>VDFB02000017.1:316949625-317092112 GCA_007258455.2 Sequoia sempervirens
AATTCATTTTCAAATTTAGCCTTAGGAGATTCTGCAATTTTGAGCTCTGATACCTTGATGAGATGGCCCAATGAGAGCTCCCCATGCACATTTCTGACCAAGTCCAAACGTATAAGAGGCTTCTCGGCACTGGACCACCGGTGAGTAAACTTGACCCAAGCTTATTTTCTATTTTTCGTGCCCATTTTAATGCATTTAAAACTAGGTCTCTAGGTGTAGTGCCATATTACACAACTCAACATTTTTAAACTATGTCACTATTGTTAGGTGCACCGCCATAGTGCACTTTAGAATTAGGGTTTCTTGTTAAAGTCTGATGCTATTACAAACTAGACCGTTGTAGTGCAGTTTAGAACTTTGAAGGTTCTAGAGGCATAGTTTGAAGTTTACAAACTGCACCGCCTTCATAGCAAGCAACACTGGGGTTAGTCTGGGATGCCAGGACAAGCCTGATGAGACCATAAATTGTCTCATATTTTATCAAAGAAAATCATCTATTTCTTCTCAATGCATTAATGTTAAAGTGGATTTGAGTGATAATTGAAAGTTCTTTAGTTTTTTTAAAGTAGAATATAAAGTAAATGTTTGATTTATTTTTAGTAATTAAATGTGATCCAAATTGCCTCTAATATGTCTCCATGAAGTGTTTAAGATGATATAATGCAGATAAATTAGTTACTAAATAACTCATGGTAAGAAAAAGCCTCATTAGACACTTGTAGCAAAGAGCTCTACACTTGAGACAGTTAACTCCTAAAATCTTTAGAAGGATTTGAAGAAGTAATGAGACGATAGAGAAGACTCCCAGCACACTCCTACATTCATGCAAAATCATGGAGCATCATTCATTCCTAAATTAATGGGATGAGTATTTGTTTCATGTTGAGTTCAAAGATCTCTCACAGTTATTACATTTCATGATCCCTTCTTCCACCAAAGATAACTCAAGTTACCTAATGCAGAGGGTCAAGGACTTTGAAAGAAACACAAAGTTTTAAGGCTAATAATGATTCACTCTCAACCTTCCAACTAGGCACCGGTATGGAGATAAGGCCTCAATAATGCACCAAATGACTTATTTGATTTCCCTATGGACCCAAACCCTAGGAAGGCTCTTAATAGACCCAAAAAAACTTGTTTTGAATTATTTCAAATCCCAACCCTTTGACTTAGACACAAAACCAATTTTTCACCTTAACTAGGCTACTAGCCAACTAGGCCTCTAGCGAAGGATTTTTGACTTTGCACTCAAACTTTCCAAAGGAACCTCCAAAATAATGAGTGAACCAGATGTGGTTTGTGATGATACATAACATACTAGATTCTTGATGGCACTTGTTTTGGAGCACACCAATCAAAAATCTATTGTTCCTCCAATTTAGGCCTAATTAGCCCTCTTTTTCAAAGCAACCCCCCTTTAAACTCAACCCCTAACCATGAAACTTTCAACAGTCTCTTAAAATGACTCAAAACCAAGGATTCCAAGTTTTTAGGCCTCTATGAAACCTCTAACATGCTCAAACACAAAACCCTCCTTAACTTGCCTCAAAAAGTAGGGCTTCTTGAAAACTAACCTTCCAATCACTTCCAGAACTTTCTCATTGAATCTACACCATTAGGAAAACATATTTAGTCTATCCCAACTCAAAAACATGCCCCTCATTAAGGCAGATCTTCTACTTGAAACACTTTGCATTGTGAAATCTTGGTGTACACCTCAATATTCTTCTTCCTTGCATATTAGTTTGTTAAATATGTATGTTACATGTTAGTAATTATCCATTTCATAGGCCACAGCAGCATTCTACCTTGAAATGGATCAATCATCCATGAAAACCACCAAAACTAGTGAAAATTTTGTGTTCTTTTTTAGGACAGTCAATATAAAATGTAAAGAAATTAATTATCACTACTTTCAGAGCCTTCAATGGTGTTAAAATATGTAAACAAAAACTCCTAAAGCATCCTAATAGACATAGATTCAATAGGGATCAAGTATTTAACAAAAGAACACCATAAAAGTGCCAAAAACTGTGTTTTTCACTATTTCCAGAAAACAGTCCATACAATGCTTGCTCCAAACATCCAACCTCCATACAAATGATTATTTTGGCTTTGTATATCCTTTCCCCAATTGATCCAACTATTTTGGATTGATTAAGTTGCATAAAAGTGATTAAAACTCATAAAAGCTAGTTACCCGCCCAAATTGGAATTCAAATATTTAAATTTCCAAAATTACATTTTATTATTTCCCACTAACTAGAAACATTAAAAACCATTACATTATTATTGTTCAACCTTATTTGACACCATTAAAGCATTATAAACCTACCTAATCTCCTAGAACATGATTGTTCCCTTTATATTGCAATTTGGTCCTAGGATCCTTATTAGAACCCTTAGGACTTTTGACCTCTTTAATGTGTTCACCCATTCCAAAGGCCATTATAGACTCCAAGATATCATAATTGATGCTTTGAGGTGATTGATAGGTCTTCAAGACCCCTGCATTCTCCTGTCTCTTGAAGAGTTCCTTGAAGAGATTGGGTGCTCCTGCACCATTCTCCCCAAGAAAGAAAGAGTTCTTGGACCAAGAAGCATCCAACTTGTTGCTACCATAATACTCCGTGTTCCTATATGTTTTCATCTTCACATGATAGGGCATGTAATCTCCCAAAGTCATTGTCTTCCTCTTCTTCCAATCTGCACTCATGTCATTCATCATGTTAGTGTCAAAAATCTATTTTGTTTGTCCTTTTTGCTGCTTGATAACAACCTATCCTTGTACCCTGCTTCTGCCTTTATTCCACTCATTTCCTTGTGAAAGAACACCACTCCTATTACCCTCAACAATAGGGCATTCAATAATCCCAATCTTAATACTGTCTAAGTCCTAAATATTCTGATTTTTAGGACTGTACTCTTCATATATCTATTGCAACTCATCATTCCTCTTCCAACTAGTATCTTCCCCTGTCTTACCTATCTTACCCTGCTTATTCACTTGCAAATGTTTCTCAAAAAAGATCATAAAACTTTCATTTGACTGCTCCAAAGGAAAATGCACTAATTTATATTTAACATCTCCTTTATGCACCAAATATGTATTATGGAATCCATCATGCAATGTCCTTCTAGCATACTACCATGGTCTCCCCAAGATGATATGACCACAAGTCATTGGAATGACATCACAAAGCACCCTATCATGATATGATCCAATTGAGAAATCTACATAAGCCCTCTTACAAATCTCTACATGTTGTCCTTGAGTTACCCAAGTGGCCTTGTAGGGAGTAGGATGATCAAATGTTTCAATTCCCAACTTGGTTATCATATCAAGTGAAACTAAATTGCTATGTGACCCTGAATCTATGAGAAATTTGCATATTTTACCATAAGTGAGACAATTAGTCTTGAAAATAGTTACCTTTGGTTCTTGATGAAGTATTTCTCCTTGTTTGATCATAAGAAACTCACCATCAATCACAGGGTCTGCCATGAATGTTTTTGATTCCTCTTTTTTGTCCTCTTCTTCTTGTACCAAGTTAGCTCTCCTTTCTCTGCCTTTATCAACTTGTTCCCATTTAGGACACTTGAAGGAAGGATGCCCTGGTTCATTGCAATTGAAACATCTACCTGTGAATGGTCCTCTACCTTGTCCAAATCTGCCTCCTCCTCTAGGAGTGTATCCACCTCTTTGATCAGAAAATACCTCTTTGCCTTTGTCATTGCTGCTCTTGTCATTGTTGCCTTGTCCTTGTTCTCTATTACCTCTGCCCCTATTTCAACTACCTCCTCTTCCACCATTGTTTTATATTTCTTGCTTCCTCTTCACCTTTTCTTCTGCTCTAATGGCCAACTGAAAACATTCTCCCAATGTCCTTGGCAATTGCAAACCAATCTCATCTTGTAGATTGTACCTCAATCCATTGATATACCTGGCTATTTTCTCATCCTCTTCTTCATAACCTCCTTTGATACTAAGCTTGTGAAATTACTCAGTATAGGACATAACATCCAAGTCCTTTTGCTTTAAATTCTACCTCATCCTTTTCACATGAATGGTATAATTAGATGGTAGGAACTGCTCTTTGACCAAACTCTTCATCCTTGCCCATGTAGAGACTTTTTCCAATCCTCTAGCCATCCTATCATTCTGAAAACTAGTCCACCATGTCAATGCTGTGCCTCTCAACTTGGTTTTGGAAAACTTAACCTTCCTCTCTTCATCCATCTCTTGAAACTCAAAATAGTTTTCTAAGGCATCAAGCCATCCCAACACCTCTTCACTATCCATCTTCCCTTGATAGATAGGCAAGTCTATGTGACTCATCCCTCCATGACCTTGTACTGCCTTCAACAATCTCAGTAACCTCCTTTCCTTAGGGTCCTCTGTCTCATATGCTTGTTGTTCCTAATTTACCCTCACATGCTCTTCTTCTTCATCATTGTTTTCTCGGTCTTCTTGTTCTTCTCTCCTCCTACTCTCAAGGTTATTTATCCTTTCCTACATAATATCTCTCTCTCTTCTCCATTTCCTTTCTTCTCTTGCTCTTGCTGCTTCTTGTTCCCTTCTTTCTCTTCTCTCCCTTTCCAAGGTTTCCTTCAACTCTTGCAACTCTCTTGCCAATTGGTTTTTTGGTGCCATTGCTGATTCTCCAACACCTAAAGGACCTACTCACTACTCTGATACCACTCTGATGTAGAGGGTCAGGGACTTTGAAAGAAACACAAAGTTTTAAGGCTAATAATGATTCACTCTCAACCTTCCAACTAGGCACCAGTATGGAGATAAGGCCTCAATAATGCACCAAATGACTTATTTGATTTCCCTATGGACCCAAACCCTAGGAATTCTCTTAATAGACCCAAAAAAACTTGTTTTGAATTATTTCAAAGCCCAACCCTTTGACTTAGACACAAAACCAAATTTTCACCTTAACTAGGCTACTAGCCAACTAGGCCTCTAGTGAAGGATTTTTGACTTTTCACTCAAACTTTCCAAAGGAACCTCCAAAATAATGATTGAACCAAATGTGGTTTGTGATGATACATAACATACTAGATTCTTGATGGCACTTGTTTTGGAGCACACCAATCAAAAATCTATTGTTTCCTCCAATTTAGGCCTAATTAGCCCTCTTTTTCAAAGTAGCCCCCCTTTAAAATCAACCCCTGACCATGAAACTTTCAATATTCCCTTAAAATGACTCAAAACCAAGGATTCCAAGTTTTTAGGCCTCTATGAAACCTCTAACATGCTCAAACACAAAACCCTCCTTAAATTGCCTCAAAAAGTAGGGCTTCTTGAAAACTAACCTTCCAATCACTTCCAGAACTTTCTCATTGACTCTACACCATTAGGACAACATATTTAGTCTATCTCAACTCAAAAACATGCCCCTCATTAAGGCAGATCTTCTACTGCTATACCCTAGCCTCCAACTTCAAACACTTTGCATTGTGAAATCTTGGTGTACACCTCAATATTCTTCTTCCCTACACATTAGTTTGTTAAATATGTATGTTAAATGTTAGGAATGATCCATTTCATAGGTCACAGCAGCATTCTACCTTGAAATGGATCAATCATCCATGAAAACCACCAAAACTAGTGAAAATTCTATGTTCTTTTTAGGACAGTCAATATAAAATGCAAAGAAATTAATTATCACTACTTTCAAAGCCTTCAATGGTGTTTAAATATGTAAACACAAACTCCTAAAGAACCCTACTAGACATAGATTCAATAGGGATCAAGTATTTAACAAAAGAACACCATAAAAGTGCCAAAAACTGTGTTTTTCACTATTTCCAGAAAATAGTTCGTACAATGCTTGCTCCAAATGTCCAACCTCTGTACAAATGATTATTTTGGCTTTGTATATCCTTTCCCCAACTGATCCAACCATTTGGGATTGATTAAGTTGCATAAAAGTGATTAAAACTCATAAAAGCTAGTTACCCACCCAAATTGGAATTCAAATATTTGAATTTCCAAACTTACATTTTATTATTTCCCACTAACTAGAAACATTAAAAACCATTACATTATTATTGTTAAACCTTATTTGACACCATTAAAGCATTATAAACCTACCTAATCTCCTAGAACATGATTGTTCCCTTTATATTGCAATTTGGTCCTAGGATCCTTATTAGGACCCTTAGGACTTTTGACCTCTTTAATGTGTTCACTCATTCCAAAGGCCATTATAGGCTCCAAGATATCATAATTGATGCTTTGAGGTGATTGATAGGTCTTCAAGACCCCTGCATTCTCCTGTCTCCTGAAGAGTTCCTTAAGGAGCTTGGGTGCTCCTGCACCATTACCACATCAATAAATTATTGTTGCATGATTGCAACATGTTATTCATGCTAAACATTAATGATTTGGTCAACTGAGTTGAAGAATAATTCCTTCATTCATGTTCAAACTTGAAGACTTCCTACAAATTAGGCACCCAAAATTTTTTAATAACACAATCTTAGTAAAATGATGATATCTCCCTCATTTTTCAACAAAATTAAAAACTTCAAAATGATCTAGAAAGTAGACTTGAGGATATAAAAACCCTTTTGATAATTTGGCATGATTTGTAGAAGGGAAGTAGTATCCATCAGAAAATAGCTAAGAAAAAAGTGGCGTGATGGAGGACAACAACTTCAAGTTTCTTAAAGTTTTATAAATGACCCCTCAAAAATAGGATCTTGGATCCACATTCTTAGTGGATTGATATAGAATATGAATTCTATAAATACAATGTAATCATTTGAGAAAAGAAGGGGATTAGAAAGGCTTGTTTCGGCCTAAGGAAATAGGATAGATCTAGTTTCATTTACCAACAATGTAATTCCAGACTTTTAGATTAAATTTGAATCCAAGAGAGTTTTTCATTTCTATCAATTGTGAAGTAGTTTAGTCTTTTCAATTCATGCAATTTTTCCTTAGATTATTTCCATTTCATGAAAATTTCATTTCATGCAAATAGGATTTAAGATTAGTTCTCTTTCATACAACTTTACTTTCATGCAAATAGGATTTATTTATGCAAGTAGAATTGGTTTTCAAACAAGTTTTTTACTTCCTCTCTTGCATACAACCATGGACACCACCTTAGATTGATAAATTAAATGATGGGGATTACAATGAACCCATCATTTTTGGTGTTGTTGTCAGGGATAGGTGTCATTAGGGAAGGGAGAAAATTAGTTTGGCGGCCTTTTAGATTTAGAAGTTCCTCAAGAAAGATTTGTCTCTCAAAACCCCCCCAAAATACCAGTTCTAAGGAAAAACCCCCTATCTATTTCAAAATATCCTTAGTTGGAGGACCATCACTCCAAATCTTAGCAAAGGATGTTTCTTTAAGGAAATAATTGATGAATTATTGCTTGCAAAAGGTGCAAAATGCAATGAAGAGATCTTATCTTAACTACAAAAGTTTGCAAAAAGGAGATTTATTTGGAGACCTTCAAAGTCCAGGAATGTTTTCCCAATCAGATTTTTGAAGTCAATGGAGGGCTATCCAATCAGAGATTTGAAGAACAAGGAGCTATTTTCAGTCATGTATGCAACAAATCAGAAGGAAGATTGTAAGATCTCTCTAATCAGCCCATGTATTTTCTAGAATCATAAATCATGAAGAAGGTTTACACTAAAAAGGAAGGTGAAGCATTGAGTTTCAAAAAATTTGTCATCTTCTTTTCATTATCTTCTCTCAAAAAATTGAATGCATGGAAACATACTTTGAAAAAGGGAAGACATTTTTCAGAACCGGTTAAGGGTTATGTATAACCTCTCTACATCATTAAGTAGAGTAGGTTAGGGTAGATTTGATTTTTGCAAATAAGTGCTTTGCACATGCTATTTCCTCTTATCTTAGGTTGTAACCATGTAATTTTATATGCAAGTTGTTGCTCTAAAAATTTGTAGCAAATGATTTGGCATTATGGATGACTAGTTAGTGCAGAAAAAATAATAATGAAGCAATCTGAGTTGGTATTCAATGTAAAATATTAGGTTGCAACTCTCAAAAGTTGAAGAAATTATTTGCATGCAGCATGGTGAAAGTGAACTACAACTCATGCATGATAGTTACATTGAAAAATAAGATAAAATCAGATATTTACTTTATTATTTTACTCTTATTCAACTTAAAGTTCTTTCATTTTACTCAATCCACTCAAAAGAAGAAGAAAACACCTAAAAGTAGTTCTAAAGATTTAAGGAGTAGTTTGAACCTATCTAGAGCTATTTTCGAACTATTCTAGAGCTTTTTTGGAGCTTCCAGGAGTTTCAAGAGCTTTTAGGAGCTGTCAGGAACTATTTAGGAGCTTTCAGGAGCTTCAGGAGCCTTCAAGAGCTCTCAGGAGCTCTTTAGGAGCTTTCAAGAGCTACCATGAGAAACTAATAAAAAATGATGAATTTATTAAATTTGATGGCTTATTATGAGTTGCAGATGGACCTGCAACATTTTAGGTGTGGGGGAAATGATGAGACCATAAATTGTCTCATATTTTATCAAATAAAATCATCTATTTCTTCTTAATGCATTAATGTTAAAGTGGATTTGAGTGATGATTGAAAGTTCTTTAGTTTGTTTAAAGTAGAATATAAAGTAAATATTTGATTTATTTTTAGTAATTAAATGTGATCCAAATTGCCTCTAATATGTTTCCATGAATTGTTTAAGATAATATAATGCAGATAAATGAGTTATTCAATAAATCATGGTAAGAAAAAGCTTCATTAGACACTTGCAGCAAAGAGCTCTACATTTGAGATAGTTAACTCCTAAAAGATTTAGAAGGATTTGAAGAAGTAATGAGAAGATAGAGAAGAATCCCAGCACACTCCTACACTCATGCAAAATCATGGAGTATCATTCATTCCTAAATTAATGGGATGATTATTTGTTTCATGTTGAGTTCAAAGATCTTTCACAGTTACTACATTTCATGATTCCTTCTTCTACAAAAGATAACTCAAGTAACCACATCAATCAATTATTTTTGCATGATTACAGCATGTTATTCATGCTAAAAATCAATGATTTGGTCGACTGAGTAGAAGAATAATTCCTTCATTCACATTCAAACTTGAAGACTTCCTACAAATCAGGTGCCCAAAAATTCTGAATAACAGTCTCAATAAAATGATGATATCTCCCTCATTTTTCAGCAAAATTAAAAAATTCAAAATGATCTGTAAAGTAGACTTGAGGATCTAAATTTTTTTTTGAGAATTAATCATGATTTGTAGCAGGGAAGGATCAGTATGCGTCAGAAAATGACTAAGACAAAAGTGGTGTGATGGAGGACAACAACTTCAAGTTTCTTAAAGTTTTATAAACGACCCCTCAAAAATAGGATCTTGGATCCACATTCTTAGTGGATTGATATAGAATATGAATTCTATAAATACAATATAATCATTTGAGAAAAGAAGAGGATTAGAAAGGCTTGTTTCAGCCTTAGGAAATAGGATTGATCTAGTTTCATTTACCAACAATGTAATTCCATATTTTTAGATTAAATTTGAATCCAAGAGAGCTTTTCATTTTCCACAATTGTGAAGTAGTTTATTCTTTTCAATTCATGCAAGCGATCCTTAGATTAGTTCCATTTCATAAAAATTTCCTTTCATGCAAATAGGATTTAAGATTAGTTCTTTTTCATGCAACTTTACTTTAATTCAAATAGGATTTATTTCTACAAGTAGAATTGGTTGTCAAACAAGTTTTCTACTTTCTCTCTTGCATACAACCATGGACACCCCCTTGGATTGATAAATTAAATGATTAGGATTACAATGAACCCATCATTTTTGGTGTCGTTGTTGGGGATAGGTGTCATTAGGGAAGGGAGAAAATTAGTTTGGAAGCCTTTTAGATTTAGAAGTTCCTCAAGAAAGATTTGTCTCTCAAACCCCCCCAAAATACCAGTTCTAAAGAAAAACCCCCCTATCTATTTCAAAATATCTTTAGTTGGAGGACCATCACTCCAAATCCTAGCAAAGGATGTTTCTTTAAGGAAAGAATTGATGGATTATTGCTTGCAAAAGGTGCAGAATACAATGAAGAGATCTTATCTTCATTACAAAAGCTTCCAAAAAGGAGATTTATTTGGAGACCTTTAAAGTCCAAGAATGGCTGCCCAATCAGATTTCTGAAGTCAATGGAGGGTTTCCCAATTAGATATTTGAAGAACAAGGAGTTGTTTTCAATCATGCATGCAACAGATCATAAGGAAGAATTGCAAGATCTCTGCAATCAACCCATGTATTTTCTAGAATCAAAAATCATTAAGAAGGTTTCCACTAAAAAGGAAGGTGAAGCATTGAGTTTCAAAAAAAAATTCATCTTCTTTTCATTATCTTCTCTCAAAAAATTCAATGCATGGAAACATACATTGAGAAAGGGAAGATATTTTTTAGAACTGGTTAATGGTTATGTATAGCCTCTCTACATCATTAAGTAGAGTAGGTTAGGGTAGATTTGATTTTTGCAAATAAGTGTTTTGCACATGCTATTTCCTCTTCTCTTAGGTTGTAAGCATGTAATTTTCTATGCAATTTTATACTCTAAAAACTTGTAGCAAATGCTTTGGCATTATGGATGACTAGTTAGTGCAGCAAAAATAATGATGAAGCAATCTAAGTTGGTATTCAATGTAAAAGATCATGTTGCAGATCTAAAAAGTTGAAGAAATTCTTTGGATGCAGCATGGAGAAAGTGAACAACTCATTCATGATGGTTACATGGAAAACTAAGATAAAATTATGTATTTACTTTATTATTTTACTCTTATTCAACTTAAAGTTCTTTCATTTTACTCAATCCACTCAAAAGAAGAAGAAAAACATCTAAATGCAATTCTAAAGATTTAAGGAGCGATTTGAACCTATCTAGAGCTATTTTGGAATTGTTTTGGAGCTGTTCTGGAGATTTCAGGAGTTTTAGGAGCTTTCAGGAGTTGTCAGGAATTGTTCAAGAGCTTTCAGGAGCTACCCAGAGAAACTACTAAAAAATGATGAATATATTAAATTTGAAGGCTCATTATGAGTTGCAGAGGGACCTGAAACATTTTAGGTGTGGGGGAAATGATGAGACCATAAATTGTCTCATATTTTATCAAAGAAAATCATCTATTTCTTTTTAATGCATTAATGTTAAAGAGAATTTGAGTGATGATTGAAAGTTTTTAGCTTGTTTAAAATAGAAGATAAATTAAATATTTGATTTATTTTTAGTAATTAAATGTGATGAAAATTGCCTCTAATATGTTTCCATGAAGTGTTTAAGATGATATAATGCAGATAAATGAGTTATTAAATAACTCATGGTAAGAAGAAGCTTCATTAGACACTTGCAACAAAGAGCTCTACACTTGAGATAGTAACTCCTAAAAGTTTTAGAAGGATTTGAAGAAGTAATGAGAAGATAGAGAAGAATCCCAGCACACTCCTACACTCATGAAAAATCATGGAGCATCATTCATTCCTAAATTAATGGGATGAGTATTTGTTTCATGTTGAGTTCAAATATCTTACACAGTTATTACATTTCATGATTCCTTCTTCTACCAAAGATAACTCAAGTTACCACATCAATTAATTGTTGTTGCATGATTATAGCATGATATTCATGATATAGATCAATGATTTGGTTGACTGAGATGAAGAATAATTCTTTCATTCACATTGAAACTTGAAGACTTCCTACAAATTAGGCACTCAGAAATTTTGAAAAATGCAGTCTCAATAAAACAATGATATATCCGTTGTTTCTCAATGAAATTCAAAACTTCAAAATGATCTAGAAAGTAGTCTTGAGGATCTAAAAATATATTTGAGAATTTTGCATGATTTTTAGCAAGGAAGAAACAGTATGTGTTAGAAAATGGCTAAGACAAAAGTGGCGTGATGGAGGACAACAACTTCAAGTTTCTTAAAGTTTTATAAACGACCCCTCAAAAATAGGATCTTGGATCCACATTCTTAGTGGATTGATATAGAATATGAATTCTATAAATACAATGTAATCATTGGAGAAAAGAAGGGGATTAGAAAGGCTTGTTTCAGCTCAAGGAAATAGGAAAGATCTAGTTTTATTTACCAGCAATGTAATTCTAGATTTTTAGATTAAATTTGAATCCAAGAGAGCTTTTCATTTCCAGTAATTGTGAAGTAGTTTATTATTTTCAATTCATGCAATTGTTCCTTAGATTAGTTCCATTTCATACAAATTTCCTTTCATGCAAATAGGATTTAAGATTAGTTCTCTTTCATGTACCTTACTTTCATGCAAATAGGATTTATTTCTACAAGTAGAATTGGTTGTCAAACAAGTTTTCTACTTTCTCTCTTGCATATAGCCATGGACACCGCCTTGGATTGATAAATTAAATGATGAGGATTACAATGAACCCATCATTTTTGGTGTCATTTCCGGAGATAGGTTTCATTAGGGATGGGAGAAAATTAGTTTGGTAGCCTTTTAGATTTAGAAGTTCCTCAAGAAAGATTCGTCTCTCAAAACCCCCCAAAATACTAGTTCTAAAGAGAAACCCCCCTATATATTACAAAGTATCTTTAGTTGGAGGACCATCACTCCAAATCCCAACAAATGATGTTTCTTTAAGGAAAGAATTAATGGATTATTGCTTGCAAAAGGTGTCGAATATAAGGAAGAGATCTTATCTTCATTACAAAAGCTTGCAAAAAGGAGATTTATTTGAAACTGTCAAAGTCTAAGAATAGCTGCCCAATCAGATTTTTGAAGTCAATGGAGGGCTACCCAATTAGAGATTTGAAGAACAAGGAGCTATTTTCAGTCATGCATGTAACAGATCAGAAGGAATGATTGCAAGATCTCTCCAATCAGCCCATGAATTTTCTAGAATTAGAAATCATGAAGAAGGTTTCCACTAAAAAGGAAGGTGAACCATTGAGTTTCAAAAAATTTGTCATCTTCTTTTCATTATCTTCTCTCAAAAAATTCAATGCATGGAAACATACTTTGAGAAAGGGAAGATATTTTTCAAAACTAGTTAATGGTTATGTCTAACCTCTCTACATCATTAAGTAGAGTAGGTTAGGGTAGATTTGATTTTTGCAAATAAGTGTTTTGCACATGCTATTTCCTCTTCTATTAGGTTGTAACCATGTAATTTTCTATGCAATTTGCTACTCTAAAAACTTGTAGCAAATTCTTTGACATTATGGATGACTGGTTAGTGTAGAAAAAATAATTATGAAACAATCTTATTTGGTATTCAATATAAAAGATTAGGTTGCAACTCTCAAAAGTTGAAGAAATTATTTCTATGCAGCATGGAGAAAGTGATCAACTATAGCTCATGCATGATGGTTACATGGAAAACTAAAATAAAATTAGGTATTTTCTTTATTATTTTACTCTTATTCAACTTAAAGTTCTTTCATTTTACTCAATCCACTCAAAAGAAGAAGAAAAACATCTAAAAGCAGTTCTAAAGATTTAATGAGCTAGTTGAACCTATCTAGAGCTGTTTTGGAACTATTCTAGAGCTTGTTTGGAGCTTCCAAGAGTTTCAAAAGCTTTTAGGAGCTGTCAAGAACTGTTTAGGAGCCTTCAAGAGCTCTCAGGAGCTCTTTAGGAGCTTTCAAGAGCTACCCAAAGAAACTACTAAAAAATGATGAATTTATTAAATTTGAAGGCTCATTATGAGTTGTAGAGGGACCTACAACATTTTAGCTATGGGAGAAATGATGAGACCATAAATTGTCTCATATTTTATCAAAGAAGATCATCTATTTCTTCTTAATGCATTAATGTTAAAGTGGATTTAAGTGACGATTGAAAGTTTTTTAGCTTGTTTAAAGTAGAATATAAAGTAAATTTTTTATTTATTTTTAGTAATTAAATGTGATCCAAATTGCTCTTGTGTGAACCCCAATCCTAGTACTTGCAAAACAACAAGAATAAACATCTTAAGTTAGATATTGCAAGCATGAACAAGGATTCCCCATGAAATCCATTTACAACTTCAAAATAGGAAAGAAAACAACAAAGAACACAATGAAACAAAGAAATGTAGATTTAATCCTAATTTAAATATGCAAACTCATGATCCCATGGGGGAATTGGTGCCAATTTGATATAAAAATTGGCCATTTCCCAATTCCTAAGATGAAAACTTGATATGTTGATGAGATTGATCCACTTTTGCTAATGAGGGATGAGAGCTCCAAGCCAAAATCTGCAAAAACCTAGCTAAGAACTCAATGGTGATGGATGAAAATGGCTAAGTATTTTAGCATAATAACTTTGCATAATTTGTGGATGATCAAATGAGGATATGAGCTCTTTATTTATAGAATTCCAAAATGGATGAATGTCCAAATTTGAGCAATGTGGGACTAACATTCATCCAATGGCATGATGCCACTTGTCAATATATGAATGGATGAAGGATGTGCAAGATTTGGGGATTGTGCCAATAAATGCATATTTTTGAATTTCAAATTTGTTGAAATGACTTGTAAGAGGGAAGGGAAAATGCAATAAATGCCACTTGGCTCAAGGAAAAGGACATGTAAGATGAAGTTATTGCCTTGTTGGATGTACATGTTGACTTCAAATTTTTGAATTCAAATTGAGAGAATATTCCAAAAGATGCCTTGTGAGGAAAATAGGGATTTAATAAATGAATTAAATCTATTTTCATGTGCAACTTGCAAAATATAGAGGATGGGACATGAAAAGAGATTAAATTAATCAAGGGTCAATTAATTTAATGAGAGAGATTAGACTATGTGACCTATTTGACTCAAATTTATGGATTTATTTAGATCAAATAAGAGAGCAATATGACAAGAGATCAATTAAATAAGGATTTTGATTTATTTAATTAAAAGAGATGGTGTTAGATTAAATCAAATAAGGTTTTAATTTATTTAATTTAATGGATAGACTTTAGATATTTAATTAAATAAAATGAATTATTTAATTAAATAGGGATAATTAGATAAGATGAATTGATTTAATTAACAAGAGAGTGACTTAATTAGATAAAATGATTTATTCAATTAAGAGAGGAATTTGATGAATTTAATCAGATAAGGAGATTTGATTAAATGGTTAGACCGAGGGATGATTCAAGATGAAACGATGTTAGTAGTTGGGATCAAATGCACAATGTCAATCAGTATATTTTATGTGTCTACATTTTGCCCCTCTTTGAAGCGATGCACTTGTTGCGTTGGTTCAAAGAATAAACGATCTCGATCAAAGCCAAAAAAAATTCCCCACTATTGCATGGCGAGAGAAAACATGCCATTATAATGCCCCCTCAAGAGATTGCACGAAAATTTCAATTTTTGGGTGATCTCGCGAAAAAAAAGGACAAAGTACCCGATAGGTCCGAAAAGGCTCCAGGAGGCTAAAAATGTGTCTAAATGTAATAAAACGTTGAAAAACAAGCCTCAACCAGACAAAAACTGGTTTGGGGGTCCAAAACCCTAGCAGGATAGCCAATCAGGGTGAAAAAACCCTAATTTTTATGCTTAAAAGGGGTCCGAGGGGTCACTTTCAAGTCATTTTCAAACACTTCCAATAGTAACCTCGAGATTTGAGCTCAGACCTCCTGACGATATGGTGCAATGATAGTTTCCTCTGCACATTTATGATCGAGTTCAAATGTGCCAGCGGCCACCTGGCATCGTGGCATCGGTAAGTGGTCCTTTCTCAAGCTTCATTTTCATTTATTGCTTCAATTAATGCATTTAAAGGGTCGGTTCGTCTGCAACGGCGCTATATAGCATTGCTCAGAAGTCAAACTATGTCGCTCGATGTTAAATAGCGCCACTGCGGTGTAGTTTGGAGTTTAGAAACTCTGACGTTGAGCTCGGGGCTGGCGGGTGGATTTGTAAAGTGCAACGCGGCGGCGTCAATTTTGCTCAAAGTGCACCATTGAATGATAAAGTGCACCACAGCGGTGCGATTTTTCTCTTTTAGGGCCTAGCGTTGGAGTTTGATTAGAAATCAAACTATGACACCATCACGAGTTGCACCGCTGGAGAAGTTTCTTGATCATGCGATGAAGATTTTTTTAAATTTTTTTAACATGATGACCTTCCTTGATGCAAGATGCAGTGAGGGAGCTCTACTCCCAAGAGCACAGGTCGCAAGACCTGGCTGGCTACTTGCTAGACCTGAGGGATAGGGACTAGGATCGACTCTAGATTGCGTGGTTGTGGCATATTGCATATGTGGCACCCATTCATACCCACCTAGGGATGTTGTCAGTGCTGGCCGAGAGATGGCATAGCGAGACGTCTTCATTTCAACTTCCCATTGGTGAGGCCATCATCACTCTAGAGGACGTTTGGTGGATTTTGAGATTGCCTATTCATGGTTGTCGGGCGATCTTCAACATGGATGAGGGGCACAAGGCCTGCTTCAAAGTCCTGGTCACTAATGAGATTGTGTTTTGTGAGGGGAAAATAGAGCTCGAGTGGCATAGGATCCTAGCACCTCCCTACCGCTGGGTGATTACAGCCATCATTTCGGGCCTTGTTGCCCCTAACAGACGAGGGTGATACTTCAGTCCTAGCTAGAGGCATTGCTGGGAGTGGATGGTGTGAGACAAGTCAGTTCATTTTGCTTGGGGGCCTGTTCTTCTCGCTTCACTTTACAAAGACCTCCAGGAGTACGTCTACATGGACGATAGAGCACTAGGAGTAGGGGTAACCCTACTTCACGTTTGGGAATGGAAGCACATTGTTGTGCTTCGGCCGCATGTTGTTTCAGTTCCAATGCTACCAGATGATCCCCTCATGTGTCGATACAGAGGCAATGTGTCTTTTACACGCACCGGTGAGCACGAGATCCCTTACTGGAGGTGGGTCCTGGATGAGATGCAAGTTTTTACCTAGCGACCCTACCTTGGTTGGCCCAGATGGGCCGACGATGCTGATTAGATGTTCTACTGCCGCCAAGATCATTTTATGCAGGGGCAGGAGCACACTATGTTTAAGAGATACCTACCTAGGCGTGTACAACGTCAGTTTGGGGAGCCGTAGGATCAGCCAGATGATGACTACATAGTCGTCTTCGCCTGCACCATGACACAGGTTTCATGGGGGCGGTATATTCCTGCCTTAGAGGTGGTTGACAACTTTAGGAAGCTGGAAGCCCAGCCATGGGCTTATGATCAGGGGCTAGCAGATCCAGGCACTACCCATGCCTACAAGGATTGGTTTCAGCCTCCTCTTTGATTGACGATTTTAGGTGCAGTTTCAGATCTATGGAGAGTCAGAGGCAGAGGGGGAGGATGAGGATGGAGAGCTGAGATTTGACAGGACCCACCATTTGTGCCTCCATTCTAGCCAGATCCGGTAGATGTGCACATGCAAGATCAATAGCAGGTGCCACCAGTTCCACCATGAGCTGAGGGTGAGGATCAGCCTCATGTGCAGCCTCAGGTACAACCATAGGTACAACTAGTAGGGCAGGCGAATGCTCGAGATGCGCTGATTGCACAGTTATAGGCTTAGATCCAGGCTATGACAGCTGAGAGAGATTAGGCAAGGGCTGAGAGAGAGCAGCTCAGAGCTGAGAGAGATCAGGCTATACAGCAGAGACAGGCAACCACAGAGCTAGGCAGGAGACAGCAGCTAGAGAGCATGGCAGCCTCCTCCTCCTAGGGTACAGTGTCATTTTGATCCTATAGGGATGTCGTCCGAGAGGCAGATTACTATCGAAGGTTTTATCACAAGGTTGTACCCAGAGTAGAGCAAGTCCCAAAGTACTTAGAGCGGGCCAGCCACAGACCAGCAGAGGGTCATGGTGACAGAGGCGAGGGCAACATTCACAGGGACCAAGCTTGATCGAGATGTTATGATACTTTTTGTGCCTTATGGGCTCATTTTTTATAGCCCCATGGGTGTTTTGTACTAATTGACATATATGTATAGTGATATGATTTATTCTTTGTACTATGACAGTTACGTTATTGATATATATATATATATATATGAGTCGATGATGATTTTGATGTATGCATATATGGATGCATTTATTTCTAATGATATATGCATTATGATTATGACTAACAAATCTATATTATGTTGCCTTATGATATGCAAATGTATTTATGTGATGTGCAATGATGTTATCTATATGATGATCTATTTATGTTGATGCAAATGGGATAATCTAATATGTGGTATGGATTTTAATATGTAAAATCAATATGATCCATGGTGTACATGCGAAATGATATGTGACTTATATAAATGATTATGGATGCATATATGCTTTGTTTTGTAATGACCTTTTGTACATTCATGCTTATTTGGAATGATTTATGCAATGAATGATTTATGATGCTATTTATGAGATGATATGGATGATGTAACATGAATGCAATGGTCATGATATGATGCAAAATGAGATGGTGTAATGCAAATGAGATAGTTTTATGGGATTCTTAGAATACCAAATGTTATTATTCTAAACATATTACATGATGATGTAATGTATGTGATGCATTTAATGGGATACAATGATATGTTAATGCAAAGTGATATGATGATGTGTAATGTAATATGATGATGAGATGATGTCATGATGTCTATGCAAGCATGTATGCAAATGAATTAAATTCCTATATATACTTATTATTTATGATTATGCAAGAAATGATTATGAAATTCTTATGTAAATGTTATGTGATTATTTAGATGTAATGTGATGTAATGTAATGGATGAAATGCAATGAAATGGATGCTTCTATTTTTGAATAATTCTTATGATGACATGTTTATATGATAATGGAAACACGATGCATATATTTCCTATATGATATGTAGATGCAATATGCTAATGATTTGTGGATACAGAATCGATGACGATGATGGTGATAATGATCAATTGTCATAGTACCTTGTTAGTGTGGCTAGTAAGGAAAGAAGAAGTCATTTCAACAAGACACAAGATGATGCAAATGCAAATAATGATGATGATGATTACTTGCCAAGGAATTGGGATTTTCAAAGGACCAAATTTTCTTATGTTTGATAGCACACGTGGTATGATGCATCAAGGTATAGAAAACTAGGATGGCGTTGTACCTAGTGTGATGGACTTTGACTTGACAAGGAAATAGGAGTATCCTTGTTCACACCTGACATATAGAAACCTTGCTAGGATGCACTTTAGAAGTTTCAAACATCTCAGACCAAAAAATGGAAAGGTAAACCCATCCATGCAATAGTCAACAAGTTTCCCTAGACCTCCTCCATACATACCTAACAAAGCAAGTATTCGCCGAGGTTATATTTCAAGAATGTCCAACAAGCATAACAGACAAAAGATAATGATTGTTGCTCCATTCCTATTTCTCTATATCCTCTATTTGGGATATCATCGAGAAGTCCTTGGAATGAGTGCAATAAGATAAGTCAAAAGATAAAGACAAAGTAAACAAACAAGTTGATGTTCTTCAATACTGCTAACCAAAGGAGGATGTGTTTTCTAAGGATAAGAGCCGAAACTTATTGCCAAAAGATAATGTCCATTGTAGGAAGGATTCATCCTAGGACATGTTAGTGGATGGCGGCACGCCATTTCATTTATCCAAAGTGCTCTAAAACATGATTGATATGGGACCAAATGGGTGATGAGTTACTGATACGAAGAGATGACCAACTTGCTTACGTACTGACTTAGACCTAAGACTTGACATTTTGAGTTTTCACTTTCGACCTGCTAAGTTTGCTTCTGACTATTTCACCAAAGGTTGAGAATGATGATCAGTTTATTATGAGTGATGTTATTGCAGGTGCAAGCGAGATGAGATGGATGGATTTTATTTTTTATTTTTTAATATTTGGATATTTTTTATGTTTTGCAATGTTTTGAGGCTGTTTTTGGTATTTTTTGAGATTTTCAAATTTTTTGATTTTTTGATTTTCTGAATGTTTTTGGGTTTTCTAAGATTTTGACCAAGAGACTAACCTAAAGACCTATCCTAGGGGCCTTGTGGGTTGATCAACAGATTATCCTTAGCTACGTTATACATGCAGAGACCACGTAGTTTGACCGATGACTTGATTGATATATTGATGAAGATATACATGATGAATTGTTAGCTTATTATAACAGACTCCTAAACGACTGGCCTAAGTGTCTTGGGGGATGATCAAAGATCAACCTTGCGTACGTTCAAGCTCAGAGATGATGTAGTTCAAAAAGATGACCAAATTTTTGAATTTTTGACCTGTTTTGGGATTTTGATGATTTTTTGATGTTTTTTGGATTTTTTGATGTTTTTGGATTTTTTGATGTTTTGATGTTTTTGGATTTTTTGATGTTTTGATTTTTTTGGATTTTCTGATTTGAGGACTTTAAGATCATACACAAATCCAATCTGATAAGAACATGCCCCCAGCGTGATGCAATAGACTACTCCAATAAAGGCAGGACAAACTAACCTTGAGAATGGGTCGAGTAGTACTATGAGGAATCATGATACAAAAATAGGACCAAGATATGGTGCGGATGTGAGTGGATGAGTGATGGATTGGGATCTGGAATGTGATGGATGATGGGAGTGTGATGGATGCAGAAAAATTCATAAAGATCTTGGTGGATGGAAAGTGCTTATTTACGCAAGGCACCTGTTTGCCAGGTTTTCACCAAGGTACTTGTCCAAAGTGCCACCGAAGTGGTTTTCACTAGAGGACGATTTTTTCTCTTTACTATTTTTGATCCTTTGTTTGGATTTTTTGATTTTTTGATTTTTTTTTGTTGTCACCAAGACGCCTGTTTGCCAGGTTTTTTCCAAAGTAACCATTTTTTTAGGACATTTTTCTGATTTTTTTTTTTGGATTTTTTAGTTCTATACCTTGAAAGATTTAGGCATAAAACTTTTTGAGATGAGAGCTATTCATGGGCTCTTGCAGATATTCCCCTTCAGGTGTTGATAACTGATATTCCCCTGACTTATAACTTGTTGTGATGACGAATGGTCCCAGCCAATTGGGTTCAAATTTTCCTTTGTTGCTTGGGTTTGGGACATTCTTCTGATTTTCTTTTAAGACTAGTTCTCTGACTTGGAACTTCCTACTTCTGATTTTCTTATTGTAGCTCCTTTTGAGTCTATTATGATAGACTTGCAAATGATTCAAAGTATCTATACGTTGCTCATCTAGTAGCTCCAACTCATTTAGTCTTGATACTCTGTATTCTTCATTTGTGATGAGGTTTTGCAGTGATATCCTGAGTGATGGGATCTCAATCTCTATGGGGAGTATTGCTTCTGATCCATAGACCAAGGAAAAGGGGGTGGCTCAGGTGGGTGTGCAAATGTTGGTTTGATAGGCCTAGAGGGTGGGATTAAGCTGCAAATGCCAGTCAAGACCTGTGTCATTAACTATTTTCTTGAGGATTTTCAAAATGGTCTTATTTGTAGCTTCTGCTTGGCCATTGCCTTGGGGATAGTATGGAGTAGAGAAGTGATGTTGGATTTTGAATTTCTCGCATAAGTCACGAAACTCCTAATTTTTGAATGGTGTCCCATTATCTGAGATAATGGCTTGTGGAACACCATATCGGTAAATGAGATAATTCAAGATGAACTTATAAATCTACTTCCCAGTTATATACGTCATGGGTATAGCTTCCACCCACTTAGTAAAGTACTATGTTGTGGTTATGATGAATTTGTGGTCGTTAGATGAGGTGGGCGTGATTTTTCCAATGAGATCAAGTCCCTACTATGAAAAGGGCCATGGTGTGACGATAGGATGAAGCTCTTGAGCTGGAGCATGGATGAGGTCCCCATGCTACTGACATTGTAGACACTTTGTGACATAATCATGTGCTTCTCTTTCCATTGTGGGCCAGTAATATCCCATCCTCAATAGTTTCTTAGCTATGGTCATTCTGCTCGAGTGCAAACCATAGATGTAGTTGTGAACTTCAGTCAGACCGGTTAATGCCTCCTCAGCATTTAGGCAGTGTAATAGGGTTCCTTCTATGCTTCTACGATATAGGGTCTCTCCTAGGATGAAAATTTGGATGCCTTTTTGACAAAGGTTCATTTTAGGTTTGAAGGTAGGTCGGCAGGTATGACTCCTATACGAAGGTATGTGTAAATGTCGTGGTACCAAGGATCACTGGGACCAACAATTTTGCACACAAATTTTGATTCTGGTACCTCGAATGTGGGCACGAGAAGCTACTCTATCAGGAATTCATATTTTGGAACATTGTTGGGGATGTCTAGTAGGGACCCAATTGTTGCCATGGCATCTGTTGCTCTGTTGTTGGCTCTAGGTATCTACTCAAATGTAACTTCGATGAAGGATTCTTTGAGATTCTCCACCAATTTTTTGTATGGAGTGAGCTTGTCGTCCTTGGTCTGGTATTCATCGTTCACTTGATTTATGATCAATTGAGAGTCTCCATACACTTTGAGAGCTATGATGTTCCACTGGACTGCTATTCTAAGAGTTATGGTTAAAGCCTTGTATTCCGCAATGTTATTGGTGCAAGGAAATGCCAGTTTATGGCCTTGGTATACAATCCCCTTGTGGTGTGATAAAGAAAACACCAGCTCTTGATCCATGCTATGTGTATGAGCCATCGAAGTATAGTTTCCAGTGGTTAGCTAGGTTGAGATTGAAAATGGATTCATTTGGAAACTCTAAGACAAGAGGATTCTCAGAATAGATTGGTGCTTCTGCCAGTTGGTCTATGATGACTTGGCTCTTGATTGCTTTCCTCTCCACATATTCAATGTTGTATTCTGACAATATCATCACCCATTTTTCCATTCTTCCTGTGAGCATTTCCTTTGATAGTAGATACTTGAGGGGGTCAATTTTGGCAATGAGTTTTATTTTGTGTGCCAACATGTAATGTCTAAATTTTTGTGATGCAAACACTACTATGAGGCATGCGTTTTCAATGAATGAATAGTTTAGCTCATGCCCAACCATTGTCTTGCTGATGTAATAAATGGAACTCTCCATTTTGTTTTCGTCATGCTGAGCTAGGAGAGCTCCAAGGGTTGTTGCTATTGCTGACACGTTTAAGATCAATGGTTTCTTTGGACCAGGTGGCATTAAGACTGGTGGTGTCAATAGATACTCCTTGATTTTGTTGAATGCCTCTTCACACTTGGTATCCCATTTATATGTTACTCCCTTGTGGAGTAGGTGAGAATATGGGTTTTGTTTGTCTGCCAATTGTGCTATGAATCTTTGAATGGATTGTAGCCTACCTTGGAGACCTCTCAGTTGCTTTAATGTTTTTGGTGCCTCCATCTCAAGGATTGCTTTTTCTTTTGCTAGATCCACCTCGATACCCCTCATTGACATGATATATCCTAGGAGCTTTCCTGATTGTATGGTGAAGACACACTTCTTTGGGTTTAATCTGACCTTGTACTCCTCCAGTCTGTCAAAGATGGCACTTAGGGTTGCTATGTGATCTTTTCTCTTTCTGGACTTAGCTATAATGTCGTCAACATAGTCTTCAACTGTCTTATGAATCATGTCATGGAATATCAATGTCATGGCCCTTTGATATGTTTCTCCTACATTTTTTAAGTCGAATGGCATCATGTTCCAATAGTATGTCCCCCATGGACAAGTGAAAGTCATCTTATGTTGGTCCTCCTTAGCTATCATGATCTAATTATACCCTGAGAATCCATCTATTAGTGACAACATCTCATGTCCATCTGTCATGTCTACTATCATGTCGATGTTGGGACACGGGAAGTCATATTTTGGACATGCCTTGTTCAAATCTCTAAAGTCTGTGCAGATTCTGATATTTCCGTTAGGTTTTGAAATAGGTACCAATTTTGATACCCATTCTAGATAGTCTATCGGTCGGATGAATCCTGCATCTAATAGCTTCTTTAACTCCATTTTGACTAATAGGGCGATTTGAGGATGCATTTTTCAGAGCTTTTGTTTGACAGGCTTTGCTTCTGGATATATTGCTAAATGGTGAAACACAGTCTTTGGATCAAGTCCTGGCATGTCAGCATAACTCCATGCAAATTTTATCTGTCTTTCCCTTAGGAATGCTGCTAGGAGCTCTTGCTCTTCTGATAGTAGTGATTCCGCATAGAATGTGATATGTGGGGTCTCCTCTATTCCTAGGTTTACCAGATTGCATTTTTCTGCCAAGATTGCTAACTTTTCTTGATGAATAGCTCTTAAAGGAAGATTGAATCCCCCATCCTCAGGCACCTTAGAGAGGTTTTCACTGCGGGCGCCTTAGAGAGGTTTTCACCGTTGGATGCATCCTTTTTTTTTTTTTCTTGTCAGAGAGTGCCACAGTGTGGTTTTCACTCAAGGACTTGGATATTATTCTTAATTTCTCACTTTTGCGACTAAAAGATTCAATCATTTCCCCATAATAGGCATGTGTGTCCAACTCTATTATGAACCTTGCCTTATGGTCCTCATCTGGAATGTTATCCCGCAGTCCCATGAATTCTGAGAGTGCCTCATTGTTTTTGAATGTATCAAGAACTGGTGGTCCTCATTGGTCATAGTCGATGAGTTGGGGATATACTAAGCGGATTTCATGATTTTGGTGGTCAAATTCAAAGGAGAGGGTGCTAATCATGCAAAGGGTGGTATCCTCAAATAACCTAGGTAGATTGGTCATGGTATCCTCATCATTGCTACTATTATAAATGTCAGTTATAAAGTTATGTATGTCTACTTGTGGAAATTGGTAAGCATACTTTTGTTGTTGTTGGCTGAGGAGGATTATTAACTGTTCTAACTAGAGGACTTCGGCCACGTATGGTTATACATAGAGGGGTACATCCAAGGCCAAGATTTGTTATCGGTCACGTCTCTGGCTTGATAGGTATTATGAGCCCATTATCATTTTTTCCAAGTCTTTGATTTTTGTCATAGCCCATTGTGAGCATCATTTGTAGACCCTTGCTTTGGTCATCCATTGGTAAGTCCGCTATTGGTCTTTCATCTTGATATAGCATGTGATATGGATCTTCCTCAATAACTTCTCGTCCAAGGTCTCCCCAGCTTGTGAATTCAGGATAGTTTTAAGGAGACGTTTGGGATGTAGAGACTTCATTTATTTGCGGTCATCCCCGTGATTTAGGAGATTGTGGTAACTCTCCTACCAAGAAAGCATTATTAGGGAGCTTGTAATTTCCACAGCCGTTATCTTGGATAATGAGCTTGATGTCGGAGATGGTAGGAATGGTAGGAGTGGCAGGTGTCTCTATCGCAGAAGTGGATGTGAGAGTGGCGGGATCAATGTATGGTGTGGATGGGCCCTCATCATTTTTTGGTACTTGGGGGATTTTGTAATATTTTGCTTCAAGATTTTTTTAGTATGAGAAAGGTTCAGGATCTCCATGGATGGTCACTTATTGTCTTTCATGTGTAAATTTCACATTGGTGGAAATTTGACGCTACTGCCTTTATTGCATGAATCCATGGATGTCTTAGGAGGATATTATATGGCAAGTCAAGGTCTAGAACCTGACAAGTGGTTTCCATGAGAGTTGGACCTACTTGAATAGGGAGTTTGATTGTGCCCTGAGACACTCTTTCTTGATCGTCATATGCTCTTATTGTGATACCCTTCCCTTTGTTGATAGAATCTTCTCATATTTTCAACTGCTTGATGAGGCCAAGAGAACAGATATTCAAACCCGCACCTCCATCCACCAAGACCCTTTTGTCCTTGATTTTATGTACTAAGGCTTCCAAGTGAAGTGCACGGTTGTGAGATGGTTGAGCGGGGAAATCTTGGTTAGAGAATGTAAGAAGATTAGGCGTAATGATATTTCCAACCATAGCTTGGAATTGCTCCACATCAAGGTCTGCGGGGACAATGGATGAGGACAATGCTTCTTCAAGGATTTTCCTATGGGCAGATGAGATTTTTAGCAAATCCATGATGGAGATTTGCACTGGTGTTGTCTTGAGTTGATCTAGGACATTATAGCCATTAGGAACAGATCTAGATGTAGGGACTTTGCTTGGCTGGGATGATCTTGCGATGGTTACTTTTCCACCTCTTGTGGTGACTCCAAAATTGGCATGGGTGCCTTTGATGGTGATGACCATGCAATTTTTATATAGGGAGGCGACAACTATTTCATACACATGACTTACATTTGAGTGGGTGCCTTTCCCTTTATCATTTTTATTCCCTTTGTTGCCATGATTCGGCATCAGATTCGTGTATATCTTAAGATCTTGATTTCCTGTAGGTTGTTCCACATTTATGATTCTTTTATCGATGAGATCTTGAATTATGTTCTTTAATCTCATGCAACTATTCGTGGTATGGCCTTTGATTTTATGGAACTTGCAAAGTTGATTCTCATTGTACCAAGGAGGTTTCACATCCGGCTCTTGGTAATTCTCAAAGGTAAGAGCCTTGATGATTTTTTCGTCTATTAGATTTTTCATGATGTCTTCAAGTGGTTCCCCCAAAGTGGTGTACTTTCACTTTGGATAACTCTTGCGTTGGGGTGGTCCTCTTTGATCATTGAGATTATTGATTGTTGGATTGTTGTTTGGTTAGTGTGTCATGTGATGATTGTTGTGGTGTTGGATTTTGATTTGTGGTGTGGGTGTGTTTTGGTGAGGAGCACTAATGACCACCTTGGCATCGACGACACCATCATTAGTAATGTTTTTGTTCCTTTCCCATGTGCGAGGTTTATCATTGTAATTGGATGGTGGACGATTGTTTTGTTGCTCAGGGTATGATGTTGATTCTGCGAGTTGATTCATAAGGGCTCTTTCGATGTTTAACGCCTTGGGGATCAATTGATCATATGTGGTGATGCCCTAAACCTTGAGATGAAATGCCAAGTGACCTTCAAGGTTGGCTATGATGGTGTAAACTTGTTCTTTTGGCATGGTCCACTTGTTCCAATTGGCCTTGGATCGCCATCATTGTAGAAATGAGGCAAATGATTCACCCTTTCCTTGTTTTAAGGCTGAGAGTTCTTCTAGACTAACATCCATTGCAATGTTGCATGCATAATCCTTAATGAATGCGTCCATAATTTCTTGGAATGTTCTAATGCCTGAAGGTAAGCGAGAGAACCATTCCATAGCATGGTCTACCAAAATCCTAGGGAATAGTCACATTAGATAAGTATCATCGTATGTGACTTCCATGCAATGTACCTAGAATTCCTTGATGTGATCTTTAGGGTTTCCCGTCCCTCAATATTTTTCAAATTTGGGGATCTTGAATCCCTTAGGGAACGGTTTCATTACTAGAATCCTATCAAATAGATAGGGACACAAGTTGCTTGGTGTCTTTGTTGTTCGCCTTGATTGAAGGTTGAGCACTTGTTGTGAGAGCAACCTGATTTGTGTCATCACATCATTTTGTAGATCAGGGGGTGGGATGAAAGTGTTTTGGGGTGTTTCAATTGTGGGTTAGATGGGTGGGTTGGTCGGTGTGTTGTTCGATGGTATCTGTATGTTCTACCAAGCTAGGTAGGCTTCCACCTACTGTTGTATGAACAACTCCTATTGTTGATCTTGTTGTTGTTGTGCTAAGATTTGTGCTTGTTGTTGTGCTTGATGTTGTTCCAACAACACTTCTTGTTGGGCTGCCAATTGGGTTTCTTCTTTCTACTCTTGATACTGCTTTATTGCTTGTTGATATGCTTGCAATTGCGCTGCTTGTCTTTGTGCAAGAAGTTGTGCTTGATATTGGGCATTTTTCTGAGCTTGAGCTTGTGCTTGCACTGCTTGTTGTTGTAATAGAGCTTGTGCTTGAGCAGCCTTTTGTGCTTGCAATGTTTGTAATGCTTGAGTGGCTTGAGCGGCTTGTTGTTGTTGTTGTTGTAATAACGCTTGGGCTTATTGCACTTGTAATGTGGCTTGTGCTGCTTGGGCGGCTTGCGCATCTTGAGTGGCTAGTTGTACGGATTTTTATTTTTGCACTTGTTGGAATCCTCTTTGAAAAGTAGCTTGCAATGCCGCATTGTATTGGCTTGATGTGGTGGAAGTTAGTGGTGGTGGGGGTGATGGTGGATTTGGAATAGTGTTTGATGATGTCGTGTTGGTTTTTTGAGTGATGGATGGTGTCGTTGATGTGGTTGGTCTTTGAGAGACCATGCTTTGTGATGTTAAGGGGGTGTTTGATGATGTTGCAATTGTTTGTGCATTTTTCATCTATTGTTGGGATATCAATGACAAATTTTGAGTGTTTGGCATAATGGTTTGATTGATATTTGGGATAGTGGTTCGATTGATACTCGGTAGAGGGGAAAGCCCTAAAACAAGGAGTGATGTGGATGATGATGGCAATGGTGGAAGAGGTGAGAATGTGAGGGGTGCAAGTTCTTGTGAAAATGTTGTGGTGTCAAAGATTCCCCCTAGTCCGAACATGTCTCCTTCCTCTTGCGAATTTGTGAGGAGAGGAGTTTGAGGCATTGCGCGAAAAAATGATGATCATGGATCATGATGGAAAGTGAGAGGAACATTCTTATGTAATGGGTTTTCAAGTATGTTTTTTTTCAAGGTGGTATTTGCATCCAAGTTTTGATTATTAACAAGGGGGTGTGCTTGAATAGCATTGAGAAATGCATTTCCCTTATTAACGTTAGGTTGGGTTGGAGAAAAAGATTTCATGATTTGCGGAATGTTTTGCATGATGTTTTGGGATGGGGGTGTAGATGAGATGGGAATGGTGGATGAGATGGGAGGAAAATATGTCTCCACTATGGTACTCATGTCAAAATATGAAGGTAGTTTGGCCCCTTATTTTGCTAATTCAAGCATGTATAACGAAGGATTAAGCCTCATCATGATGTTGATGATTCTATGGTTGTCCGAATTTTGGAGCATTTCAGTTATTTCTTCATGAGACATCCCAAAGGTAAGATCCTCTCCTTGGGCTTCTTCTTGGGGATTTTGGGATGATGAGATGGTCAAAGGATTGTTTGATTCAATGAGATTCATTTCAACATTCGTTTGGCTAAGATCACTTGAAGCGGGTGTTTCTTTGTTGGCTTCCATGCTCTTCTTGTATTGAGATCTAGTTTGAACCATAAAATGAGGATCAATTTTCAAAAATAGGAGAGATGAATCTCTTGATTCTTTGGATTGATCTTTTCTTTATGTCCAAAGTAGAAATTTTTTTAGGATATCTTTAGGATCAAGAGATGATATGGTGATGATGTAAGGAATGGATGATGTGGATGTTTGGTCTTTTGATCAATCTTGATGGGAGATGCTAGGCTCTTGGGACTTTCAGATATGTTTCGGACTTTGATTTTGATTTTCCTTTTGAGTTTGTCCTTGATCTTGATTGGTTTTGATTTTTTTGATTTTGAACAAAAAGACTCTAAGATGTTGGATGATTATCTAAGAGATAGCTTTGTTCAAAGGATGATGATTCGAATATGTGTAGGGAGAAGGATGCATCTACCCACACCTATTAAAACAAGATGATAATTTAGCTAAGCATACGAAGAAGGATGCATCTACGTATACCAAGCTAAACAAGATGATTTTGATGACTTTGACTAAGCATATGCAAAAGGATGCATCTACACATACCTAGCCAAAGGTGATTTTGATAATGTTTTCAAGGATTTAGTCTCAAAGATTTGATGATGTTTGATTTTTCCAAAAAACCTAGCATTTAAGGATGATTTCAAGATTTTTCAAACGGTGATGGTGAGATGATGTTTGATATTTTGAAGGATGGATGAAAATGTATCTATGGGTAAATTCTAAGATTTGAGGTTAGCAATGATTAGATCAATCATAAAACCCAAAGAAGTTATGAATCACAAAGAAAGAAAATAATAACGAAACGATTATACCAGATTCGCGAAGCTTCCATGAATCACCTCCATAGCACCTCCTAGCTTGCAACGTATGATTGATGCCCTCAAACCAAGTGTGTGAGCATTATGACTATGACATTGTCCTATGCAAGTTTTGAAGGATTTAAATAAAATTATGCCTATGTCTATGCCAATGATAAATGACTATAACAAATGATAAATGACTATAATGCCTATAATAATGAAGTGGTCCCTAAATTATGAGTAAAATTGAAATTTTATAGAAAACACAATTTTGAATGGATGGATGAGATCAACCTTTGACAAAAACCTAAAATCAGAGGATGAGATTTAACCTGATAATCCCTAATCAGGGTTAGGGTAAAATCCTTAAGTAATTGGTCAAGATGTCATCTGAGAAAATCAGATCGGCGGTCGAGAAAAGATGAGATAATTAATTTCAAAAATAAAGATTTTCAAAATTAAGAAGATAAAGATAGCCTGCTTTGTGAGATTCCAAAAATCAAAAAGATAAAAGGTGGACAGAAAAGAAAATTTGATAAAATCTAGAACCTGCTTGCTTTATTTGATTTTTTGGAAGAAAGCTACCAATTTGAATTAAATCAACTCAAAATATGGATTTTGTGAGACAAATAAATAATCTTTTCTAGATTATTTACCAAAATGGACTGAAGCTAAGAAAGTGAAATCCTTTTAAATAATTAACTTATTTAAAATGAGAGAAATATTAATTTTGACAATTAAATAATTAAAGATAATTATTTAATTTAGAGGATAATGACCAATAATTAAATAAATTACTCAATTCATTTAATTATGATAGTTAGTGACATATTAAAAAAATAAATAAGATTTATTTATTTAATAATCAGGAAGAAATAAATGAAGAAGGGTAATTAAATAAATTAAGAAATTTATTTAATTAAGGGTAGACTTAGACAATTAATGAGGTATTTAATAAATAAATAAAATTTACTTATTTAATAATCATGAAGAATAAAAGAACATGAATTAATTAAATAATTATGAATTATTTAATCAATAGTCAAATGTGGACCGAAGACATAATTAAATGTCATAATTATGCTAGGACGAAAGTGGTAAAAATGAAGCTTGCAGGCCTAGGTCATTTTTAGGTGTCTACATTTTGCCCCTCTTTGTCATAATATCGCTTGTCATGTTGTGACAAAGAAAATAAGTCAAGGCCATGCCCCAGTGAAGGTATAGAGTATCAATGCCCCCTCAGAAAATTTTTCAAATTTTCGGTCGGCGATAGAAAAATTTGGAAAAGGTCCCAATAAGTCAATTCGATGACTAGAAAGACCATGGCACAGCCGGTTTCGGATCTTGATATGTTAAGACATCCAACAGGGTGGTCAAATGATCTGTATAGGATCTAGACTATATGCAGTATTGAATGCTTAATTAAAAAAAACTTTGCGGAATTACAAATTTATGCATACATTAACGAAACTATGCATTAAAACTGAAAACTTAAGGTGAAATAAACAAAATTGAAAGAGGAGAGAAGAAGTGCAAACAAATTGGTAACGGAGTTCATCACAAACGTGACTATGTCTCTAGGTCCACTCCAATAGAGAGACTGATCCGATTAACTCCAAAAATCAATTACAAGTGCACCACAACCATTCTTCAAGCACTTCGGCAGCATAACAACACTCTTGATGTGCAAGAATGGCTCATAATAATCTCCACAAGACCTTTATTCACTTGTCACCTCAGTTTCAATACTTCATCACCTGAAAAAACTTAATCTCCACTCTCACCTCACACCCCCTTTTATACATGAAATAGGTCTAATATGGCCAAACTACCATATTTAATGAGATAACAATGATAACCCCCTTGGGATTTCGTTTACAACCTCCTTTCTAACCCCTTTTGTTTTCTTGTATTTGGGTTATTTAATTTAGGAATTTGTTTTAAATTTTCAAAGGCAATCGGTTTTAAAATAATTAGCAAAAATAACCGATGTCCATATATATTACAAAGCCATCGAATGGCTCGTTGGTGACACATCCTTTTACCATCCTGGTGGTTATGGGTTCAATGCCCATCCGCTTGTTTTTAAAACTGAATCCAAACAAACTAGTCAACAAAACCAAACTGAGTGCTATCATAGTTAAGAAAACCGTCGCCGATGCAACCGTGTAAACTGCCGGCTATTTGGAGGGAGGTTACGAGTTCAAAACCCTTAACAAAATTTTAAAACAAACTATGCAACTGATGCCGACAGAGGAATGAGGGAACACATGCCACACCAGACAACTTCCATGTGGCAGAAACTCATTCACTGACAGAGCTGACTCAACACCCGACGTGTCCGATGACTCACTGCCACCTGTCGCTAACTGGACTACCACATGGATGCCACGTCAACTCTGACTCGATTGCCACATGTCTGCTGACTCATCAGCACTGTATGTTGACTGGGGTATGGGTGGACACATGTCTACACATGATTTTTTGACTAGGCTGACATCACCTGCCACATCATCGTGCCACGTCGACACATACAGACTGTATGGACTGCCACGTGTCAGCTCCCGGTTGGTCCACTTTGGATTTGTATGAACTGCTGATGTCATCTTGTATGGATGCCACATGCCAAATTTTGGTTCATCCACTTCACCGTCCGTACAGTACGGAATGATGACATCAGCATCCATACGGTCCACCTCAAAAGTCAACTAAAAGCTTTGACCGCTGATAACTCTCGCATACGATGTCAGATTTTGACGAAACGAGTTGCATTGGAAATCTAGCGACGAGCTCTTCACGATGATGCCATCTTTGAAAAAAATTTATGACATCATTTTTTTCCACTTCCTGGACACCACCTGATCCTAGTTTGACCCAAGGTTTGACTGGCCATAACTTGCACAAACGGACTCCTTTTCGCTCCGTTCAAGTTGCGTTGGAATCAACACACTGAGATCTTTCTGATGGTGCTAAAATTTGGAGATTTGGAGACAGTTCAATTTCCACTGAAAATATCCACCAGATCAGGCCTCCCCATTGAAGACCTTTTGGACCTCCAAAAGTGACATTTACTCTGACATTAAGTGAGGACTTGGCCTCCCCACTTGTCTTGTATCTTCTATACATCTGAATACCTGACTCACAATCACAATGAAGACTGCAACAACATTGTTGAACATAAACATTATTCTATCACTTCCATAAGCTTCTACATCAAATGTTGTAGCCACTAACCAACAAAGACTGACTAGCATCAAGTTGAACAATAATGCATAAATGAAAGGGAACAAATCAACAACATATCGATCCGTACAATAGGAACATTTTTACCCAAGGAAGCATCAACGCTTTCAATTATCATTCCCTCATGCTGTACTGTGGGTGCATCCTGCAACATCTGACCCTAGTTAGCTACTCCAAGTTCAAGTTTAGAACCACCTATACTGACAGACATAAGAGTTAACTCTTTACTTGCATTAATTACCCTCTTTAACTGCCCTTTGTTTGCAAAAGAATGATCAGTCTTAATCCTATGAGAATGTACAATATACTGAATGCCATCTTTAAACAAATGATAATGATTCTTTTCCCTGTAGAAAATTACTTTCCTGTCATATAAATAAGGGCTACCAAGCACTATCCCACAGATATCTAGTGGAACCACATCAAACTGTACTTCATCCACAAATTTACTAGTGATTGCGAATCTTAAGGATCATTGTCTTGTTACTTGCAACTTATCATTTTCACAAATCCAGCCTAATGGATAAGGTTTCTTATGCTGTGTAGTTTTTAATCCCAAGTTCTTTACAACACTTTCTAAAATTAAATTCACTTGAGAACCACTATCTATTAGTGCATCAATTTTAGTGTTCTTAGCAACAACCCTTAAATGAAACAACTCATTCCTTTTTACATCTTCAGAGAAATCATTAACTGTAGAAGTAGAAGCACAACTAGCAACAAAAACACTAGAAATAGGAGCTTTACCTTTTAACCCAATAGCTGTTATCTTATTCTCATCATCTGAATCTGAACCAAGATCCATAACAACATTTGTGGCTTTCTCCTTACCTTTCCATTTCTGATTCTGTCTCTAAGCCCACTTAGGCTTCAATTCGAGATGCAACTTCCAACAATGTTCTTCATCATGACCCTTCTTGTCACAATGAGTGCAAGAAAGTTTATCATCCTTCTTAACTGTAGATGTCTTCTTTCCTTTCCCTGTCTCTGCATTCTTAGAAGATTTCTTTACATCATTATCAAACTTATCAATAAAATATCCTTTACCCCTTGACTCTAAGTGTGTAGCTTGAACAAACACTTCATCCAAATTACAAGGGTTCAAAACCAAAATAGAATGCCTAAGGTAGGAATGCAGACCTCCTATGTACTTCAACAAAGTGTCCTGGGTGTACAAAGGAACATTCAAAGCAATAGCCTTCTTCCTAAATTCATGGGTGTACTCTTGGACAGTTTGACATTTCCCTTGCCTAAACATTTTCTAGTCCATCATTAACTGTTGCATATGTCCTAGGGGATAAAATTGCTTCTTAAGAGCATTAACAAACTCTGCCCAAGTTAAACTGACTCTACCATGTTGTGAAACTTCTACCTTAGTCTGACTCTCCCACCAGGTTAAGGCTGTACCTCCTAACCGAAGAGTAGCTAATTGGATCCTATCAACATCATCTAATAGGTTTGGACTCTACAATAGACTTCAACTTGCTGAATCCAATCATCCAATTTTTCAGCATTAAGTTCACCACAATACTTTGGTAAATCAAATTTTACATCCAATTTAATTTTAGGATTATACCCACTCTTGAAAGGATTTAAAGAAGTAGAATGAGGAGAAGATGGAGAAGAAGGAGAAGAGGGAGGAGAAGAAGAAGAGGGTGGATCTGGTTGCTTGTCACCATCTCCAAGATGTTTCCCTTTCTTGTCTTTGTGATCTTCTTGCTTTCATGAACCTTCTTCACGTTCCTTTCGCTCTTGTCTCTCTTGGAAAAGAATGTCCACCTTAGCCTTCATCTCAAGGAATGCTCTTCGAAACTCCTGCTCACTGATTTCTTTAGGAACCTCCATTCTAGACATAGACATCTTCAGAAAATTTCTACACTTCCCGATCTCAGGATCAAATTCTTTGAGCTTGCCTTCACCCTTCTGAATCGGAGTTCACCACGAACGTGACTATGTCTCTGGGTCCACTCCAATAGAGAGACTGATCCGATTAACTCCAAAAATCAATTACAAGTGCACCACAACCATTCTTCAAGCACTTTGGCAGCATAACAACACTCTTGACGTGCAAGAATGGCTCATAATAATCTCCACAAGACCTTTATTCACTTGTCACCTCAGTTTCAATACTTCATCACCTAAAAAAACTTAATCTCCACTCTCACCTCACACCCCCTTTTATACATGAAATAGGTCTAATATGGCCAAACTACCATATTTAATGAGATAACAATGATAACCCCCTTGGGATTTCATTTACAACCTCCTTTCTAACCCCTTTTGTTTTCTTGTATTTGGGTTATTTAATTTAGGAGTTTGTTTTAAATTTTCAAAGGCAATCGGTTTTAAAATAATTAGCAAAAATAACCGATGTCCATATATATTACAAAGCCATCGAATGGCTCATTGGTGACACATCCTTTTACCATCCCGGTGGTTCTGGGTTCAATGCCCATCCGCTTGTTTTTAAAACTGAATCCAAACAAACTAGTCAACAAAACCAAACTGAGCGCTATCACAGTTAAGAAAACCGTCGCCGGTGCAACTGTGTAAACTGCTGGCTATTTGGAGGGAGGTTACGGGTTCAAAACCCTTAACAAACTTTTAAAACAAACTATGCAACCAACACTGACGGAGGAATGAGGGAACACATGCCATACCAAACAACTACCACGTGGCAGAAACTCATTCACTGACAAAGCTAACTCAACACCCGACGTGTCTGATGACTCACTGCCACCTGTCGCTAACTGGACTACCACGTGGATGCCACGTCAACTCTGACTCGATTGTCACATGTCTGCTGACTCATCTATGTTGTACGCTGACTGGTGTACAGGTGGACACGTGTCTACACATGATTTGCTGACCAAGCTGACGTCACCTGCCACATCATCGTGCCACGTTGACATGTACAGACTGTACAAACTACCACGTGTCAGCTCTTGGTTGGTCCACTTCGGATTTGTAAAAATTGCTGACGTCATCTTGTATGGATGCCACATGCCTAATTTTGGTTCGTCCACTTCACCATCCGTACAGTACAGAATGTTGACGTCAGCATCTGTACGGTCCACCTCAAAAGTCAACTAAAAGCTTTGACCGCTAATAACTCTCGCATACGATGTCAGATTTTGATGAAATGAGTTGCATTGGAAAGCTAGCGACGAGCTCTTCACGATGACACCATCTTTGACAACTTTTGACGACATCATTTTTTTCCACTTCCTGGATGCCACCTGATCCTAGTTTGACCCAAGGTTTGATTGGCCATAACTTGCACAAACGGACTCCTTTTCACTCCGTTCGAGTTGCGTTGGAATCAGGACACTGAGATCTTTCTGATGGTGCTAAAATATAGAGATATGGAGACACTTCAATTTCCACTAAAAATATCCACCGGATCATCAAACTTGGTCAAATGAGACTCCAGTACTAACCCAGTTGAGAAATGTCATTTTGACCTTATAAATAGGTTGACAAATGAGTAAAAGTCAATTCATTCTTACTATTCACTTTGCGAATTTGGATAGCTCAGAGTGAAAAAGAAGAGCAGCGAGAATGGTGATTCCAATGTCAGAGCATCGCGGTGAGATCGTACGGACATTCAGGTGGCCAGAGGGCTCAGAGCCAGTGGTATGTACCCTTGTCCCACTTTGTATTTTTTTCGTTTTGTGTGCCAAAACTAGGTTTCTAGGGGGAACAACTAATGCACCATGATCCATATTCGATCGCATAAGCCGCATTCATCTTCATGTTTGATGTATTTGATGTGTCACAATGCAAATGACATGGCAAACAAGGGGCAGTCGAGGTATTGCGACACATTTGACAAAAACTTTAATGCATTCGCTTAATAGAGTCGCATTTGCAGGTTGGAATGCCATAATTGTCATCTTGCGACGCAATTTCTTGTTTGAGAGATGCATTCAAGTTTTTATGACGCAATTGTCCAATTTCGTGATGCAAATGCTCTGATGCAACACGTTTGAGCAACCAAATGATGGAATTGTCATGTTACGACACATTTGAATCTTTAAGCGATGTATTTGATGCTTTGCGACACAATTGCAGGAATGCGATGCATTTGACGTTGACTTTGAATGGGACTGATTTTGATACTTGTGAAACCCTAAATTTTTTTGATGATGTTGACAGTTGCTTAGAAAGTAATGACACATTGTTCATCTTTTTGCAGAGGCAGCTTGCCCTGATTTACACACGAGAGAGCAGACCGAGTACATTCCAGTTTGCTGACCAGCTGACTCCGAGGGAGCGACGACGACTGATGCAGCTAGGTCTATTTTATGTCACCTATATGCCCATTGTTTAGGTGAATAGGGGACTATTGACTGTACTGTGTGAGTGCTGGCATTCAGAGACATGCTTTTTCCACCTGCCGACAGGTGAGGTGACCATCACATTGGAGGATGTGTACCACATCCTATGAGTGCCAATCCAAGGAGAGTGGATCGTTTATGACCCTCCTCATAGCGAGCAGACTTTCAGGACCTACTACTGAGATGAGGGTACAGGACTTGGGATCCAGGGATATGAGATCAAATGGGAGTTCATGGCAAAGCACTGTGCTCGTTTTGATGCTTTCTTAGTGACCTTGATCGATGGTCTTTTGATTCCTAACCATCGGGGACATGGATTCCCTATTGGTTGGGGAGACGTCTTGGTTGGGATGAGATGTGACAAGATAGTGTATGCCTAGGGCTCATGTTTATTGAGCACCTGCTACCATCAGTTGCACAAGGTTGTGTATAGATGAGCAGAGAGTATCTCATGCAGGACAACATTGATGATGATATGGGTCTGGGATCATATTGCTATATTTCACCCACTGATTGAGAGACCATAGTTGGCAGAGGGGATGCCCTATGCCTACTACTATGCCAATGTGCTATAGCAGACGTGGATGGGTGAGACCAGTTAGTGGCAGCACAAGATTGACACCATGGTGACATTTATCTGGAGGTCGTACAAATACTATGAGCAGTGGGATGATGATGGTGACCAACTGAACTTATGCAGACAATATCGGTATCTGATCGGCAGGACGGTGCAGACTTCGCTAATTATAGAGATGTATCTACCATAGCGTGTCCTCAGGTAGTTCGGGGAGCAGCAGGGGGTACCTATAGGGACAGCTGAGTACACCTGATCATCTAGAGAGTATGCTTGGGGGCCAGCCATTCCGGTAGATTTTGCAGAGTAGTAGATCGATGGGCTAGGAGCCCAACCTTTGGGATGGAGAGGTGGGATAGCTGATCCTAGGACCACAACAAACTACAATTTGTGGTGGAAATCACATAGACCAGTGCCATTGACAGATCCAGATGGGTCAGCACCGGTGGACAGGCAGTTAGTGATACCTCATGTGCCGAGGGTCATGCAAGGTGGTAGGGATGGTGATAGGGGTAGTGGCCGAGGGAGAGACAGAGGTAGAGGGAGAGATGGAGGCGAGGACAAAGGTAGGGATGGAGGTAGAGACGAAGGCTAGGGTGGAGATGAAAGAGATGATGGGGATGATGGAGGAGATGGTCAGAGGTGGAGGAGAGATGCTTAGAGACAGGGAAGGAGGGTACGCCCACGTGTGGCGAGAGTAGCATTAGATGCTATTCTGGAGGTGGTGGAGGAGGGAGAGAGGGAGGAGGCAGAGTAGCCAAGACATGAGGGAGTGGGTGACGAGAGACAGGAGGAGGGGGAGAGAGGGGATGCGGAGGTGGCAAAGGCCAGATGGGAGGAGGATGTGGTGGAGGAGAAGCAGCCAAGGTAGGAGGAGGGGAGATAGGAGGAGGAGGATGCACCCCATGGTGAGGGAGTCGACGGAGACGATGCGACCGAGGATGATGATGAGGACAATGATGCCATTGATGAGGCTGAGAGACTCCTTAGATTCAGGATGGTGGAGGGAGAGGAGGAGATACCGTCCTCGAGATTGCCCCTAGATGCCATGACAGATCAAAGGGTAGCTAATTTACAGGGGAGGCTAGATGAGAGCATGGCATAGGTTAGAGCACTATAGTCAGAGCTAGAGTTCGCTCAGGTAGAGCAGGATCAGGCCGTGATCCGTCAGCAGGACTCAGCTCAGTGATGCGTTGAGTTTTCCACATTATACATAGGGCCTATAGGGGATATTGCTCGTGAGCTAGCTAGGGTGAGCACGAGGCTGGGACAGTATAGGACATTATATGAGCAAGAGGTACCTCCCGAGTGGCGGGATCCTACATTGTCACGGTCTCAGATGAGGATAGGCAGTGGCCATCGATCAGGGAGTGCTAGTGGCAGTAGGAGTCATACCAGTGTAGGAGGGTCTACCTCGTCAGGGCACAGGTCCCACCACTCACACTGGCATACCTCAAGTCATCATTCGATCCACAGTCATGGGTTGACTAGCTTAGGGAAGAGATTAGCATAGAGGCAGCCACTAGTGGTAGATCCATCAGCATCACCAAGTCAGGCTGCAGTGAGATGACTGGTGTCCGTTACCGTGGAGATGATGCCATTAGTGTCAGTTCCACTGGTTGCGCAGATAGAGGTTGGTATAGGACCACCTATCATTTCAGCACCAGTGACAGAGCTTCCACCTCCACACTCTTCGCCATGAGGGGATGATGAGAGTCTACCCTAGGGGCATGCTTGTTATTATGACGCATTATGTATATTATTGAGCCTGCGAGCTCCATTTTGGGATATCTCTTGACTTTATCCTATGAAATTTTACATTTTTTTGATGGTTTTATATGATGATGCAGTTTTAATGTGGCCTACATGTACGTTATGTGATATTATTTGATTTATGCATATGATGTGATGGCTTATGTATGATGCTTAATTTATGATGTATCATGTATGTCCTATGATGCATATTTATAATTATGATGCCATGATGATGTAGTGATTACCTATGTGAGATGACGATGATAATAATATGTATAATGTATTTATTAAATGGGTGCAATGTTGATGATTATGTTAATGCAATGCTTGTGATTATGTAAATGCTATGGATGATGTATTTATGGACCTAATGCAATGTTTATATGATCATGTATGCACTCATGTTTTTGTATGTCACAGGATATCATCATGAGATGAATGAAATAAGATGACCAAACCGATGATAGAAGATGACCAGACCGATGAGAGAAGAGGACCAAACCGACGAAGATGTGTGTTAGTTCTTAAACCAAATCCTTCAAAACTTTACCATAGGACTTTAATATTTATTGCTCTTAATCATCATTGGGAAAACTATTGTAATGGCCAACAAACACCATGATATGACATAGATCAAGGTGTGCAAGGTCATACCATCACATAAGATAAGCAGTCACAGACAAGGATGATCATGATTTAGACTAAAAGCACAATTGCCCCAGTCTCTTTGTCATAATCAACCACAAGTAGAAAAAGACAAAGACAATTCATGGAACGTCGTTGCTTCTCTAAATCCCGTTTCTAGGAAATCCTTGAGAACCTAGCAACATGATTGCCAAAATACAAAAATAGAGCCCTTATCATGATACATCTTTGTTTTTATAAATCCTATAATCAAGACCTCACTGAGAAACAAGTAGTCATGTGTGTTAATTGTCATGATACATCGTTGTTTCTCTAAATCCTGTTTAATGGGATCTCGCTGAAAAACTAATAACATGATAAAAGTCAAAAGACAAGTGTCAAATGTTTGCCAAGTGCGTCTAGATATCCATTGTTCTGATGTCAAGATGCCATGTTTGATAATGTCGAGATGCCAAAATGTTTAAAGTCTTGATGATGTTTAGGTGAAAAATGTCGACAATTGCCAAATTCAGGAAGGACACATCCTGAATAATGTTGACATCGAGAGGATTCGATGCCTAATAGTCAAAAGGGGTCCCTCGAAATGATGACGATTCCTAGGAAGGACACAGCCTAAGGCATAGATGACAGAGTTGGTTCTTCAGAAGGACACATATGAAGAATACTGATGTCAAGAGGAGTGATTCTTAGATGTCAGGAGGATCGCTCAAAATGTCAAATGACAATGACGATGCCTAGGAAGGACACATCCTAAGGCATGAATGACAAAGGTTATCTTTTAGAAGGACACATCTGAAGGTTAACCAAGAGTTGACGGTTTGATAGGTTATGATGATTTGACTTGCTTTGACCAAGTTTGACGTGTGTTGGCCATATGTCGATATTGTCATGATGATATGTGCCAATGAGATTGTCATGTGGAATAAATGATTGCCATAATTTTCTTTATGAGTTTACCCATTTGGGGACGATTCGATTTGTCTTGAAGACATTTTTACATGTGTGCCAGTGTAGTACCATGAACCCTAATGGACTGACCTAGTGCGGCCTTGGGGGCTCATCGACAGATGGCCTTGCCTACGTCATGCACTCAGAGACCTCGTAGTTCGACACGACCAATGACTTTGCCTTGATATTCAAAGATTGTGTCATGATTTTATTTTGAAAAACCTAAAAGGACTTACCTAATGTCTTGGGGACTCAAGTATGAGTCTTGCCTATGTAGCAAATGCCCAGACAACATATTTCAAACAAATGACAAAGACTGATTGATTTGACATGGCAGAATTTGACAAGAGATGACTCTGTGATGTGTTCTTCAAGTAGTCTGATGTTTTGTTGTGGTTTTCTTCAAGACTTTTTATGGTTTTTAGGTCTTTTCTCAGGACTTTTTGCAATGTTTTTTTTCTTTTTTAGGACTTTTTGTATTTTTTATCTTTTTTCAAGACTTTTTGTGATGTTTTTTGTCTTTTTTAGGACGCTTTGCGATGTTTTTGTCTTTTTTCAAGACCTTCTTTCAATGTTTAGGTCTTTTTTCAGGACCTTTTGCCAATTTTCGAAGCCATATGTGACATCCACTATAGTTGTATGATACGAAGTTTTCCCCCAGTCAGTTCCAAAACTTAGCCAACTTTAAGGAACATGGATGGGATGCTACTGGTTTACTAGATGGATAGTCATCAGGACTCAATGTCAATCATTTATCAACCATGAAAGGAAGGGTATAAAGTTATGTCAATTGGTGTGATAATGGCATGAGATTTCTTTCATCCTAGGCCAAGGCAGACAAAGTGACAGTAGATGTCAGAGCAATGATTGATTACGCATGGCGCCTATTTGCCAAGTTTTCACCATGGTACTTATCCAAAGCGCCTGTTTGCCAGGTTTTCACTGTTGGATGAAGCATTTTTCTCTTTACTATTTTATCATTTTTCCTGTTTTTTATTTTTTTTGGTGTTGCCAAGATGCCTGTTTGCTAGGTTTTCATCAAGGCAATGATTTTTTTATCATTTTTCATTTTTTTTATATTTTTATGATTTTTAGCTCGATCTCCTGATGCTATGTGTAGAACTTTCGGAGATGTAAACTATTGATAGGCTCTATCAGTTGTTCTCCATCTGGAGTTGCCAGCTAATAAGAGCTAGAACCAAAAGAAGATATGATGATGTAAGGACCCAACCAGTTTGGTTCAAACTTTCCCAGCTTTTCTCTGTCAGCCTGGTTCTTAGGGTTCTACATGAGGACCAAGTCGCCAATGTCAAATTTATTGACCATGACTCTCTTATTGTAACTGCGATAGAGACAATTCTGATATGCTTGTAGATGGTTCAGGGAATTTTTCCTTCTTTCTTCTAGCATCTCCAGCTCGTGCAAGCGTTACTATCTGTACTCTTCCTCATCAGTTAAACCCTTCAGGGAGACTCGTAGGGAAGGAATTTCAACCTCAATGGAAAAGATGGCCTCAGTTCCAAAGACTAGGGTGAAAGGAGTGACTCTTGTAGGCGTACGAATGCTAGTGTGGTAAGCCCACAGAGTAGGGTTGAGTTGTATATGCCAGTCACGACCAGCATCATTGACAGTCTTTTTGAGGATTTTAACAATGGTTTTATTTGATGCCTCAGCTTGATCGTTTCCTTGTGGGTAGCACGGAGATGAAAAATGGTGTTGGATATGAAATCGCTCACATACCTCATGAATGTCTTGGTTTTTGAACGAATGTCCATTGTCAGTGATGATGGATTGCAGAAGGCCATACCAAAAAATGATGTAGTTAAGGATGAACTTGGATATTTGTTTGCCAGGTAATATATGTCAATGGGATGGCTTCAATCCACTTCATAAAATACTCAGTGGCGGTGATAATTAATTTATGGTCATTGGACAAGGTTGGATGGATCTTACCCACGAGGTCGAGTCCCCATTGAGCAAAGGGCCAAGGAGAGGTGATCGGTCGAATTTCCTGTGCTGGAGTGTGGATCAAATCACTGTGAACCTAGCATTGGCGACAAGTCTTGACATATTCTAGTGCATCCTTTTCAATGGTTGGCCAGTAGTACCCAAGTCTTGTTATCTTCTTAGCTAGAGTAGGACCACTCGAATGAGATCCACATATACCATCATGTACTTCACATAAGGTTGTACCTGCTTTGTTAGTGTCAAGACATCTAAGGAGGGTGTTGTCAAAGCTTTGGTGGTACAGGGTGTCACTGACGATGGCATATCTTGCAGCTTTTTGAATGAAGAACTTCCTCTGGTTATTGGATAGGCTTGGGGGGAGGGTGTGGGACTTAAAGTAATCATGAATGTCTTGATACCAAGGAGAATTGGGACCAACAAGTTCATAGACCATTTTTGACTTTGGAATATCATAGGCAGGAACCAAAAATTGTTCTAAGAGAAATTCCAACTGTGGCAAATTGCTTGGGATGTCGAGGAGAGAGCCTATTATAGCCATTGCATCTGCTACTTTGTTTTGTGTTCTCAGAACTTGTTCAAAAGTTACCATATGAAAGTACATTTGGAAACTGTCAACCATCCACTTGTAGGGAATCAACTTCTCATCTTTTGTGTCATAGTCATCATTAACCTGGTTGATGATCAGCTGAGAATCCCCATAGACATTTAGTGCCCTAATTTTCCATTTTATTGCCATTCTTAGTCCTATAACTAATGCCTCGTATTGTGCCACATTGTTTGTGCATGGGAAGGCAATGCGGAAAGACTTAGGAATGGAGTATCCTTGAGGGGTGATGAACAAGATTCCTACCCCCAAGCCATGATTTTTGTGTGATCCATCAAAGTAGAGTCGCCAAGGTGCCTTAGGTTTCGTATGGAATATCGACTCATTTGGAAAATCTGCCACTAACAGGTGATCAGTTTGCAAAGGTCCGTCCGTCAGTTGGTCTGCAATGACTTGTCCTTTTATCACCTTTCTTTCCACATAATGAATATCATATTCGCTTAGAATCATGACCCATTTTTCTAGATGTCCTGTTAATGCTGCCGTACTCAACAAATATTTTAGGAGGTCGATCTTTGCTACTAGTTGCATCTGATGGCTTAACATATAATGTCTTATTTTTTGTGCTGCAAAGACCACGGTGAGGCAAGCTCGTTCAATTGGTGTGTAGTTCATCTCATACTCGACCAATGTCCAACTAATGTAATATATAGCCCTTTCCTTTTCTTCTTGATCATTCTAGGCTAGTAATGCCCCCAGTGTTGAATTAGTTGTTGAGATGTATAGGATCAATGGCTTTCCATGAATGGGAGGCATGAGCACTGGCATTGACAATAGGTAGTCTTTGATTTTCTAAAAGGATTCTTGGCATTTATTTGTCCACACAAAGGGGATAGCCTTGTGCAACAGGTACTAGAATGGGTGGCACTTGTCAGCCAATTGGGCTATGAAACGCCAAATAGATTGTACCCTGCCTTGTAGAGTTCTGAGTTCATTGATTCCTCTAGGAGGAGGCATGTCTATGATGGATTTGATTTTGTTGGGTCAACCTCAATGCCTCTTTGAGAAACTATGTAGCCCAAGAGTTTACCTAATGTTACACTGAAGACACATTTCTTAGGATTTAGTCAGACTTTGTATTCTTCCAGTTGTTTGAAAATTATATCTAAAACCTTGATGTGATCTTTCCTGGTTACTAATTTAGCCAATAGGTCATCTACATAATCTTCCATTATTTTATGCATCATGTCATGGAAGATTGTGGTCATAGCCCTTTGATATGTGGTGCCTACATTTTTGAGACCGAATGGCATGACATTCCAACAGTATGTTCCGCATGGGCAAGTAAATGTCATTTTGTGTTGATCTTCTGGGGCAATGTGAATTTGATTATAGCTGGAGAAACCATCCATGAGGGACAACATCTCATATCTTGCTGTAAGGTCAACTATGATGTCAATGTTTGGTAAAGGAAATTTATCTTTTGGGCATGCCTTATTTAGATCTCTAAAATTTGTACAGACGTGAATCAACCCATTTGGATTTTTTACTGGAACTAGGTTAGATATTGGATTTTTTACTGGAACCAGGTTAGATATCCATTCGACATAATCAGTAGACCAGATGAATCAAACATCTAGAAGTTTCTTCAACTCTGTCTTGACCAATAGAGCGACTTGAGGGTGCATTTTGCATAACTTCTGCTTGACTGGTTTGACATTAGGCAATAGTGGTAGATGGTGTAGGACCAATTGTGGGTCTAATCCTAGCATGTCTGCATAGGACCATGTGAAGTTTATTTTATGTTCAACAAAGAATTTATGAAATTCTGGTCTCTCTTCTTCAGTCAATGACACAACAAAGAGGACCATTTTGGGATCTTCTGCAGTCGCTATGTTATCTTGTATCATGTCCTCTACAAGCATAGCTGACTTCTCTTGTTGCACAAGAAGAAAGTCCAGTCCTCCATCTTTGGATGCCTCAGAGAGGTTTTCACCCATAGATAGGTCCTTTGTTTTTACTATTTTATCATCAAAAGATGTCTTTCGGTTTTCACCTAGATACGTTTCATTTTTTATCTTGTTTTTACTTTTACTTTTGCGACTGGAGGATGGAGCAATCTCCCTGAAGTATGTTGTGCAATCTAGATCAATAGTGAATCCTACCTTGTGGTCCCCATTGGGTATGTCCTCACGTAATCCCATAAATTTTGCAATTTCCTCATCATTCTAAAAGGTGTCCAGGACTGGCAGACCTTGTTGGTCCCAATCGACTAGCTGAGGATAAACTAGGGAAATGCCATCATCAGTGTTGGTGAATTGAAGGGAGGATGCGAAAAGCATGCAGATGGATTCAATGATATTGTAGATGAGATTATCATCATCTAATTCCACATCAGACTCAATCCAATATTCCCCTTCGCTTGTCTCATATTTATTGTCAAAATAAGGGGTGAAGGACTTAGAGTCATGATTTTCAATGTCATTTGGTAATTCAGATGGGTTGGATTGATGGGATTTAGATAGTGGTGGTCGCAAGTCATGGGGAGTGGTAATGGGAGTTTGACTATTTGGTGCCTGATCAATTTTAAAGGTTTTCCAAAATCTTTGTTTAGAGGTCAGTTCCCCCTCTTTGACAAACAAATCATCTAGGCAACAGTCACTTAGGGATCATTCTAAGCCAAATTCCCACTCTTGGGAGTCAATTTCGGTGAGGGTTTCCCTAGTGGTCTCGACACTTTCCAAAGCATGTACTCGCTCACTTGAAAGTCCAGAGGTACGTCAATCATCATAGTCAGGCAATCCAAACCATAATCCTAGATACTTTGGTATTTGGAAAGGTTCTATGGGCTCTCTTCGTCTCGCTTTATTTTTTCCTAGGCCACTAGTACCATCATAGCCCTTAGCTTTCATCATGTCATATCCCTTTCCATATATCTTAACTGGTAATGGGGGTAGTGTGACAACATCCTTATAGATCCATCCTGTGATATCAGCAAGGTCCTCATTACTCATGTCTCCCCATTTGATGAAAACTATTTTTGGTGGAACTCTAAAACTTTCCTGGGGTTCCATTCTAAAACATGGCCTACCATAGACCTTTGGAGACTTGGGTATTGTTTTTATGCTATATGTTGTGTGCATTTTGAATTCCCCATAGCTAAGGTCCTGGATCTTGATGGTGGATTCAGCCTTAGGGCCTGCAGAAGGTGGTGGTGTGGCAAAAGACGTGGATGGAACGGATGTGGAAGATGATGTGAGTGTGGATGGGTCAATGTATTTGGATGATGAGGAGCTAGGTGCTTCTTGGTTAATAGGCACTTGATTTCCATAAATACCCCTTAGGTTGGTAAAATATTGGAAAGCGTCGAGGTCTCCATATATGGTTATTTATGTGCCATCAAATGGAAACTTTAGGCATTGGTGATATGTGGACATAATGGCTTTTAAGGCATGAATCCATGGATGGTCGAGCAAGATGTTATATGGTAGTTCTAGATCGAGGACTTGGTAGGTTGTATCCACAATGATTGGTACCACTCTAATAGGGAGAGAGATAACGCCACGTGAAGAGCGTTCTTCGTCATCATATGCTTTGATCACTATGCTCTTTGTCGGGTCCACGCATGCATCAGAGAATCCTAGAGCTTTAATCAATTTGAGGGAGCATATGTTCAATCTAGCTCCACCATCTACTAAAACCTGTCTAAATTTGTGCTTGTGGACAAAATTTTCTATGTGCAATGCATCATTGTGGTTGGTTTTCGGTGATGAGTAGTCTTGATCTGAGAAGGTGACATGGTGAGGCATAGTGAGGTATCCCACCATGGTCTCAAAATGATTGACATCAATGTCCTTGGGGACTGATGACTCTTGTAAGGTTTTATCTAGTATATCTTTGTGCACGGGAGAGATACAAAGCAGCTCAAGTATAGAGATTTGCACGGGAGTCTTGCCTAGCTGGTCGATAAGGTTGAACTGACTTCAGGGTTGCCACTGCTTTGTGTTCGGGATAGGTTTTGACTGTTTAGCAGATGGTCCAGGTATGGTAATTTTGGGTTTCCTAGCGGTAGGTGAACCAGCTATGGTGACCTTGCCACTATGAGTAGTAGGATTACATTGAGGTGCTCTCTTGACCGTAATGGTATTGATGTATTCATCATCAATTTAGACATTATTTATAATAGGTCCACTAGAATAATCGTACTTGGCTCGGGCGAAGTTAGCTTGATTCTGTGGTCCTGAGGTTGAAGCATTATGAGAACCATGGTCTTGCAGTGGATTCTTATGGATAGTATGATTTGAGTTGGAGGAAAATTGAGATCCCCCTACTTCAATGATACGGCTTTCGATAAGATCTTGTACTAGGTTTTTCAATTGTCAACAGTTAGAGGTCGTATGTCCTTTTTCCCGATGGTACTCACAAAATGCATTATCATTCCACCATGCTGGTTTGAATTTTCCTAGGTCATATGGTTTTGGTTCTTGAAGTGTGATGACCCCATTCTGGAGACATTTCTTAAGGAATTCTTCAATGGGTTCACCCAAAGAAGTGTATGTGTGACCCCGCGGAAATTGTCTCATCTAACGGTATTGTCCCTAGTTATTTTGACAGTTCTGGTTATTTGAAGGGACATTGGTAGGGGATGTCAATGTCGTTGGTTTGTTTTGTTGTTGAACCCCTTTTAGGGCCAGTACAGGACCCACAATGTTTGCAGTCTTGGCGTCAACAACACCATCATTTGTAACGTGTTTATTTTTAACACAATATTTGTTTTTGTTGGTGGGTGGATTGGCATTTGTGTTTTTGGGACCGTACCTTAGTTCTCCCTTTGTGATAAGGGCTTTCTCAATCTGGACCCCTTTTTCAACTAAGTTCATGAAGTTTGTGCAACAATGTACTTGCAATGCATATTTTAGGGGTCCCAAAAGTGTTTGCACAAACATGTCGACCTTTTCCCTTTCTGGTATGTCAATGTGGCATCGACTAGCTAGGCTTCTCCATTTTTGGAAGAATGGGATGAATGTCTCCCCCGCATCCTCCTGTGTGAGATTGCACAAGCTAGTGATAGAGGTATCCATGTCGATGTTGTACGCGCAATTTTTTATAAATTTTTATTTAAGCTCATCCCATGTTTGGATATCCTTTTGATTGGACAACCATTCAAGGGTAGGACCCTCCAGACTTTTAGAGAAAATTCTCATTAAGTATGTTCATAAGTGATGTCCATACAATTAGTTGCAAATTCACGAACATGTTCAATGGGGTTTGTCTTGCCTCTATATTTTGTGAAATTGGGTGACACATATCCTGAAGGAAATGGAGGCATGTATAAGTTCATGTCGAATGGGTATACGTTTAGGTCATACGATATTTCCAATTTCTTGCCTGATATGTATATTTTTTGGATAGTTTTCTCTAAACCCATCAATCTTGTTTTGAAAGTATCCATAACAGGGTCATTTGTGGTCTCGTGCGTTGGATTGCTAGGTACACCATAGGTCCCTATTTTTTGTGCATGAATACCGGGGTATTGTGGCGGTATGGATTGTTGTGACATGTATGATGTGTTTGGATTGGCGTGTTGTTGGTACTGAAAGTTAGGGTTGGGTGTATGTTGGTGAGTATGAACGTGGGATGAGTAGGTTGGGATATGTCCCCTAGCCATTTGTGTTGTTACTTGGGGAATATGGTGATCATGAACATTGTGATTTGTGAATGATGTCATGGGTTGTGTTTGTTGACTACCTTGTCCAAATTGTTGGTTTTTCACAAGGGGAATGTTCGTATTGTGCCCTTGGGATTTGATGATATTTGACAGTGTTGACGTGTTCCCATTTTGTTGTTGTCCTTGAATGATTACATGTTGTTTGCCTCCCCCCAAAGGATTTTGCGAGATACCAATGAGAGAGTGTGTCGAAGGTGTACTCATGGTACTAGATGTGGTTGTTAGGGGGGGATTGTTGTGACTTGATGATGTCCCCATGGAATTTACTATCGTAGTCTAGAGAGGGTTTGAATAACTTTCCCATGTTGCCGAGGAACCATAAGTGGTTCCAGCCGACTGTGACAGTATCGTGGATGTTGTGGGAATTTTGGCCAATTGTGATCCTCTAATGGATGTTGCGTTTATTGAGTTGGAGGTGTTTTGGATGTTGGAAGTAGCGTGTACTGTCGTTGAAGTGTCAAAGAAAGTGTTGCTCATAGTGTTGGCAAGTTGATCACTATTTGATAGGTTGTGTGCGTTGTTGACCTTAGGGTCTGGGGATGTTGATCTCAATGTGTTGATGTGGAATCCTTTAGGTAATTTGGCTTCTTGACTTAAGATTATGGCCAAGTATCTATCTCTGTTGTATAGTACCATTTGTTCAATGAATTGAGAGGCCTTTGGATCTTGTGCCACTACCTCTAGGTTTTCCTCAAGTATTTGACCATATTCATCTTTACGCAAGAATAGTTCAAATGGACTGTTTGATGAGGAAGGTATTGTTGTGAGAGATTGATTGTCTATTTTTCCAAATGGATCGTCAAAATTCTAGTTTGGGTCATATGTGGGATTATTGACAGTGGAAGTGGGATCTTGTCAAAAGTTTTCCATTTGTCGTTGTTGTTTTTGGAGTCTAGTTTCCACCATAAAATGAGATTGCTCAAATGAAAATGACAACTAAATGATGACACTATGTGAGGTCTAAGTTCAAAATGACAGCTAGAATGAATAATATTTTTGGATTTTTGGGAATAAAATATGCAATGTCTAAACCTATAATGCAATTTAAGACAAGGATACCTAAGCACGTCTAAACCGAATCTTTTTTTTTTATTTCGGATACTAAAGGACTTTGCTGAAAAAGACAAGATGACAAGATCTAAATGACTAGTGAGTTTTCCTAACTAGACTATTGAGTTGGAAAAATCTCACAAAAAGGGACAATGACTGAAAAGGGAATTGATAATTTAGTCCAAGAGAATCTAGTTTCAAAAGAAATGACACTACAAATTGTGCGAAGATTTGCCTAATCCAAAGTATGCAAGATGTAATACCTATGCAAAAACTAATGCCTAATGTATGCACCTAAAAAAAATGAAGGGTGAAACCTATGGTGAAGAATGCAACTAATGGTAGAAAGTTTGAGCAATTTCAAAATTAGTTTCTGATAGACCCTTTGGAGATAGTGTTTGAAAAATGTTTGACAGGGTGTAAACTTTAGATTTGACTTTGTATGACTTTTTTACTTGTAACAGGAGAATGTGTCATTTAAGGATGCGAATGCATCATGGTTTTGCAAATGCAACTCACCTTGAGCGAATGCGGCTTGGGGATTGACAAATGCAACTCATTTTTGCATATGCAACTTTATAAGTTTTAGATGCATCGTGAAAAAAATGGATGCGGTGTTTAAGATGTCAAATGTGGTTTAACAGAGTGATTGCATATCAAAGACTTGAATGCGGTTCAACAGATGCGACACAATTTGTGAAAATTGAGTTTCTTGTCGTTTTGATGACAAATTTGATTTGTCTGATGTTGAATGTTTTGTTTGGAACTGTAAATGTGATGAATCCAGAAAACACCTGAAAAACACAATGTTTTGAATGTAAGCAAGTGCACATAAGATAAGTACAATCCTAAAAGGCCAATAGGCCAATGGTTTGTATACTTGATATAGCCCACCAATATACCCCAGATTGGTGATAAACACCTTTCCTTCTCGAGAGCAGATAGCTTAGAATTTTGGTGGCATTGGCTCCCCTCCACAACTCATTAATGTCATTCGAGCACACCAAATTTGGATTCTTTGGGTAATGACATCCCAAGAATTGCTATCTCTACTCAAGGGGATCAGTAGTGAGTGTCTTCGGGCATGATAATGTACCCTGCACTATATCAAGCAATAGGCAATAGAACGGTTGGACACTAAAATAAGAGGTTTTTAATTAGGGAATTCTATTCGTGGGGCATGATCCATGCAGTGAGAGTCCCCTTTCAGATCCATCTCGTCGGAACCACACTTGTGATTCTTGGGTTTTCCCCAAGAATCCACTTTTGTATACTGGCTAGAAGTCCCTCGATGTCAGGGTGCTACCGGTTTGAGTCGTCCTTGGGTGAGTACTTTTTCCCACTAGAATAGGCCCAAGTTCTAGAGTTAGTAACCATTTCTCTTACACCCAGGATCGCTCAAAAGTGCAAGGGGAGAGGATACTTCGATTACCAAATCGTGAGGGTGACACAAAAAAATAAGGTGGGTCTAGTTTTCTAATCACCTAGTTTTCACAAGGTGAGAGCATATTCACCTACCACCTTCAAGCACAATCAGACAGAATCAAACACACGTCCATTTAAAAGCACCAAATGAAGTGTTTTCTACACTAGAAATCGCAAACATGTTGTTTGAGAAATGAGTCTTTGACTAATGGAGCTGCAAAACCACAAGTTAGCAGTTTCATCCACCAGTCTTGGACCCACAAAACGTAACCACCACACACTGCGAAAGACGATTAGTAACATGAAAGCCTCTACTAGGCAAAATGCAGAAAATAAAACTAGAGTGCTAAAAAAAATAGAAAGAATAGAAAAAACCTCAAAACCTGAATGCAAATGAGAAGAAAACATTACCAGGCGAATGCATCACAACATAGAAAATGCGTCATAGAATATTGAATGCATCGTTATTTACTGCGAATGCGGCTTGGTAATTCGTATGCGACTTTTTAGGATTCGATTGTGTCACGTTAGATCAATTGCGGTGTTTTAGTATGCGAGTGTGTCGCGACACATCATATGCGTCACGAGTTTTTTTTTAACATGACTACGTCGTTCCGTACCTATACCTACAAAAATGACATAAAATACATGAAAAACTGTACAAAAATAATAGAAAAAAATAGAGTCATGTTCACGTCAAGTTCACCAATGAATCAATGGGTAAATTCTAAGATTTGAGGTTAGCAATGATTAGATCAATAATAAAACCCAAAGAAGTTATGAAGCACAAAAAAAGAAAATAATAACGAAATTATTATACCAGATTCGTGAAGCTTCCATGAATCACCTCCATAGCACCTCCTAGCTTGCAGTGTATGATTGATGCCCTCAAACCGAGTGTGTGAGCATTATGACTATGACATTGTCCTATGCAAGTTTTGAAGGATTTAAATAAAATTATGCCTATGTCTATGCCAATGATAAATGACTATAACAAATGATAAATGACTATAATGCCTATAATAATGAAGTGGTCCCTAAATTATGAGAAAAACTAACATTTTATAGAAAACACAATTTTGAATGGACGGATGAGATCAAACTTTGACAAAAACCTAAAATCAGAGGACGAGATTTAACCTGATAATCCCTGATCAGGGTTAGGGTAAAATCCTTAAGTAAGTGGTCAAGATGTCATATGAGAAAATCAGAGCGGCAGTGGAGAAAAGATGAGATAATTAATTTAAAAAATATATATTTTCAAAATTAAGAAGATAAAGATAGCCTGCTTTGTGAGATTCCAAAAATCAAAAAGATAAAAGGTGGACAGAAAAGAAAATTTGATAAAATCTAGAACCTGCTTGCTTTATTTGATTTTTGGAAGAAAGCTACCAATTTGAATTAAATCAACTCAAAATATGGATTTTGTGAGACAAATAAATAATCTTTTCCAAATTATTTACCAAAATGGACTGATAGTTAAGAAAGTGAAATCCTTTTAAATAATTAACTTATTTAAAATGAGAGGAATATTAATTTTGACAATTAAATAATTAAAGATAATTATTTAATTTAGAGGATAATGACCGATAATTAAATAAATTACTCAATTCATTTAATTATGACAGCTAGTGACATATTAAATAAATAAATAAGATTTATTTATCTAATAATCAGAGAAGAAATAAATGAAGAAGGGTAATTAAATAAATTAAGAAATTTATTTAATTAAGGGTAGACTTAGACAATTAATGACGTATTTAATAAATAAATGAAATTTACTTATTTAATAATCATGAAGAATAAAAGAACATGAATTAATTAAATAATTATGATTTATTTAATCAATAGTCGAATGTGGACCAAAGACATAATTAAATGTCATAATTATGCTAGGACGAAAGTGGTAAAAATGAAGCTTGTAGGCCTAGGTCATTTTTAGGTGTCTACAGAAAAATATTTGGATTTTGATCGTAAGGTGACCCTAAAAAAGACACTTTGTTTGCCTAGACCTAGGTATTGAAGAACATGCAAATGCTTCCTATAAACCTTTGTGACCAAGAAGTGATTTCTTTTGAACACACATTTTCGGATTTTGAACCAATGATTTTCGCTTTGGACTTTGAAATTTTTGAGAATTGTGAGGCTTCAACACACATGAAAGTTCATTTTTCTTAGCTTTGCTTAATGGCTTTAGTTTACCAAAAAAACTTTCTTTGATTAAGTTTTCAAACTAAGATGTCCAATGTCTTAATTTCTTCAAACCCCACAAGATATGTTATGTGGAAATTCGATGAACTCAAGGTAAGGGTTAACCTATTGTTTACTTAAGGAGAAAATTTGAGATATAATCCAATGTTTAGAAACCTCTAAGGACGTGAATCCCAAGGGAAAGCAATAACATATAGATTGAGTCAATGGCATTTGTCTCCAAAAGGGTTTGAAATTTGGATGATGTTAAGTGTTTGTTTTTGAGGTTTTCGATCAAGCAATGCATTTTGTAACCCAAGAATAAGTACAACCCTATGGATGCGTAAGACAATATTTGTTGGATTCCCACTTGGACAAGTCTAGCTACGCTTATCTTTAGTGAATGGTTAGATGTTTGACCCCACTGGCTCCCCTCCATGACACTCACTTATACGGGGCAGCCAAGCATCAACACCCATGAAACTCCCATGGCATGCTTTCCATTTCTACTAAAAGGCTATAAAAGTGTGGGGTGGCTTCAAAACGACCGTTCTTGCACCAAAAAATAGATTAAAGGATTTTGGAAAATTCTAACACATGGGTTTTAATAAGTACTTTCCGCTCGTGGAGATTGACCCATACGGCAAGAGTCCCCTTTCAGATCCATCTTGTCAGAATAAACTACGTGATATTGGTGTTTACTCCAATACCCACATTTATATCCTCATTGGAAATACTCTTGGATTTAGAGTGTTACCGGTTGAGTCATTCCCTTGGGTGAGTACTTTTTCCCCAAGGCAGGCCCTCTAGGATAAACAAAAGTGAGTGAAAACAATATTCATAACTTGATCAATCTTTATTGGCAACAAAAAAAGAGAATATATGAAATAATACCCCCACTCACTCTCGCACAATATGTTGTTCAATTTTAAACCCAAATCGAAGTGTGGAGATGATTGCTTAGTCTCAACCTAAAATCATGAAAAAGTCCTTTTGATTCTCAAGATCGCTATAAAGCACGAGAGAAGTGCATACGTCCTTTTTCAATGAGGTTAGTTCAAGTAAGCCTTCACAAAAACAAAGTTGCACTTGTTCTTTTTAAATCCACAAAGCAAAATGTGAGTTCCTCTTAAGCACCAAAAGACAAACGATACACTTTGTTCAATTGTTAACCAAAAAAAATTTTTAGTATGATGTGGTCCTAATGTTCATTTTAGCCTTTTGCAAGAAATGGAAAGATTATTTTTAAACCCAAACTAAAATTAGTGTCCTAAGAAAGAAAAGATAACAATTTCATGAAAAAGTGTTAAGCAAACACTAAAGTGTTTAAAAACACTTTGAATTTGTAAGATATCATCATCTTTCTTCTTCTTTCATTTTTGATTCCAACCTACAAGAGAGAAAACCAGTCAGATTCTAGAAAATATAGAGATTAAAAAGCAGAAAATAGAAGACAAATCGATCATTAATCAAAAAGCACGTGCTAAAATTAAATTTCCCCTTTTTACTCCCTTCCAGCATCGCAACTTGTAACTGTGTCACAGTTTGATTTCCAAGTGGTTCTCTCACAGCGCCGCTTGCCAGTTAGCGTCACTCTGTGTCAAGACAGAGAGCTCAACTACGTCACACTTTTTTCCCAGTGTCATAGTTTTCTTCCAGCGTCGAAGTTTGATACTTTTTTGAAAAATTTTGAGAGTCAACGAGTCCAACGGTGGAGTTTATAATTCAAATTTTCTAGGTGGGAAGAGTCCAGCGTCACACTTTGAGTTTCCCACGGTGCTATATAGCGACGCTAAAGAGACAATGGCACCAAAACAACGACGCTGAGCTCCCAGCATTGGAATTTTCTGTGTATGAGAAAAAAATGCAAAAAATTTGGGAAAATTTGATAAAGAATGATATCCAGCCCTCCTTCTAGCACCAAATGTGTGAACCCCAATCCTAGTACCTGCAAAACAACAAGAATAAACACCTTAAGTTAGATATTGCAAGCATGAACAAGGATTCCCCATGAAATTCATTTACAACTTCAAAATAGGAAAGAAAACAACAAAGAACACAATGAAACAAAGAAATGTAGATTTAATCATAATTTAAATGTGCAAACTCATGATCCCATGGGGGAATTGGTGCCAATTTGATTTTAAAATTGGCCCTTTCCCAATTCCTAAGATGAAAACTTGATATGTTGATGATATTGATCAACTTTTGTTGATGAAGGATGAGAGCTCCAAGCCAAAATCTGCAAAAACCTAGCTAAGAACTCAATGGTGATGGATGAAAATGGCTAAGTATTTTAGCATAATAACTTTGCATAATTTGTGGATGATCAAATGAGGATATGAGCTCTTTATTTATAGAATTCAAAAATGGATGAATGTCCAAATTTGAGCAATGTGGGACTAACATTCATCCAATGGCATGATGCCACTTGTCAATCTATGAATGGATGAAGGATGTGCAAGATTTGGGGATTGTGCCAATAAATGCATATTTTTGAATTTCAAATTTTTTGAAATGACTTGTAAGAGGGAAGGGAAAATGCAATAAATGCCACTTGGCTCAAGGAAAAGGACATGTAAGATGAAGTTATTTCCTTATTGGATGTACATGTTGACTTGAAATTTTTTGAATTCAAATTGAGAGAATATTCCAAAAGATGCCTTGTGAGGAAAATAGGGATTTAATAAATGAATTAAGTCTATTTTCATGTGCAACTTGCAAAATATAGAGGATGGGACATGAAAAGAGATTAAATTAATCAAGGGTCAATTAATTTAATGAGAGAGATTAGATGATGTGACCTATTTGACTCAAACTTATGGATTTATTTAGATCAAATAAGAGAGGAATATAACAAGAGATCAATTAAATAAGGATTTTGATTTATTTAATTAAAAGAGATGGTGTTAGATTAAATCAAATAAGGTTTTAATTTATTTAATTTAATGGATAGACTTTAGATATTTAATTAAATAAAATGAATTATTTAATTAAATAGGGCTAAAGAGAGGGATTTGATGACTTTAATTAGATAGGAGATTTGATTAAATGGTTAGACCGAGGGATGATTCAGGATGAAACGATGTTAGTAGTCGGGATCAGATGCATAATGTCAATCAATATATTTTACGTGTCTACAACTCTAATATGTCTCCATAAAGTTTTTAAGATGATATAATGCAGATAAATGAGTTATTAAATAACTCATGGTAAGAAGAAGCTTTATTAGACACTTACAGTAGAGAGCTCTACACTTGAGACAGTTAACTCCTGAAAGCCTTAGAAGGCTTTGAAGAATTAATGAGAAGATAGAGAAGACTCCCAGCACACTCCTTCATTCATGCAAAATCATGGAGCATCATTCATTCCTAAATTAATGGGATGAGTATTTGTTTCATGTTGAGTTCAAAGATTTCTCACAGTTATTACATTTCATGATTCCTTCTTCCACCAAAAATAACTCAAGTTACCACATCAATTAATTGTTGTTTCATGATTATAGCATGTTATTCATGCTAAATATCAATTATTTGGTTGACTAATCTGAAGAATAATTCCTTCATTCACATTGAAACTTGAAGACCTCCTACGAATAAAGCACTCAGAAATTTTGAAAAATGTAGTCTCAGTAAAACAATGATATCTCCCTTGTTTCTCAAAAAAATTAAAAACTTAAAAATTATATAGAAAGTAGACTTGAAGATATAAAAACCCTTTTGATAATTTGGCATGATTTGTAGCAGGGAAGGAGTAGTATGCATCAGAAAATGACTAAGACAAAAGTGGCGTGATGGAGGACAACAACTTCAAGTTTCTTAAAGTTTTATAAACGACCCCTCACAAATAGGATCTTGGATCCACATTCTTAGTGGACTAATATAGAATATTAATTCCATAAATAAAATGTAATCATTGGAGAAAATAAGGGGATTAGAAAGGCTTGTTTCAGCCTAAGGAAATATCATAGATCTAGTTTCATTTACCAGCAATGTAATTTTAAATTTTTAGATTAAACTTGAATCCAAGAGAAATTTTCATTTCCAGCAATGGTGAAGTAGTTGAGCCTTTTCAATTCATGCAATTATTCCTTAGATTAGTTGCATTTCATGCAAATTTCCTTTCATACAAATATGATTTAAGATTAGTTCTCTTTCATACATCTTTACTTTCATACAAATAGGATTTATTTCTGCAAGTAGAATTGGTTGTCAAACAAGTTTTCTACTTTCTCTCTTGCATACAGCCATGGACACCACCTTGGATTGATAAATTAAATGATGAGGATTACAACGACCCATCAGAGCCACGATCGATATTTTTTTCAATGAAATTTTTAACACAACGGCTTTCCTGATGCAGGAGGAGGCAAGGGAGATCTACTCACGTGAGCATAGGTCCCTAGAGATTTTTGACCATTTGAGGGATTTTTCCAAGTGAAAGGAGCGCCTTTGAGAGATGGGACTCTGCTACATAGCCTACACACTACCCATGCCAACACACCTGGCCATGATGACAACACTTGCCGAGAGGTGGCACAATGAGACCTCGTCATTTCACCTTCCAACGGACAAGGCCACAGTCACACTAGAGGATGTGTGGTGGATCTTGAGATTACCCATTCATGGTGAGTAGGTGATTTATGACATGGTTTCCAGGACGGATGTCTGCTATACTATCCTAGAGACCAATCAGATTGTATTTTGCAAGGGTCAAATCAAGCTAGAGTGCCATAGTTCTCTTACCTCACCCTATCGTTTACTGATTGCAGATATCATATCGGGTCTTGTAGCCCCAGATTGAGCTAGAGTGCCATAGTTCTCTCACCTCACCCTACCGTTTAGCAATTGCAACCATCATATCGGGTCTTGTTGCCTCGGATCGGCGAGGCCAATATTTTAGTCCTGGATGGGGACTTGCTTGGGAGTGGATGGTCCAACAGTCATGGACATTTTTTCCATGGGGGCTAGTTCTACTAGCCTCTCTTTACAGAGATCTTCACGAGTTTTCCTACTTGGCTAGCAGGGCACTTGGAGCGGGAGTCACACTCCTACATATCTAGGCATGGGAGCACATCCCTATGCTTTGTCTGAGAGTTGTCCTAGTTCTGATGGAGCTAGATGATATAGTGTTCTGGCTATACAGAGGGGGAATTTATTTTACACACATAGGAAAACACAGGATTCCTCATTGGAGGAGGTTCCTTGATGATTTGTGAGTATTCAGATGGCATTCGTACCTTGGACAACCCACATGGTTTGATGATGTATATTAGATGTTCTTTTCTCTTCATGACCACTTGATGCAAGGGTGAGATCATACCATGATTGAGATGTACCTGCCTGGCCAGGTGTAGCAATAGTTTGGAGAGGCTGAGGACCGGCTAGATGATCAGTACATGGCCATCTTTATGAGGACAGTGAGCCAGGGCTCTTGGGGGTGATACATACCTACCCATGAGGTAGTGGAGAGCTTCAGGAAACTAGTGGCCCAGTCATGGCCATATGACCAGTGAGAGGCAGATCCAGGGGTGACACATGCCTACAAAGATTAGTTTAGGCCACCATTGAGGCTCACAGTTCTAGGCACAACCTCTGCTCAATGGAGAGCCAAAGGTAGGGGAGTAGGATGGGGTCGGTGAGGACCAAATTAGGGAGGTAGAGGGCTGACACTAGATTAGCCAGTTTAGGACCAGACACTCCCAAATCAGTAGGATAGAGAGCAGAGGTAGGAGGTCCCCTGATAGGATTAGGATCTAGGTCACCAGGATGGGCACCATGATAGGATCCTGACACCACCTAGAGATGGGGATCAGGATCAGCCCCATGTGCAGCCACAGCTACAGCTAAATCTAAGCAATGGGAAAATTTTATAGTTACAGGCCCAAGTACATGCACTAATGGCAAAGAGGGATCAGGAAAAAGTAAAGTGGGACTAGACCATCTAGTAGAGGTAGGCTGCAGAGTTACAGGCAACGGTCAAGATGGGCCGCTGAAAGGAATTAGAGAGCATGTTTGCCTCCTCCTCCCAAAGCACAGTGTCACTTTTTTCATACAGGGAGGTCATTCGGGAGGCTGACTACTACAGGATGTACTACTACTAGGCCGTATTGAGACCAGGCTGAGTCCCAGAGTTTTCACCAAGGACCAACCTCAGACCAGCAAAGGAGCATGGAGAGAGGGTAAGTGGTGAGGGCAGCAGCCAGTAGGGCTAGGCCTTCAATTTTTATTAGAGACGAGATATTTTTTGGTGCCCTATGAGCTCATTTTTGATAGCCCGATGGGCCATTTTGTATTTATATACTTAATACTTGATCTAATTCTTTATATCATGACAATACACTTGATGATATATGAGATGATGATTTTGATCCGATTATGATATGTGATGTGTTTATGGATGGATTTTGATTTCTATATGCTATGCAATGATTCTATCTTATGATGCCATGATGTTTATGGGATGAATGTATGAATGCATTTCTTTTTCTATATCTTTTTATGCACTTTTTATGATGATTATGTATGGATGGTGCAAGTGTTATGCTATGCAGATGTTGTGATATTGTATGTGATGGCCCTATAGATGCTTATATATGTTGAGTGTAAATGGTATGACGGATGTAAATAATGTTTTATATGGATGCAAATTTTTGAATGATGAAATGTTTATGATAACAAATCTCTATTATGCAAATTATGGATGGAATGCACTCTTTTTCCTTATCTTTTCTCATGCATTATATGGTGATGTGCTTATAATGGTGCTACTTATGTGTGTGATTATGATATTTATGGTATGATATGATGGATGTAAGTGATGCAAAATGTTTTAATGATGAGATTCTTAGAATAATAAATCTATATTATGTAGATGATGGAAATGCAATGTATATCATATAATCTACTATTTCTATATGATATGATATGCAGTATGCTAATGGTTTGTGGATGTAGGATGCATGATTGATGAACTAATTAACTATCATGATACCATGTTAGTGCAAATATCAAGAGATAGAAGAAACCAGAGATTTCAACAAGACACTAGATGATGATGATTATGATGATTGCTTGCTGAGGAGTTGGGATTTTCAAGGGCTAATTACCTTATGTTTGATAACACACGTAGGCATGATGCATGAAGGTATGAAGAACTAGGATGGTGTTGCACCTAGTGTGATGGACTTTGAATCGATAATCAGATAGGAGTATTCCTGTTCACACTTGACATACGTAACCTTATTCAGAATGTAGTTCAGATATTTCAAGTATCTTAGGCCAAAAAATAGGAAAGAAACCCTTCCCATGTGGTCAACAAGACACCTAAAACATATTCCCTGCAAACCAAGCAAAACACGAATGACCAAGTTATATTACAAGAATATCCAACAAGCACATCAGATAAAAGATAATGATCATTTCCCCATTCCTATCTCTCTAAATATTTTGATTAGACATCATCGAAAAGTCCTTGGAATAAGCGAAATAAGATAAATCAACAAGATAAAGATAAAGTGAACAAACAAGCCAATGTTCTTCAATACTACTAGCTGAGACTAAACTACGGTGATGCTTGATGTTGATGTCCATTGTAGGAAGGATGCATCCTAGGACATGACAATATCAAATGATTTGATATGGGACTAATTGGATGATAGGATATTGACACAAAGAGTTGATTAACTTGTTTATGTGACCTAGACTTGAGACTTTGACATTTTGAGTTTTCACTTTTGAACTGCTAGACTTGTTTCTGACTGTTTTACCAAAGGTTGAGGATGACAATGATTTATTATGAGTGATGTTTATTGTGGGTGAAAGCGAGATGAGACAGATGGATTTTTTTTGGGGCTTTTTGAATGTTTTTGATCTTTTTGAAATGTTTTGAGGATGTTTTTGGTATTTTTGAGATTTTATGAATGTTTTGGGGTTTTCTGAGATTTTGTCCAAGAGACTAACCTAAGGAAATATCTTAGGAGCCTCGGGGGCTGATCAATAGATTAGCCTTGCCTACGTTATACATACAAATACCACGTAGTTTGACTAACTCATACTTGATTATTGATGAGATATGAACAAATGGATTGCTAGTTTATTATGACAGACTCCTAGAGGACTGACCTAAGTGTCTTAGGGGATGATCAAAGATCAACCTTGCCTACATTCAAGGCTTAGAGACCCATAGTTCAACAAGACGACTCTATTTTTTACTTTTTGGCTGAATTTTTGACCTATTTTTGGGATTTTCATATGATTTGGATGTTTTTGGATTTTGGTGAATTTTTTGATGTTTTTCGATTTTTTTAGATTTTTTGATTTTGGGACCTCAAGAACATACACAAATCCAATCCGATGAGAACATGCCCCCAACGTGGTGCAATAGATTACTCTGATAAAGGTAGGACAAAATGACCTTGAGAATGGGTCGAGTAGTACTAGGAGGGATCATGACACAATCACAGGACAAGTTATGATGCAGACGCAGGTGGATGATGAAATCGTAATGGATGGATGATGCAGAACAAGCTGTGAAGATCCTGGTGGACAGAAAGTGCTTATTTACACAAGGCGTCTGTTTTCCAGGTTTTCACCAAGGTACTTACCCAAAGTGCCACTGAAGTGGTTTTCACAAGAGGATGGTTTTTCTCTTTACTCTTTTTGATCATTTTTTGCTTTTTTGATTTTTTTGTTGTCACCAAGATGCCTGTTTGCCAGGTCTTTATTAGGGTGACCATTTTTTCAAGACATTTTCTAATTGTTTGGATTTTTGGTTCTATACCTTGCAAGCTTAGGCATAAAACTTTTTGAGATGGGAGTTATTCATGGGCTCCTGCAGGGGTTCCCCTTTGGGTGTTGAAAACTGATATGCCCCTGACTTATAATTTGCTATGATGACAAATGGTCCCAGCCAATTAGGTTCAAATTTTCCTTTGCCATTTGGATTTGGGGCATTCTTCTGATTCTCCTTTAGGACAAGTTCTCTTACTTGGAAAGTCCTACTCCTGATTTTCTTGTCATAACTCCTTTTAAGTTGATTATGATAGACTTACAAATGATTTAAAGAATCCATACACCGCTCATCTAGTAGCTCCAACTCATTTAGTCTTGATACTCGGTATTCTTCATCCATGATGAGGTTTTGCAATGATATTCTCAGTGGTGGGAGCTCAATCTCAATAGGTAATACTACCTTTGATCCATAAAACAGGGAGAAGGGGGTGGCACCAGTGGGTGTGTAGATGTTGGTTTGATAGGTCCAGAGGGTGGGATTTAGCTGTAGAGGCCAATTACAACCTATGTCATTGACTTCCTTTTTGAGGAATTTTAGAATGGTTTTGTTGGTGGCTTCTGCTTGGCCATTTCCTTGGGGATAATACAGAGTGGAAAAATGATGTTGGATTTTGATTTTTTCACATAGGTCACGGACATCCTGATTCTTGAAAGGTGTCCCATTATCTAAGATAATAACTTGGGGAACACTGTATCGGCATATGAGGTAGTTCAGGATGAACTTTGATATCTACTTTACAGTGATGTATGTCATGGGGATGGCTTCCACTCACTTGGTAAAGTACTCAGTGGCGGTTATGATGAACTTGTGGCCATTAGATGAGGTAGGGGTTACCTTTCCAATGAGATCAAGTCCCCACTATGAAAAGGGCCATGGTGTGATGATGGGATGAAGTTATTGAGCTAGAGCATGGATGAGGTCCCCATGCTACTGACATTGTAGGCACCTTTTGACGTAGCCATGTGCTTCTCTTTCCATTGTAGGCCAATAATACCCCATCCTTAGCAATTTATTGGCCAATTTCATTCCACTCGAGTGTGAACCACAAATACCGTTATGCACCTCAATTAAAGCGGTCAATGCCTCCTCAGCATTTAGGTAGTGTAATAAGGTTCCTTCTATGCTCCTATGGTAAAGGGTGTTTCCTAGGATGACGAACTGAGATTCTTTCTTAACAAAGGTTCTTTTTAGGCTTGAGGTTAAGTCAGTAGGTAAGACCCTTATTCACAAGTAGCTATAAATGTCATGGTACCAGGGATCACTAAGACCAATGATTTCACACAAAAATTCTAACTCTGGTACCTCAAATGCAAAAATGAGAAGCTTCTCTACCAAGACTTCATGTTTGGGGATGTTGTGAGGGATGTCTAGTAAGGATCCAATCATTTCCATGGCATCTGTTGCTCTATTTTTTGCTCTGGGAATCTACTCAAATGTGATATCAATGAATGATTCTTTGAGGCTCTCTACCAACTTTTTGTATGGAGTCAGCTTATCATCCTTTGTTTGGTACTCATCATTCACTTGATTTATTATTAGTTGGGAGTCTCCATATACTTTGAGGGTAATGATGTGCCACTGCACTACTATTCTAATACCTATGGTTAAAGCCTCGTATTCAACAATGTTGTTAGCATAGGGAAATGCTAATTTGTAGGATCTAGGTATACAATTCCCCTGTGGGGTGATGAAGAAAACACCGGCTCCTGATCCATGCTGCATATAGGAGCCATCAAAGTAGAGTTTCCAATGGTTGACTATGATGAGATTGAAGATTGATTCATCTGGAAACTTTGATATGAGTGGGTTCTCTGAATAGATTTGTGCTTCTGCAAGTTGATCTATGATAACTTGACCTTTGATTTCTTTTTATTCCATGTATTCGATGTCATATTCAGATAGAATCATGACCCACTTGGCCATTCTTCTTGTGAGAATTTCCTTTGACAGTAGATACTTTAGGGGATCAATCTTGGTGATGAGTTTTAATTTGTGTGCCAACATGTAATGTTTGAATTTCTATGAAGCAAACACTACTATTAGATATGCTTTTTCAATATAATGAGTAGTTTAACTCATGCCCGACCATTATTCTACTGATATAATAGATGGCCCTTTATGTCCCATTTTCATTGTGCTAAGCTAGGAGAGCTCCAAGGGCTAATGTTGTTGCTGACACAAAGAGGATTAATGGTTTTCTTGGGATTGGTGGCATGAGAACCAGAGGTGTGAGTAGATATTCTTTGACTTTGTTAAAGGCTTCTTCACACTTTTCATCCCATTTGTATGCTACTCCCTTGTGAAGTAGGTGAGAATATGGGTTTTTCTTCTCAGTTAGTTGTGCTATGAATCTACAGATGGACTAAAGCCTGCCTTGGAGACCTCTTAACTATTTCAATGTTTTGGGTGCCTCCATTTCTAAGATTTATTTCACTTTTTCTGGATCTATTTCAATACCCCTCATTGACACTTTGTAGCCTAGTAGCTTTCCTAACTGTACACTGAAGATGCACTTCTTTGGGTTGAGTCTAACTTTATAATCCTCCAGCCTATCAAAAATAGCACTCAAGGTTGCTATGTGATCTCTCCTCCTCCTGGATTTTTCTAGTATGTCATCAACATAATCCTTGACATTTTTGTGAATCATTACATGGAAGATTAATGTCATGGCTCTTTGGTAGGTAGCCCCAACATTCTTTAGACCAAATGGCATCATATTCTAGCAATAAGTCCCCCATGGACAAGTGAAGGCCATTTTGTGTTGGTCTTCTTTGGCGATCATTATTTGGTTGTATCCAGAGAAACCATCCATTAGAGAAAGCATTTCATGTCCCGCCATCATGTCTACTATCATGTCACTGTTAGGCAATGAGAAATCATCTTTCAAACATGCTTTGTTTAGGTCTCTAAAATTTGTGCAGACTTGGATGCCCCCATTAGGTTTTGAAATAGAAATCAGATTTGACACCCACTCGGGGTAGTCAATTGATCATATGAATCCTGCATCAAGTAGCTTTTTCAATTCCGCTTTGACTAGAAAGGTGATTTGAGGATGCATTTTTCTCAGTTTTTGTCAGACAGGCTTTGCTTCAGGATACACTGCTAGATGATGTACCACAATTTTTGGATCAAGCCCAAGCATTTCCACATAGCTCCATGCAAAATTAACTTGTCTTTCTCTCAAGAAGGATACTAAGAGATCTTGTTCATCTAATAGTAATGATTCTACATAAAATGTGATGTGCGGTGTCTCTTCCATTCCCAAGTTAACCGGATTTCATTTTTTGGCTAGGACTACTGATTTTTCTTGGTGTAAAGCTCTAGGAGGAAGATTGAATCCCCCATCCTTGGGTACCTCATAGAGGTTTTTAGCATCGGATGCGTCCTTTCTTTTTACTTTTTTTAGGTTAGAGAGTGCCACAGTGTGGTTTTCACTCAAGGACCTAGAGATTATTCTCAATTTGTCGCTTTTGCGACTGAGGGATTCAATAGTTTCCCCATAATATGCATGTGTACCTAACTCGATGATGAATCCTTCTTTGTGATCCCCACATGGAATATTGTCCCGCAGTCTCATGAATTTTGAAAGCACCTCATCATTTTTTAATGTGTCAAGAATTGGTGGTCCTCGTTGGTCATAATCAATGAGTTGTGGGTAGACTAGATGGATTTCATGGTTTTGATGGTCAGTGGACTCAAATGACATAGTGCTAATATTGAGAAGGGTAGTGTCATCAAAGAGCATGGGTAGGTTGGTTATGGGATTTTCATCATCACTACTACTACAGACGTCGATTGTGTCAAATGTGAAGTTGTCTATGACTCATCTTGTAGATATAGGTAAGCGTAGTTCGGCTATCATTTGCTGAGGAGGTTTGACTTTCCTAATTGGGGGATTTCAGCCATGTATGGTTATACTCAGAGGGGTACATCCAAGGCCAATATTTCTCATTTGCGTCTCTGAAATGATGGGTATTATAAGCCCATTTTCATTTTTCCCAAGTCTTTGGTTTCTATCATAGCCCATTGCGAGCATCATTTTTAAACCTTTGTTGTTGTCATCCATTGGTAGATTGGTTGTTGGTCTATTATCTTGGTATAAGAGATGGGATGGGTCCTTCTCTATGACTTCTCGGCCAAGATCTCCCCAACTTCTGAAGTTGGGATATTCTTTAGGGGATATTTGAGATGTGGAGGCTTCATATGATTACAGTCATCCTCATGATCTAGGATATTGTGGTAACTCTCCTACCACAAAAGCATTTTTGGGAATCATGTAGTTTCCACAACCATTTTCCTGGATGATGACTTTGATATTAGAGATGGTGGGGATGGCAGGAGTGGTGGGTGTCTTTGTCACAGAAGTGGAAGAGAGAGTGGTTGGATCAATATATGGTGTTGATGGGCCTTCCTTTTTTTTAGGCACTTGAGGTATTTTGTAGTATTTTGCCTCTAGGTTCTTGTAGTAGGAGAATGGTTTAGGATCTCCATAGATGGTGACCTCTTGTCCTTCATATATGAATTTGACACATTGATGGAATGTTGATGCTACTACTTGCATTGCATGGATCCACGAATGTCCCAGGAGAATGTTATAAGGTAAGTCAAGGTCTAGGACCTGACAAGTAGTTTCCATGATAGCTGGCCCTACTTGAATAGGGAGTTGAATTGTGCCTTGGGACACTCTCTCTTGATCATCATATGCTCTGATTGTAATACCTTTTCCTTTTTCGGTGGAGTCCTCTGATATTTTTAGGTTCTTAATGAGCTTGAGGAAACAAATGTTCAAGCTTGCACCTCCATCCACCAAGACTCATTTGACTTTATATTTTTGCACTAGGACCTCTAAATGGAGTGCATAGTTGTGAGATGTTTGAGCAAGAAAATCCTTATCAGAGAATGTAAGGAGATTCAAAGTGATAATTTTTCTGACCATAGCTTGGAATTGTTCCACATCAAGATTTGTGGGGATGGTTGATGAAGCCAATGCTTCCTCAAGGATTTTCTTGTGGGTGGATGAAATTTTTAGCAACTCCATGATAGAGATTTGTGTTGGGGTTCTTTTCAGTTGATCAAGGACATTGTAACCACTGGGAATAGATCTTGGGTTGGGTGTGGGTGCTCTATTTGGCTTAGATGATCTTGCAATTGTAATTTTTCCGCCTCTTGTGGTGACTCCACAATCAGTATGGGCTCCTTTGATGGTGATGGTAGCATAGTAGTCCTCCAAGGATAGGATGACATGGTTGTACACATGATTCATGATCTTGAAGGTACCTTTCCCCTTATCATTGTTCCCTTTATTATTATGGTTTGGCATCAAATTCATGTATATTTTGAGGTTATCATTTCCTATTGGTTGCTCTACATTTATGATTTTTTGATCAATCAGGTCTTGGATTAGGTTTTTTAACCTCATGCAACTATTAGTGGTGTGCCCTTTGATTTTTTGAAAGTCACAGAGTTGGTTTAGTTGTACTAGGGTGGTTTGACATCTGGTTCCTTGTAATTCTCATATGTGGGAGCCTTGATGAGATTTTCGCTTATTAATTTCTTCATGATGACCTCAAGTGGTTCCCCAAGGGTAGTGTATTTCCACTTGTTGGAATTTTTGTTTCACTAGGGTGGTCCCCTTTGATCATTGAAATTGTTGATTACTTGATTGTTTGGCTACTATGTTGTTGTGTTAGCTTGATGGTTGTTTTGATGATGGTTTTGGGGTTACTATTGCGATGTGGGTATGTTTTGTTGAGGGGCACTGATGACAAATTTGGCATTGACAACACCATCATTGGTAATATTTTGTTTCTTTCCCATGTGCAAGGTTTATCATTGTAACTGGTGGATGGGTGATTGCTCTATTGTTCAGGATATGTGGTTGATCCTCCAAGTTGTGTCATAAGGGTTCATTCGATGTTGAGCACCTTGGAGATCAACTAGTCATATGTATTGATACCTTACACTTTAAGACAAAATTCCAAGGTTCCTTCGAGATTTGAAATGATTATGCAGACTTGTTGTTCTTCTGGCATGACCCATTTGCTCTGATTGGCCTTGGATCGCCATCATTATAAGAAGGAAGCAAATGATTCATTCTTACCTTGTTTCAGAGCTGAGAGTTCCTCTAGACTAACATCCATACCGATATTGAATGTGTAGTTTTTGATGAATGCGTCTATAATTTCTTGGAATGTCTTGATTCCTGTAGGTAGGTGAGAGAACCATTCTATGGTGTGGCCAACCAAACTCCTAGGAAATAGCCGCATCAAATAAGTATCGTCATACATGACTTCCATGTAATGAACCTAGAACTCTTTGATGTGATCTTAAGGGTTTCCCGTCCCACGGTATTTGTCAAATTTGGGGATCCCAAATCCCTTTGGGAAAGGTTTCATTATGAGGATCCTATCAAATGGATAAGGACACAATTTGATGGGTGTTTTGTGGTTCACCCTGATTGAAGATCGAGCACTTGTTGTGAGAGTAATTTGATTTTTGTTGTGACATCGTTTTGCAGATTAGGGGGTGCGATGAAAATGTTTTGAGGTGGTTCAACTATTGGTGGGATGGGTAGATTGATGGGTATGTTGATTGATGGTGTTTGTATATTCTGATGTGCCAAGTATGCTTGCATTTTTTGTTGTACCAACAACGCTTGTTGTTCATGTTGTGCTATTAGTTCCTATTGTTGGGCTACTAATCAGGTTGCTTCTTGTTGCTCTTGGTATTGTTTTAGCACTTGTTGATATGATTGTTGTTGAGCTGCTTGTTGTTGTGTGAGATATTGTGCTTGTTCCTATGCTTGTACTTGGGCTTGGGCTTGAGCTTGTTGGTCTTTTTATTGGGCTTGTGCTTGAGCTTTTCCTTGTGCTTGGGCTTGAGCCTGTGCTTGTCCATGAGTGGTAGCTTGTGCAATCTGTGCGGCTTGAGCAGCTTGCACTACCTGTGCAGCCTGAGCGGCTTGAGCAACTTGCGCTACTTGTGCAGCCAAAGTGACTTGTCATTTTTGTTGCAATAAGGCTTGGGCGTGTGCAGCCTATTGTGCTTGTTGTGCTTGTAGCACTTATTGTGTGGCTTGGGTAGCTTGAGTAGCTTGGGAAACTTGTTGAGTTGCTAGTTGTGCAACTTGTCAATTTTGGATTTTCTATAATGCTTTCTGATAAGTAGCCCGCTGAGCGGCTTGCAATGCAATACTATATTGGCTTGATGTGTTCAAGTTTGGTGGTGGTGGTGGTGGAGGTGGATTTGGAATGGTTCTTGTTGTGGTGATGAGAGGCACTGTTCTATTGATGTTTGGGGTTTGAGTGGTGGATGGTGTGATTGATATGGTTGGTTCTTGAGAGACCATGTTTTGAGATGTTTGGGGGATGGTTGATGATGTGATGGTGGTGGTTTGCGTTATCGGGATGGTTTCAATCTATTGTTGTGATATCGATGGAAAAGTGGAAGTATTTGGAATGATGTTCTGATTGATGCTTGGTGGGTTGATCTAGCTTTGTTGATTGATGCTTGGTAAAGGGGGAAGTCCTAAACCAAGAGGTGATGCAGATATTGATGGCAATGGTGTAAGTGGTGGAAATGTGGGGGGTGTGACCTCTTGAGGAAATGTAGTGTCAAAAATTCCCCTTGGTTCAAATATGTCACCTTCTCCTTACGAGGTTATGGGGAGATAGGTTTGTGGTGTTGTGCGAAAAGATGATGATGATGGGTCATTTGGATCATGGAAAGTGAGGGGAACGTATATGTGTAATGGATTCTGGGGTACAGTATGCCCCAAGATGGTGTTTGCATCCAAATCTTGATTGTTTACAAGAGGGTGTGTTTGTAATGCATTGAGAAATGCACTCCCTTAGTTAACGACTGGTTGAGTTGGAGCTATTGATGATGTGATTTGGGGAATGGATTGAGTGATATTTTGAAATGGGGATGTTGATGTGATGGGGAGTATGAATGATGTTGATGGTGGTTCCACAATGGTGTTCATGTTGTATTTTGAAGGGAGTTTATACCCTCATTTTGCTAGTTCGAGCATGTAATGTTGGGGATGGAGTTTCATCATGATGTTAACAATGCTATAATTCTCAGGATTTTGAACCATCTCATTGATCTCGTCTTGGGTCACACCAAGAGGATTTTGTGCAAGGTCCTCCACTTGCCCATCCTCTTAATGATCTTGAGGTAGTGAAAGATTGGTCATGGGATTGCTTGATCCAACAAGATTTGTTTTGGTGTTGGTTTGACTGAGATCACTTGAAGTGGATGTTTCTTTGTTGGCTTCCATGTCCTTCTTGTGTTGAGATCTAGTTTGCACCATAAAAATAGGGATCAATTTTCAATAATGTGGGAGATGAATCTCTAATTCTTTGGATTGATCCAACCTTAAGGAACAAAAGAGACAATTTAGGATGTTTTAAGGATCAAAGGTGAAATGAGGGATATGTGTGAAAGATGGATGATATGGATGTTTGAAATTTTGAGAAATCTTGAGGGGATGCTAGACTTTTTAGAACTTTTTGGATGTTTTGGATTTTATTTTTATTTTGATTTTTTGGATTGACCTTGATTTGATTTTGCTTTGGCTTTGGATGATTATCTAGGGGATAAACTCATTCAAAGGATGATAATTTGAGTAAGTATGGGGAGAAGGATGCATCTACCCACACTTATTCAAACAAGATGATAATTCAACCAAGTATATGAAGAAGGATGCATCTACATATACCTAGCTAAACAAGATGATTTGATGATAATTTGGACTAAGCATATGAAGAAGGATGCATCTACACATACCTAGTCAAAATGGTTTGATGTTTTGATTCAAGGATTTCAAGGATTTTGTTTCAAAGATTTTGATGATTTGGATTTTCCGAAAAGAGCCTAGCATGAAGGATGGTTTCAATATTTTTCAAAAGTTGATGGTGAAATGATTTTAGTTTTGATTTTTGGAAAGATGGATGAGAGTTTGATTTTGATCCTAGGTGTACCTAAAAGTGACTCTTGTTTACTAGACCTTAGTTTTGAAGATCATGCTTTTCTCTAAATGAGGTGTTCAAATTCCTGAAAAAAGTTAGATTTTGACAGTAATAAAATGAGTACAATTCGGGATTGTTTCTTGAAGCTTTCCTGTAAAAGTTAAAAAGCAATCTTCGTCTAAATTCGTATAGTGTTGAGAGACACTTTTGGTGATCTTTTAGACTAAGAGCTTTTACCTTTGGTTTTTTTATCTTGATTTTGCATGAAATCATTGAAGACACGTGTTGGATTCAATTACTTTTAGGCTTTTCTTAATGAATTTTTTTTACCACAAACACTTCTTGATTAGCTTTTCAAACTAGACGTCTGATGTCTCAACTTCTTCTTATTCCACAAGGTATATTATGTGGAAATTTGATGAAAGCAAGGCAAGGGTTACCTATTGTTAACTCTAGTAAGCAAATTGAGATATAAATCCAAGTGTTTAGAAACCTCTAAGGATAGAATCCCAAGGGCAAGCAATAACACATGAATTTGGTCAATTGTGTTTGCTTCCTCAAGGGTTTGAAGTCTTGATGAAAAATGTTAAATGTTTGTTTCCAAATATTTTCAAACTAGCAAAGTATTTTGTAACCAAGAACAAGCATAATCCTATGGATATGAAAGACTATATTTGTTGAGTCCCCACTTGGATAAGTCCAACTACTCTTATTTTTAGTGAATGGTTAGATGCTTGACCCCACTAGCTCCCCTCCATGGAAATTACTTATACGGGGAAACCAAGCATCAACACCCATGAAAATCCCATGGCATACTTTCCATTTCTACTAAAAATTATAAAAGTGTGGGGCAGCTTCAGAACAACTGTTCTTGCACCAAAAAATAGATAGAGATTTTGGCCTTTCTACAACAAGGGTTTTAATTCAGACTTTCCATTCATAGGAGTTGACCCATCGAGGTGAGAGACCATTGCTACCCTTCTCGTTAGAGCCAACCATGTGATACTGGCCTTTGTTTTAGTACCCACTTTTATATCCCGGTTGGAAATACTCTTGGCTTTAGAGTGTTACTAGTTTAGTCGTTCCCTTGGGTGAGTACTTTTTCCCCAAGGCAGGCCCTCTAAGATAAATAATAGCAAGCAAACATATCCGTAACTCGATTGATCTTTGTTGAGAAACAAAGAGAGAATACACGCGATAGGTTTGGCTCACACTCGCAAGATGTTTTGTTCAATTTTAGTTCCCAAAATGAAGTGTGGAGGCAATCACTTTGTCCAAACCTAAGACCACCAAAAATAATTTTGATTCTCAAGATCGTCATGAGGTGTGAGAGAAGCACATACATCTTTTCAATGGTGTTAGTTTGAGTAAGCAATCACAAAACAAAGTAGCACATGTTCATTTTAAGACCCACAAAGCAATAATGACTTCTTATTAAACACCAAAGGAAATGTGAAAATTTGCCTTGTTCAGTTGTTAGCCTCAAACGAAATCTAGTGAGTTTGTCCTAAGATTCATTTTAAGCCCTTTTGTAACAAGAAATTAAAGTGTTCTTTTTAGAGCCCAAAAGAAAACTAGTAGGTCCTAAGCATGAAAGATAACAATATTCCTTAAGAGGGATAGTGAATTCTCTAAGAGTGTTGAACAAACATTTAAGTGTTCAAAAACACTTGGTATCATGAAATGATGTCGTTATGCTTCTTTTCCTCTTCACCTTTGCTTAAGTCAACCTACAAGAAAACCAGTCAAATCTACAAAAATAGAGGTCAAGAAATTAGAGAACAATCCAAATAAATAGAATTTGAAAAAAAGCATGTGTCATAAAACTAATTTTCACTTTTTACTTCCCTCCAGTGGTGGACCCTATGAAGGTGGTGCAGTTTAGAATTTCTAGCGGTGCTATATAGCGCTGCTTGTTAGTCAGCGTCGCTCTACAGCAGGGACAAAGAGCTTGAAGGCATTGTTATTTCAACCAGTGGTGGAGCTTGAAATTTGGGAAGATTCCAGCTGGCAAAAAGGACTCAACAATGCACTTTGGAAATTTGAATCTCAGGCGGGAAACAGAGAGGATCAGAATTTGGAGTTTATAGCGATGTGATATAGTGACACTAGAGTCCCAGCAGTTCTAAACTATGATGCTAGTCTATCAGTGGTGGAGTCTCCTATAGACACAAAAAACAACAAAAAAAACACAAAATTTGGTGAAAAAAATGTGATTAAAACTTCTGGTTTTCCCTCCCTCTAGTGCCACATTATGAACCAAGATTCCCAACCTGCACAAACACAAGACACAAACACCCTATTAGATAAAATGCAAGTTAGTATCATGATTCCCCAAGAAATCCATTTAAATAGCAATAGAAAGGAAATGAAATGAAAAACATAAACAAGCATAAATGAAAGATATTAAATCCTATTCAAATGCAATGCAAACTCTTAATCTCTTGAGGGAGTTGGTGCCAATTTGATGTGGAAATTGGCCTTTTCCCAATTGCTATGCAAGCTTTTTTGATTGGTGATGAAGAGTGATCCACTTTATTGATGATTGAAGTGTGCTCCAAGATGAAAATTTGCATAACCTAGCTAAGATTGGATAAAAATGGATGAGAATTGTTATGGATTTGAGTATAATCACTTTTCTCAAACTATGGATGATCAAATGAGGAATGAAGCCTCTTATTTATATAATGAAAATTTGGAGAAATTCCCAAAATGAAGCAATGTGGGACTATAATTCAACCAATGGCAAGGTACTACTTGTCAAGATGAGAATGGATTAGGGATGTGCACATTTTGATGAGTGTGCCCATAAATGCAATTAGGTGATATTGGAAATTAGTGAAATGACATGTAAGAAGGAAAAGGAATGTCTTAAATTCCACTTCGCTCAAGGAAAAAAGAATTATTAGGTAAAGTAAATGTCTTGTTGGAAGGAAAAAGTCCATTTGAATTTGAATTCAAATTTGAAGGAATATTCCCCCATTAAGCTATTTTGAGGGAAAATAGAGATTTAATAAATGAATTAAATCTATTTTCATGTGCAAGTGGCAAAAGCTAGAGGATGGGACATGAATGAGGATTAAATTAGTCAAAGTGCAATTAATTTAATGAGAGATTAGATGATGTGACAAATTTGACTTAGATTTGTGGGTTCATTTAAATCAAAGATGAGAAGAATATGATTTTAGACTTAGTTAAATAAATATTTTGATTTATTTAGCTAAAGGGGGTTATGTTAGCTTAAATTAAACAATGTTTAATTTATTTAATTTAATAGATAGACTTTAGAGATTTAATCAAATAAAGGGAATTATTTAATTAAATATGGACATAGGGTTAATTAGATCAGATAGATTGATTTAATCAAGAGAAAAAGACTTAATTAAATAAAATGATTTATTTAATTAAGAGAGGGAAATTGATGAATTTGATCAGAAAAAGATATTCAATTAAATGGTTAGACTGAGGGATGATTTAGGATGAAATGGTGTTAGTAGTCAGGATCAAGTATGTCAGTATATTTTTCATGTCTACATTTTTCCCCTCTTTGAAGCAAAGTACTCATTACCTTGGTTCAAAGAATAAACTGTCTCAATCAAACACCAATTTTTTTTTATTTTAAAATTTTCCCTAGTGTTGCTTCAGTGAGAGAAATATCCTGATATATTGCCGCCTCAAGAGATCGAACGAAAATACTGATTTTTGGGTGAACTTGCAAAAAAAAAGAGGACAAGGTGTCTGATAGGTCTTAAAAGGCTCGAAGAGGCCAAAAAATGCAAAAAATGATGAAAAACGGCCCTCGGATGGAAAAAAATGGGATCAGGGGTGTAAAACCCAAGCAGAAGGGCTAAACAAGGTCAAAAAACCCTAATTTTCAGGCTTAAATAGGCCTTGAGGGGCCACTTCCAATTCATTTTCACATTCAGCCTTAGGAGATTTTGCAATTTTGAGCTTTGATAGCTTGATGAGATGGCGCAATGATAGCTCTCCATGCACATTTTTGACCGAGTCCAGACGTATCAAAGGCTTCTTGGCACTGGACCACTGGTGAGTAAACTTGACCCAAGATTATTTTCCATTTTTCGTGCTCAGTTAATGCATTTAAAACTAGGTCTCTAAGCGTAGTGCCATATTGTACTACTCAACATTTTTAAACTATGTCACTATTGCCAGGTGCACCCTCGTGGTGCACTTTAGAATTAGGGTTTCTTGGCAAAGTCTGACGCTATTACAAACTGGACTGTCATAGTGCAGTTTGAAGTTTACAAACTGCACTGCCTTCACAAGCAACAATGTTGGGGTCAGTCCAGGATGTAGGGACAAGCCACGATCGAGATTTTTTTTGATGAATTTTTTAACACGGTGACTTTCCTAATGCAGGAGGAGGTAAGGGAGATCTACTCACATGAGCACAGGTCCCAAAATATTTTTGGCCTTTTGAGGGATCTTTTTGAGTGAGAGTAGGAGTGCCCTGGAGAGATGGGACTTTGGTACATTGCTTGCACACCGCCCGTGTAGACACACCTAGGCATGATGACAACACTTGTTGAGAGATGGCACAGTTAGACCTCATCATTTCACCTTTCGATGGGTGAGGCCACAGTCACACTAGAGGATGTGTGGTGGATCTTGAGATTACCTATTCATGGCGAGCAGGTGATTTATGACATGGTTGTTGGGATGGATGCCTACTATGTTGTCCTAGAGACTAAGAAAATTGTATTTTGTGAGGGTTAGATCAAGCTAGAGCACCACAGTTCTCTCACCTCACCCTACCGTTTAGCAATTGTAGCCATCATATTAGGTCTTGTTGCCCCATATCGATCTAGAGCACCATAGTTCTCTCACCTCACCCTATCGTTTGGTGATTGTAGCCATCATATCAGGTCTTGTTGCCCCAAATCAGCGAGGTTGATATTTCAATCCTAGATGGGGACTTGCTTGGGAGTGGATGGTCTGACGATGACCGACACTTTTTGCATTGGGGCCAGTTATTCTAGCCTCTCTTTACAGATATCTTCACGAGTTTGCCTACTTGGATGGCAAGGAACTTGGAGCAAGAGTCACACTCCTACATATCTAGGCATGGGAGCACATCCCCGTGCTCCATCCGAGAGTTGTCCCAGTTCTGATGGAGCCAAATGATCCAATGGTTTGGCTATACAGAGAGGGCCTTTCTTTTACACACACAAGACAACACGAGATTCCTCATTGGAGGAGGGTCCTTGATGATTTGTGAGTATTCAGATGGCGTCCAAACCTTGGACAACCCACATGGTTTGATGATGTACAACAACTATTCTTTTCTAGCTAGGACTACTTGATGCAGGGGTGAGAGCATACCATGATTGAGATGTACCTTCCAGGATGGGTATAGTGACAGTTTGGAGAGGCTCAAGATCGGCCAAATGATTAGTACATGGCCATCTTTGTGAGGATAGTGAGCTAGGGCTCTTGGGGGCAATACATACCTACCTATGAGGTAGTGGAGAGCTTTAGGCAGCTGGTGGCCCAGTCATGTCCATATGACTAGGGAGAGGCAGATCTAAGGGTGACACAAGCCTACAGAGATGTGGTTGCTTCATTATTGTCAAAGGAAATGCAAAGGAAGTCTTCTAAGATGGCCAAGGAGGCCCTTGCTAGTCAAGGCAGAACAAAGGATAAAGGAAAGAGGAAAGACAATAATTCTAAATCCAAGTATGAGTGGAGATCATAATCTCTTGGTAGAAATTCCAAGGTGAAAGGTTGGAACTATGGGAAAACTGGACACATTCAAAAATATTGTAAAGAGGAGAAGAAGAAGGAAAAGAAAAATAGCTCTTTTGAAAATGAATCTTATCAAAGCAATGCAGATTCCTTCATAGAAGCCTTGGAAACTCAGGCATTAGATGATGTTTGGTTGATAGGCTCAGGTGCATCCTTTCATATGACTTCTCATAGAGGTTGGTTCTCAAAGTATGAAAAGTATGTGGGTGGAAGGGTGTATCTAGGTGATGATTCTCTCCTAGAGATTGTTGGTCATGGAAGAGTCAGAATTCAGTTTCCTAATGGAGGGATAAAGGGAATCAATGATGTGATGTATATACCAGGTCTAGCTCAAAATTTTCTTTCTATAATTAAGATTAATGATGTTGATGTGCAATTCTCTTTCTTGAATGGTTTTTTTAAAATGACTAGGGACTCTATGGTGTTGGCTAAGGGTGCACAAATTGTAACTCTATATAAGTTGGATGCATGTGTAGTATAGTGTAATAGTGCTTCTGTAAATTCAAGTAAATATAATCATGTAGAGATAGGAGGTGTTGTTCCTGAGGGCATAAACTCTTTGGAGATGAAGTTCCTAGTAGAGAAAAAAATGTTGTGGCATCAAAGGCTTAGCCACATTGGTGAAAAATGCTTAAAATCCTTGAAAAATAAAATCCTAGTTGAAGGGCTTGATGATTGTAATCTTGAGTTCAATTTTTGTGAACATTGTATATATGGAAAGCAACACCGTGTTTCATTTTATTCTAGTCCACATAAATCTTTTGGAATTCTAGATTATATTCATGCTGATGTGTTTGGTCCAATTAATGTTCCTTCATTATCAATATTTTTGTACTTTGTTTCATTTATAGATGATTATTTGAGGACATTTGTTTAAGGAATTTAAAACCTTGGTTGAAAATCAAACTAGTAGAAAAATTAAGTGTTTGAGGATGGATAATGGTGGTGAATTTTATTCAATAGATTTCAATTAGTTTTACAAGGACCACAAAATTAAAAGGCATAAAACAACTCCTTACACTCCACAACAAAATGGAGTTGCATGAATAGAATGTTGATGGAAAGGGTGAGAAGTATGTTGAGTAGTGCTAATATAGAATAGAAGTTTTGGCTTGAGGTTGTAGCTACAACATGTTATCTAATTAACAGATCTCCCACTTCAGTGCTCATGGACAAGACACATATGGAAGTGTCATCTAGTAAGAAGCCCTCACTAAGACACACTAGAGTCTTTGGATGTGAGGTATATGCATATGTGCCTAGTGAAAAGAGATCTAAATTCGAGAATAAGGCAGTGAAGTGTATCTTCATCGGTTATGGCATTGGTGTGAAAGGGTACAAGCTTTGGAACCCAGTTATAGAGAAGGTGTTGTATAGCAGGAGTTTGATCTTCTATGAGCTGAAACATCCTTCTACAGTTGATTTATAGCTAGAGGTTAAAGAATTAGAAAAGAAGGAGGTAGTTTAAATTCCTCTTACTCTAGATAAGGATGAACTATGTACTCCTAGTGGACCTGTTAGTGAGGAGAGCTTGAGCAACTCTAAAAGTTTTGAAAAAGATGAAGAACCTCAACCTCAGCTTGTGAGGAGGTCTACATGTGTGAAGTGGCAACCTAAATGGTTTGGATATTATATGTTGGATTCTAATTGTGCCCATGCTTTGATTGTTAACATTGATGAACCTAGGAGTGTTAGAGAGGCTATGGGTATGTCTAATTTAGATTCCTGGTTGGAAGCCATGAATGAAGAAATGGCATCATTGAAGAAGAATGAAACGTGGGATCTGGTACCTTTTCCTGAAGGTGAAAAACTTGTTGGATATAAATGGGTGTTCAAGAAGAAGATTGGTTTGGATGGTAGTATTGAGAAGCATAAAGCAAGGTTGGTCACAAAAGGATATTCCCAAGTGGAGGGGATTGATCATGGAGAAATATTTTCTCATGTAGCTATGCTGACGTCTATTAGTTTTTTGTTGTCACTTGCAGCTACATATGACTTAGAGATCGAGCAGATGGGTTTGAAGACAATGTTTCTTCATGGTGATTTGAAGGAAGAGATTTACATGTCCCAGCCATAGCACTTCATTGAAAAAGGTAAGGAAAACCTAGTTTGCAAATTAAAGAAATCTGTGTATGGTTCAAAGCAGTCACCTAAAATGTGGTACCAAAATTTTGATACCTATATGTTTTCTTTAGAATTTGTGAGATCAAATTTTGATCATTGTGTTTACTTTAAATCTAAAAATGGTTGTCTTCTTATTATTTTCCTGTATGTGGATGACATTTCATTCATCGAGATTAGTAAGGGTATGATTTCTAAATTAAAATCTCAATTGTTAGCATAGTTTGAAATGAAATATCTAGTAGGAGGTATTTTTCCACAACGTGTCAAATTATGATATAAATCTACTCATGAAACATGGGTCAATGAGTTTGACTCGGGGATGGAAATATCTAGGTTTAACTAGGTATATTATGGGGATGGATATCAGAAGGGATAGGGGAAATAGAAAATTTTGGCTTGGCTAGAGAAAGTATATAATTTTTTTCCTAGAGAGGTTTAATATGGTGGATTGCAAGCAGTTAGTTGTTCTAGTGTTGCGGGGAATGAAGCTTTCTATTGAAGATTGTACAAAATATCCTACTGAGATGGAGGACATGACCAGGGTTCCTTATGCAAGTGTACTTGGTAATTTAATGTATGCAATGGTCTATACCACACCAGACATTGCCCAAGAAGTGGGAGTACTTAGTTTTTTTATGGCTAATCGAGGAAGGTTGCATTGGGATGTTGTCAAGAGAGTTTTTCAAGTATTTGAAGGGTACATCTGAGTATGCCTTATGTTATCATGGTTACTCTATTGGATATCAGAGTTTAGTTAGCATTTTTAGATATGTAGATTATAATTGGGTAGGGGACATTTACAATAGAAGATCCACTAGTGGATATGTATTCATGTTGTTTGGTGGTGTAGTTAGTTGGATGAGAAAGTGGCGGGATGTATTCACTTTATCCACTACTAAGGATGAATACATGGTAGCAACTAATGGTTGTAAGGAAGCTATTTGTCTTAGAAGATTGTTTTCTAATGTTGGTTTTGATGTAGGGAAGATTTATATTTGTTGTGACAGTCAGAGTGCCATTTTTTTGGCAAAAATCCAACCATCCATTCCAGGATGAAACATATTGATGTGCAATACCACTGTTCATGATATGGTGGAGGATGGAAAGGTTAGTCTAGAAAAATTTGATACTCTGGTGAATGTTGTTGATGCATTGACAAAGCCTATGAGCATGAATAAGTTCAAATGGTGTACCAATTTGATGGGCCTTGGGGCCTATAATATTTAGTTACTTCAACCATTGGAAGGAGCCAATAAGTTCTTCATCAAGTGGGAGAATGTTGAGAAAGGGTGTCTCAAACTTGTTGGCATAAAAGGCATTAGATTTGGGTTCGTTGGGCTGATAGGCATATGTTGGCAGGACTTTGTGGTGAGTCTCTTCAACATCCCAATAAGCTCTTCAAGCTTTGGGATTTGATTCATTAGGTTGAAATTACAATATAAGAGGGAGATGGTTTGCAGTCCCTTTGACATACTGATGAACTGCAAGAAGTGTCTCATCAGAGTGACTATCAATGTTGGAGGGAGTCACTTGGCAGTCCCTTTGACATTCCAATGAGTGGTGGTGTTACCCACCATCTTGTGATGGTCTTCATCAGCCTATGTTGGTGTGTAGGCCACCTTTCCACCCCACGATGATGATTGAGGAGGCTTGCAGTGGTGTAGTATAGATCTCGCCATCTTGTGATGGTTAGAAGAGATGAACGGTGGGTTGGAAGTAAATCTTCATTAGGGAGTCATCACAAAGTCTCTTCAATATCCTAATGGAAGGTGTTGGAAGTGGTGAATGGTTGTGAAGATCTCTTCATCAGAGGGAATGATGGACATCACCAAGAAATTGGTGATGGTCCCTTCGACATGTCAATAAGATTAGACCAAACAAAAATGATGGTAACAACTGTGATCTAGTTGATCTAACAATGCCTGCTAGCCTATGGCACTTGTGGTGGGACCTAATCTATACCTCATAGGGGAGTGGGGAATGACAGAGATCAAGTAGTTTTTTAATCTAACAAAGGATAAAGTACCTATTGGATCCTAAAGATGCAAGTTGGAGATGTATCAAAGTGACTGTGAAGTTTCAGAGAGATAAGGTTTGAAGCCTCTTCAATGTTCTGATATGACTTCGATGGGGTAGAAGGTAATGACAATTATGTTGTTTGTGACTATTTGTCTATTATGGTAGTTGGAATGATGGTTTCTTGGAAGGCCTGATATGTATGTACGAATTCCATAGTGCATTGTAACATTGTGAAGTGTTGATCAGATTGAATGTAATCGAATTGTTGTTAGATTCGTTCTGTGAATAAGCACCTGAAAGAGAATAGCTCTGAACTTGTATGTAATTTATGTTTCATGATAATACAAGAGATCTCTACTTTGGTGTGTGATTTTTTTCCTGAGAGGGTTTTCCCATGTAAAATTTAGTATTCGTGTTTGATTATCTATTCTGTTATGTAATTGCAAGTTTTGAAAGAATTTAAGTATCTCTCTCCTAAAGTTTAGCATTAGGAAGGCATATTCTGATCTTTTCTTTCCTTTCACCTACCCCATATCAAAAATCTTAAATAAGGGTGAGAAAGTGGAATGGAGTGAAGAGCCAAGTAAGGCTTTTAAAAATACCAAGCAAGCAATCAAGGAGGCCCCAATCCTAAGGACTCCCGATTTCTCCAAGCCATTACAAATCTTTTCCTTTGCATATTTTCACTCCATTGTTGTAGTATTATTGCAAAAAAATCAAAAAGGTTTTGAGCAACTAGTTGCATTCTTTAGTAAGTCACTTCAAGTTGTAGAGCTGAAGTATGACCTGATTGAAAAGAAAGCTTATGCATTGGTTAAATTTGTCAATAATTTCAAAACTTATCTTGTAGGAGCTATAGTTGTTGCATATGTTCTTAGTGCTACTGTTAAGGACATCTTCACCTAGTAAGAAGTCACGAGTAGAAGATGTAGATGGATAAATAGAATATAAGAGTTCAATATTGATATTTAAATTACCAAGTTGGTAAGAGGCCAAGGTTTTTCCAAGCTGATGGCTGAAACTAATCTAGAGGCCAACCAAATAAATCAAGTAGACGTCTTGGATGTGTTACCTATTTGTGACATGTAGACTTGTGATTGGTACAAGCACATTGACCACTACTTGCAAAAAATTTAGTGCCTTGAAGGGTTAATAGAAAATGAAAGAAGAACTCTCAAGCTACATGCAATCAAATATGTCATCATTGATGGTCAAATATGGTGGAGGAATCTAGATAGTATTTTTTTGAAATGTGTTGATAATGCAAAAGCCTTGGAGCTTTTAACTAAAATGCACAATGGATTGTGTGGAGGGTATTACATGGAAAAGACCACTACCCAAAAAGTCCTAAGAGTAGGGTTTTTGTGGCCCACAATGTTTAAAGATGCCCACAAGCTAGTAAGGGAATGTGATGCATGCCAAAGATTCTTTGGGAAACTCAAATTCTCAAGGAAATTTCCACTAACACCTATTGCAGTCCAAGCACCCTTCAAAAAATGGGTTATTGATTTTATAGGAGAGATATTAGACAAGTCCAGTGGAGGACACTCTTGGATCCTTGTTGCCACAGACTATTTTACCAAGTGGGTAGAAGCAATCCCCACTAAAAGGGTGACAAGCAAGGTGGTCATTGACTTCTTGTTGGAAAATATATTAACTAGGTTTGGGGTACCTAAGAAGATTGTTTTAGACAATGCAATGTGCTTTAGGTCTAAAGAATTTACAAATTTTTGCACTAAACATGGGATTCAAGAATCCTACTCTTCACCATATAACCTATAGGGAAATAATCAAGCTTAATCAAGTAATAAGATCTTGATGAATATTATTAAGAGAATCATTGAGAAGAACAAGAGAGATTGGGACTCAAAGCTAAAGTTGTCTTTGTGGGTAGACAGGGTAACAATCAAGAAAGAAATAAAATATGCTCCATTTGATTTGGTTTATGGCATAGCAACAGGGTTACCCTAGAATAACCTGATGAAGATGTATAAATTTATCCAAGAATACAATGAGGATATGTGTGATTATATGCAACATAGAATTGACACTTTGATATAGGTGGATGAGATAAGGAGAGATGCTCAAAATAGGAATTCCAAGTTATAGTTATAAGACAAGAATTTGTATGACAAAACAACATCTCCAAGGAAGTTTGAAGTAGGAAACATGGTGCTAATATGGAATTCCAGATCTGAGGACAAGGGGAAGCATGGGAAATTCAATGCTCCATGGTTAGGCCCCTACTTGGTCAGCAACACCCACAATGAGGATTCCTTCTCTCTATAAAATTTAATTGGTGAACTTCTTGAACTGCCAATACATGGACAGTTCTTGAAACCATACTTTTCTTAAAGTATGTCTTTTCCATGTACATTGTATTTTATGTAAATTTCCTATATATATGTTTGGTTTGTGTTTGGTCTAGTCTGACTACCCTGTCTAGGTAGTTTCCTAGTTTTATGTTCTTTGTGTTGGTCTACTTAACCATGAGATTCTAAGATCTTTCCATGCATGTGAGAGGCATGCATCCCCAACTAGAGCCACTAGTGGAACCCCTAAAAAATATTGTGATCCACTGGTTTTAAATCTATATTTGGTTGTTTCTTTAGTTCTAAGATTTTTCTTATGAATTAGGGTTTTGTGTGCCTATGTCCTAGGGTTCTTTCTATGCCCTAAACCCTTGAAAAACCCTAAGTATTGCTAAAGCTTTGTGAAAGGTTCTAATAATGAAGTGACCTTTTCCAACACATTCCTAGCCACTTAAGTAATGACTTATGTCATTGAGTTCATTTACTTACCAACCCCATCTCCTAGTTTGAAAGATCATTTTACTGATCCAATATCTACAAATTTCTTAAGTTAGAAGAGTTGAAATATTTTTTTCATATCCTAAGTCTGATCCCTGAAAGTCTAAAGTCTTTTATATTTTGAACCTATCCAATGACCCCCTTTTAATTCATTACTTGATGCACGTGTTGATTAAAAACACTTAAGCTATGTTTTTTGGGTCCCATCGCTTCACTCTCATTGGTTTCCCGCCAGCCTGCGACATTAATATATTCTAAGAAAAAACCCAATAGGGCAATGGGCGTGTGACAAGTGTTCACCCTTTGGGTGGGACCTACTATCTTTCCAAGGAATCGCTGTGAAAGGGTATTAATATCTACAATTCATATGTGATCTCATGAGTTAGTCTTGGTCATTCCCCACCAGCCCGTGAGGAACCCATAAGCAGATCTTAGCTCTTAGTGGGGTAGCGGGCACCTACCACATGGCACAATCACTAGCATCCCAAGGACCTTAGAAGGCTTGAAGTATTTGGTTGAATATTTCTAACTATGGTGGAATTAAAAGGTTGGAAGTGCATGTGGGTAAAATTTTAGTAGGATGTTTTAATCTCATTTTCCCATCATGTTAATAGCATAGGCGTAAGCCTAAGATTAAGTGGTGTACATGTTGACTTGTACTAGATGAGTCTTGGTCATTGCCTGCTAGCCTGCAGCCTTTGATCAACATCTTGTAGATCTTAGAGGGTAGTGGGTGATCAACACATGGATCTTTTCATGGCTTGTGGCAGGTGATGGAGCCCATTTAATGATAGAGGGAGATATCTTCACCAGGGAATGGGAAATAACTTTTGTCTCATATGGATATTTCCCTCAAGTTTTGGTAAATATAATAGTTTTTGAAATACAATTGTAACTTTCAATTGAAACTGTGACATGTGTGCATTGTCCTAAAGCTTGTTTCACTCCCTTGTTTTTATAAAAGGAGATTTAGGGACAATTGTATGGGTTGTTGATTGATCTTAGAGAATAATTTTGTAAAGGAAAATAAAGAGAATAGAATTGAGTCTACATCTAGGTTAAGAGTCTTCTTGTTTTTGTAAACACTATTGATATTAGTACTTTTTACCTGATTTTGCTTCTAGCTAAATCAGGTAGACTTATGATTGTGTTTGCATTTAAACGATAAAAGTTACATATCATTTTTTGCTAAGCTTCATCCATGTGCATAAAGGAGATTATCAAAATATTGTATTATTACAATTATGCAATTTCATACAATAGAAAAGAGAGTCAACATTTATTGCAAATGTAGTCTTTATTGATGATCATAAGTGTATAATGTCCCTCATAAGTTGAGGGACTAACTATTTTAATGCATGTAAAGAAAAAAATATACATTTACAGATAAAAGGAAATGCATATGTAAAGAAGGGGGACCCTTCATTGCCTGAATGATGATTCTTGATTGAGTTGACTTGCATCAGCTTCAGTCCTCCTACCCATCTAGCTTCTAGTTGTTGCTTGCCCCCTACTACTCCAACATTTCCTACAAAAGTGAGAAGAAGTTTGATTAGAGAATTGAAGGATCACCCATCAGTACATAAGAAAACATCTGTAAACATATAATATGATCATTATAAACATTAAAATAGATAGCATACCATACATGTCCAATAAAACAAGAGAGTTATCAAACACATCTATCATATGCTCTATTTTATCTAACATGTTTGCTCTTTGTGTAGATATAGGTCTAATCTTTGTTACTATTTTGATTCATTTGATTACAACATGTGGAGTAAAATGTGGCTCCCATGAGGGTTGAACCCGACATGTTTCCCTCTTGTGTTTTAGGAGGGATAGGAAATCAAGCAACTTGATCAAATTGATGATAAACCTATTCTTGATGCATTAAATCAATATGGAATCATACCAATTGATCAAATTTCATTATCAAATTCAAAAGATTAAACAAAAACTATGTGAAATAGCAACATCATTATGTATCTAGTGATTGGATTACTCTAGTGAGGAGAGGTTTTTTAATAAAGTATGATAGTACTTTTGAATTCACAATGAGATAGGGACATCATTATGTATCTAGTGATTGGATTAGTTCCAAATTTCTTAAATTGGTTACTAAAGCTAGGAGATGTTGAGTCAGTTCAAATTAAAAGTGCTTCCAATGCTTTACTAGTATTGATTTACTAATGTTTTTTTATCAAAATGGAATAAGCATATCACAACCAAAAGGACTATCTACAGATGTTAAAAAAAGGAAGGACACATTTCCTTGTCCTACAATTTGAGTTTCTTATGATTGACCATCAAAGAATCAAAAGAAAAATGACAATATTGGATGATGCCTTTCATGAGGGAAAAGTAACACAATGCAAGCATAAGGGTTGGTGATGTAAATAATTCATGACAAATGAGCAATGATCAAAGGAAAAATGAAGACATAGAGATGAATCAAGCATGCCTAACTCATTAGTGCTCAAAGAGACTTATAGTTGCATAAGATAATAGTAGCACTGGATGAAGAGAGACAATGATGGTACCTTGTTATGTCTAAAACCATGTCTTGGATAAAGGGCATCTTATTTTCCAACCAAAAGGTGACTTTTAGCAATATCAAAGCGTAGTATGGTGGTCACTAGCAACTTGGGCAACAAGTCTTTCCTCCCTAATCACTCTTCCTTGCATGAACATCATGATCTCAAAGTGTTTTCTCATACAGAGCATGCAAGAGTAGTGGTTTTAGTATGGTTGACATTTTCAATATCATTCATATCATTTTGTTGTTTCAATGTGGTTGGTTTTATCCTTTGCATTTACAGTTTCTCAACAAGTAGTGGTTCTAGGGAGACTTGCATAGATGACTTCAAAAAGCATTTTTTGAGATAAGAAAGCATTCAAGATAGCAAAGGAATTGATAAATAACAACTTTCCTTGAAAATTAGACTCAAGGAGAGTAGATATCATCCTTTCAAAAAGAGAGCTAAGACAATATTGGCAATCAAAAGAGAGGAAAATCCTATAGGAGGCAATACATAAGACACAGTTTAGAAAATCATAAACAATGAATTTAAAATGTTAGTTGTAGAATCTTTTCATTGTGGTATACAGTCTCAAATGATGGAAAATCATTTAGCCATTAGAAATTATAGCCAATAAAATGGATAACATTATTAAATCCTTGTGATAGAGCTTATGTAAGGGAAGATCACTATTGCTAGAGTTCTTTCCAATTGAAGGGAGAGAGATGGTGCATGCTACTTATCTCACCAAAAGTTGCTACAGAGGAGTTCAGAGAGCACAGTTTCTATGTAGAGTTAGAGTGAAGAGAAACCATATAAAAGGATGGCCATTTTTTAATTTCTATGCAAGAGTCACCATGAAACAAAGGATGGATTTGTGATAGTTTCAACAAAGAGTATAGTCATATTAATGAGGACAACTAGTAAAATATACAAGCATTTATAAAGTGGCAGAGTATGTGATTTTCATGGAGCCAATGATGCTACTATAAAGGAATCCTCATGATGACAAGAGGTAAGGCATAGTTTCTTAGAAGAGCTTACTTCGATATGGAAATGGGTCCATGTCACAAAACCAACATGGGGCACATTTTCATGAGAATCTAGGAAAAACAATTATCAAAAAGTCTATTGGTCTACTAGAAGAAGGAAATGATCCTCAACTATGAAAGTCCTAATGTAATGCATAAAGAGATATATTAAATAAAGGGTGACTTTCATGATGATCAAAGATATGCCAACGCTGTAGGAGTCAAGAAGACAATTATTGAGAGTCATGAAATGGTGGGTACATAGAATTTTTTTGTGTAGACATATATCACAGCTGGGTAAAGACATGATTGCTACACTAAAGGATAGGTTCAATGATGGAATATATTTGATTCATCTAATCTAGAAACAAGGTAGTGTTCATGAAGGAATGGAAAAGATGTGTAGAATCTTTGAATCATACCCGTACTGTGCAATGGCATTAAATCATTTTGTAGACCATTTTTCTTCACATGGAAGCATTGTCTTGTGGAACAGTTGATAGAGATAGATTTTGTTTCAACTAATAAACCCCCAAATGGTCTCATTCATATTATATTTTTGCATGATTTTTCATAACATAAAATGCAAAAACACCAAAGAAAAATGTGGAGGCCACAGCCATGAGAGGAACACAAACCCTCTATGGTTGCAAGCACAAAGCCGCGATAGGTATCTACAACCATGACATTGAAATACAAAGATTCCAAGAAAAATGTGTAGAGTAGAGCTCGAAATGAGTTTTATTTCACTTTGAAATGAGAAGGCATCATGGAATTACAAAGCTTGAGTTTGAGCATATTTTTCTACAGGAAAGGGGAGGAAAAAGAAAAGTCTATAGGAATAGAGAGCTTACCTGAGCTTAGTATTGTCTCTTCTCATTGAATATGCCAGAAAACCTCCATGAATGAGAAAGGAAAATGCCATGATGAAACCCTTGGTCGGTGGCAGAGGGCTTCTAGAAAGCTCAATGATAAGAATGGATGTAATTTTTTTCTTTTGCATCGGTTTTGTGTTAGGGTTTCTTACCCTAATTTTGAGCCGATTAGAGAAGGAATTTTTTCCTATCTTTTAAAACATTTGCAATGAATTAATGTATACCATGCCCTCCTTGTGCCTTAGGAAATTTTTCCCTTATGTCACTTTTCTTAAAAGTCTTTCAAGACTTATGAATGTATGCATTTTTATTTTCCCCATAGGCCGAATCTAGGCCTTTTATTTTGCATTACTTTGAAATGTAAACCATTTAATTAAAGTGTGTAATTATAAGCCACTTAATTAAATGTTATTTTAAATGAAAAATTGGAAAAGGCATGTGTTGATATGGCCAAATCATGAAGGGGATATGGTTGAGCACTTATTCTTTTGCATTCATTTTCAAATATAAAATATTTAGTTAAGTGGTGTAGTTATAAGCCACTTGATTAAGTGTTATTCAAATGCAAAATGAGGAGTATTATGCCTTTTCAAACACACCAAAAGTGTGGGTCAAACAAGTTGAAAAAATGTTTGAAAAAAAATGATGACTCATGCTAAGCTTGTGCTAAGCATGTGGGCAGTTTGGAGATTGACGAACATGGGAATGGTGTGTGAGTTTTATCTTTGACTATTTTAGAGGGAAAGGTGATCATTTAGATGCAGTTTTGTCATGCTTTTAGTGTGACTTGGGTCTTGACTTGACTTTTCTTCATTTGTATGGCATTTTGGAGGATTTTTAGAAGGTTTTTTTTTAGCCTTTCTGCCGCATCTGACTAGGATTTTCTAGAAGGACATGTGTGGGATAGTTGTTTGATTTTTGCATAAGTAACTTCAAACAAAGGTTTTGAAGAGAGTTCTTTCTTTCGTTTTGTAGGAATTGTAGCTTATCTTGGAGCTTTTTTAGGCAGGAGAAAGCATTGTGACTCAGTATCAGACATGTACAACAGTATGTAACACCATTTTTATTAATGAAATTCAGTTTTTTACCTTCTTAGAAGCTACTTCATTGTGTGCAGTGTGGTGATTGATGAATGTTCTTGTGAGTTTTGGTAAATCCTTCAATGTTTGTCTCATTTTAGCACCTTTAGGTAGAATAAACATATATTTTTGCAAGTTGTAAGCTATGTGGTGGATCAAATAGCTATTTTAGTTGTGAAAGAATTCCTTTCCTTCAAAAGTGTTAAGAGAACCAAGCCTCATTGAAAAAAAAAAATTCATTAATATATTAAAATATTTGAGTTGTGTTAAGCTGAGCTTTTGATGAAATTGTGTGTTAAAAAAATGGTATAGGTTCTGGGAAATAACATTAGGTGCATCACCATAGGGGTTTAGTTTTCTTTTTATGTTTATTTCTCCCCTTTTCCCAATAAGGAATAGTTTAGGTAACACCAATTAGGAGCTAGCCTTATCTGGAGGTCCATTCCAAGCTTAGGTCACCCACAGCCTAGGAGTGTTCCTATGTTGCTCCAAATTTTTTGAGTTCTACAACTTGGCAGGGATGTAAATTTGAAGAGTTAATAGTTTTGGCACGCCTGTTGGGACCATGAACTGATTCTCAGTCCATTTTATATTTTTTTCTATTGTTATCTGGTGTGTACAATAGTTGATTACTACCTTTTGAGGTGTTTCAAATACATACCTAGTGACTCCAAGAAGTTTTTACTAGTTTTAGTATGATTAAGTGCTAGTTAGTTTTAAGTAAATCTAATTTTTGCTTACTTTACAGCTTTTGAATGAATAAGCATGTTTATGTTTCATGGAAACATGGCCTTTCACCCTCCATATCATGAAAATCATGCATGTATGCCCTCTTACTATCCATTTCACATAGAATAGCTTGTTGGTTTTATTCCAAATGTCCATGTAATAGCAGATTACCAATAGTCCTATAATGTTTTCCACCCTCCCATCCCTGCTCAATCTCAATACAAACCAATATATGATCAAAATCGACCCCAAGAAGAGGTTTTTGATGCCAACTAGCATGATTATTCACATAATCAGCCTCAAGAGTACCCTTACCAAAATGTATTGGATATGATCCAAAAGCTTAAACATATGAAGATTAGTGATGTTAGTAGGGTGTTCGCACACATATTGGATGTTGGTTGTCATCAAGAAGTAGAAAAACATTATCTCACAACAACAATAGTTGGTTGATCAATCCTTTGTTTATGATCAAGAGTGGGTGACAAAAAGAATATAATTTGAGGAAAATCTTGAAAGAGAGATAGCTACTAAGGAGGAGAAAATGAAGTTTTTGTCTGCTCAAGTGCAAAGTAATTGAACGTACTCAGATTATCAATGCCAACAAAGGTATGAAACCAAGGAAACCCCTTCCATTCCTAGTTTTAGCTCAACTCTTCCTATAATGTTGAATCATCCTATGAATGAAGAGGTTTCCAAGTACAAGTTCCCTAGTTTTAAACAAGAGAAACCTTTTGAGCCCTTTAGTGAGCCTACTAATGAGCCTTCTACCCTTAAGATTCCAAGTTGGAAAGGGCCATCTTTTTTGCCCTGTGAGGTTCCTCCATCTATTATGCAATTAGAACCATGCTCTAACATCCAGAAAGAAAAAGAAGAGCAGAATCTTGACCAACACAACTCACTCAACATGGAGGAGACTAGAAATATAAACTTGTTGCATTTAGCTATGGAGGAATATAGACTACATTAGAAAAAGTTTGGACAAGAGAATATTTCTCAAGATGGATCTTGCAATGTTTTAGCTAATGATCCTGCTGATTTTATTAAAAATGATCAAAATGTTTCTAGAGTAAAACAGAGTGAAAAGGTGAAAGTGGTTGATGAAAAGGAGTAGTTCATGGTTTGGAATGATGAGTTACCTTATTTTATTCAGCATGATGAAGAAGGTGTGCATCTGATCACCCCAACTACAGTTTCAGAACATCAAGAAGGCATCAAACAATGTGGTGAGTGGTTGATTGATGATCATCAAAAAGAAAATGGAGCCTTAGACCATGAAGAAGAGCATAAAACTGAACCTGACACCATTTTCTAGGATATGAGCTTCGATATCTTTGAACATGTTCTAGATGAAAAGGCTAATATTGAGCTTTATGAAGAAGTGTTCACAATTATAATTGGACAATTTTGTTCAATTTTGGTTGACAAGGAATCAAACCTGTTAAAAGTTAACAATCATGTTCGACTAGAACAATGGGTTCACAAGCTTGAACAAGTGTTGAAGCAATAGGAGGAATATGGTCTTGATAAATAAACTTCTCATGAACCTGAATTGAAAGGTCTTAGATAGTTGGAGGAGCTTCCTTTCTATTATACAGAGGAGTTTGAGGTTGATATATCAAATGAAGTTGTCCCTAAGAGCCTTCCAAGGGCTAATAGCTTTGATAAGTTATTAGCTACCTTGGTGGAAGAGGAATCAACATGGAAACTTATTATGCAAGGTGAAGGTAATGTTGTTTCTTCTAAACATTTAGATTATTTTCTCTATAGTCCAAACTTGGCCATGAAGCAGGACAACCATGAAAAATAGGAAGAAAGAGAAGCAAATAAGAATGGTAGTTCAAAGTTTGTTCATTCAAGGGGATGTCCAATCATATTTTTTGCCAGTTTGGAGGCCATTGAAGAACCAGAGGTAATGCTTGCACCCAAGTATGAGGATGCAATTGAAAAAGAAGCTGATTTTGGAGTTGTAGCTAAAAGTGATCAGATTTAGCTCACTTGTCCAGTTTAAGACAACAATAGGCATGATCAAAATCAAGGTGTAAGTGAGCTTATTTGCATCTTTCATGAAACATTGCAACAATCTATTGAATATATGCATGTGTTTCATGTTCTTTCAACATTACATAATCATGTAATGCATCAGTTGTTGGTCAAGAGGGGTAGTTATTTTGCAAAGCCATTCAATGGTTTTGTTTGACTAAGCCTTGTTGTTGGTTAGAGTAGGTTAGAATAAGTTTCAGTTTAGTTTTAGTTTTCATTTCCCTAAGTGTTATTTTGCATAGTTAGTTAGTTTTGTTCTAGCATTTTGGTGTGTTGGAATAAGTTTCAAGGTGTCATACATTGTTCTGATGAGTTACAACAATGTACAAGACTATTTTCAAGTTTTGTCAAGTTTCCAAGTGACTTTGTGCCTAATGGATAGGCTTCAGGCAACTAGTTAGGATGCTTAGCAGGAAAAAATATAGTAGATGTCACCAAAAATGTTACCTAATTTTTCTTCCAGCTAAATCAGGTAGACTTATGATTATGTTTGCATTTAAACAATAAAAGGTACATATCATTTTCTACTAAGTTTCATCCATGTGCATAAAAGAGATTATCAAAATATTGCATTAATATAGTTATGCAATTGCATACAATAGAAAAGAGAGTCAACATTTATTGCAAATGTAGTCTTGATTGATGATCATAAGTGTATAGTGATGGCAACACAAGAGCAGACAACTAAGAGGGGGGGTGAATTAGTTCTCATAGAAATTATATAAATTAAACTTATTCACAAATCTAATAAATAAACATAAAAGCATAAACCATCACCACATCAGAAACAAACATAACACCAAGATTTTTTACATGGAAACCCTGTTAGGGGAAAAACCACAGTGGAGGTTAGTCAACAAGATTATACTCTATTAAGAGTATAAAGGAATTATAAATGGGGAATGCACATGCATTTAGGCACACTGTCTAGAGCTCGCTTCTCAAATACAAAAAAGCTGATTGACCAAAGGAAGACACACTATCTTATAGAAACATTCAGATTACATCTAGAAGATTTTGAACTAGAAAAATAACATTTGCTAATTTCTGATTATAGTTCCAGTTAAGCATAGTCTGCTTCCTCTTCGTCACACTTTACTCCTACCTTCAAAATATTAGAACATTATTCACACATAGGACTATCGCATTTCGCACACCACTCACACACCACTCACACACCACTACATCACATGCCTTCAAATGGTATAAAAAATTGCTCATATACATCCACAACTAGGAATAACATCATCTGCATGTCAACTTTAACAAAATATAAAATATGTACAAACTGTTGACCCAATCCATAAACAATTTTCAATGCGCGCCAACCAATGTTGGCCACAACATAGTAAGGACCCAAAAAAACATCCTTGAACATGAACCACCTTTGAAAATTATGCCTCGAAGATCCACAACACGCTACAATCACCCTGTTGGCCATGATCATGAAAAATATGAACACATAGAAGAAAATCACCAATTGCAAGCACAACAATCAATTTGGATCAACAACACAGATAGAGAATGATCTAGAAACATCCACGAGCATCATGAATCACCACATAAGCATCCACAACAACTCAACTTACAAGAATCACATCATCTTCTTTCAAGAACACCAACTAAAGCAACAGAGCAATTTTCAGAATACAGATACTCATAACTCAATCGAATCTTCATGTGGATCTCTAAAACTTTACGTGGATAAACTAGATATACTCAAAAATAAACCCTTTAATCCAAAACCTTTTATCACCAATATACTGAGCTAGCCAATAGCATGATGGCTACACTAAACTTCATTGTATCATTGACAACCTACAACATATTTTATTACAATTTTCTCAATATCCTCGACATATACAACCTTAAAGACATTAATGCCAATAGTGTTGACATCAATGAAAACCACATATCAGCAATATACAACAATATCCCCCTTTGTCATTGATGGCAACACATGATGTGAAAAACACCATCAATGCAACTTTCTCTTAGCACTTTCTCCCCATTAGATTTTGACTATTTTCTCCTTAACTTTTTCACAGTTTTTCACATGACTCTTCTCCCCCTTTGACATCAATGACAAAGACACAAATTATCTTTCTCCACACAAGCTTTTTTCTTAACATCTGACTACTCCCCCTAGGTAGCAGCCACCACAACATCAATCTAGATCATAAGATATGACTATGAAATCTATGGAATAATGCAAGTCAATGCATCTTAACTCTGATTAGGAGGGGTAATCACCCTAGCTTCCCTCTAAGATGCTCAAAATTATCCTTAGGGAAGGTCTTGGTAAATATATCTGCAATTTTTTCCTTAGTGGGAACATACTCCAATTCAAATTCCTTTTCACTCACCTTCTCTCTCAAAAAGTGAAACTTGATAGATATATGCTTGGTTTTTTAATGCAGCACCGGATTCTTAGAAATGTTACTTGCACTTGAATTATCACAGAATATAGCAATGGTTTCATCATACACAACTCTGACATCTTTCAAAATCTACTTCATCCACAATACTTGAGTATAATTGTTAGCAACAACAATGTATTCTGCCTCTGGACTAGATAAAGAAATGGCATTCTGCTTCTTACTTAACAATGAAATCAACTTATTTCCCAAGAAAAATGCACCACCACTAGTACTCATTTTGTCATTCACATCTCCTACCCAATCAACATCAATATAAGCACTCAAAGTAAGGTCATCTTATCTAGGGTACCATATGCCAAAATCAACTGTCCCTTTCAAGTACCTCAAAATTCTCTTTACAGCTATCACATGAGACTCCTTAGGATCAGCTTGAAATCTTGCAACAATGCATATGGCATTCATGATATCAAGTCTATTTTGAGTCAAATAAAGAAATCCACCAATCATGGATCTATATCTAGTCTAATTTTCCTTAGGAGAATCATCATGTTGTGTCAACTTACATCCAGTCACCATGGGTGTACCAACTAGCTTTGAATCTTCCATACAAAACTTTTTTAGCAATTCTTTCACATACTTGGATTGAGATATAAAGATCCATTTATCTAGCTAAGTAATTTGCAATCCCAAAAAGAATTTCATTTCTCCAATCATAGACATCTCAAACTCACTCTACATCTCATTAACAAACTTCATGCAAAAACTATCATCTCCTCCAAAAATGATATCATCAACAAAGACTTCAACAATCAAATCTTTATCATGATCAATCTTGAAATACAAATTAATATCAACAGTACCTTTATTAAATCCAAGCTTCAACAAATACTTGTCCAATTTGGCATACCATGCTCTTGGGGCTTGCTTAAGTCCATACAATGCTTTCTTCAATTTACAAACCATATCTCCCTGATTAGTCAATTGAAATCCATCAGGTTGCTCAACATTCACTTCTTCAATCTCTCTCATTTACACCTTTCTAGAATAATTTTCACCTGAATCATATCGCTGCTTATCTTTTCTAGAGATGGTAGCTTTGAATGTAGATTATATCTTAGGAAGAGAATCACTAAACTCACTTAACTCAAAAGTAGTAAGCTTACAAATCAACATGTCTCTGGTTACATTTGTCACAATCTGGATGTCCTCAATAGTAATAGCTTTGGATTTGCATGTAGCAGGCAAGGATCTAAGCACTTTAGCAACAATCTTTGATTCTTCCAATGTTCAACCAACACATATGATACTACACACAAGTTCATTCACTCTCCACATAAAAGAAGTGATGTTGTCATCTTCACCCATTCTCAACATTTCATATTTCCCTTTCAGGCTTTGCAACTTAGCAATCTTCACATGGGAATCACCTTCATACAAAGTTTTCAAATTTTTCTAGATCTCATAAGTAGTCTTTAGCTCCATTACATTTGTCATTTCAAAATCAGTCAGAGCACTCAACAATTCTTCCTTAGCCCTGATATTGTACTTGGCTTCCTTAATCTCATCTGTAGTAGGACCATTTTGTGGAATGATATACCTATTCTTTGTAATTTTCTAGTAAGGTTCACCAATGCATCTCAGATGACACTCCATTCAAGTCTTCCACAGAGAATAATTAGTTCCATCAAATCTTATACTATCCTTCTTATATGTCACCATCCTAGATCACCTCAAGCTATTCAACTTCTTCTGAGGAACCTACTCTGATACCAATTGTTGGCAACACAAGGGAAGATAACTGAGAGGGGGGGTGAACCAGTTGTCACAAAAATTATGCAAGTTAAACTTATTCTCAGATCTGATAAATAAACATGAAAGAATAAACCATTGCCACATCAAAAACACACATAAAACCAAGATTTTTTATGTGGAAACCCTGTTAGGGGAAAAACCACAATGGAGGTTAGTCCACAAGATTATACTCTATTAAACGTATAAAGGAATTATAAATGGGGAATGTGCATGCATTTAGGACACTGCCTAGAGCTCACTACTCAAATAAAAAAAGGCTTACTATCCAAAGGAAGACACAATGTCTTATAGAAACATTCAGATTACATCTAGAAGATTTTGAACTGAGAAAATAGCATTTGCTAATGCCTGATTACAGTTTCGGTTAAGCATAGTCTACTCGCTCTTCTTCACACTTTACTTCTTCCTTCAAAAGATTAGAACATTATTCACACATAGGAATCACACATTTTTCACACCACTATATCACATGCCTTCAAATGGTATAAACAATCACTCATATATATCCGCAACTAAGAATAACATCATCTACATGTCGGCTTTAACAAAATATAAAATATGTACAAATTGTTGGCCCAATCCCTAAACAATTTTCAATGTGCACCAACCAATGTCAGCCACAACATAGTAAGGACCCAAAACAACATCCTCAAACATGAACCACCTTCAAAAATTATGCCTAAAAGATCCACAACATGCTACAATCACCCTATTGGCCATGATCATGAAAAACATGAACACACAGAAGAAAAATCACCAATTGCGTGCACAACAATCAATGCAGATCAACAACACAGATAGATCACAATCTAGAAACATCCATGAGCATCATGAATCACCAAAGAAGAATCCATAACAACTCAACTTACTATAATCACATCATCTTCTTTCAGGAACACTAACTAAAGCAACAGAGCAACTGTTAGAATATAAATACTCATAACTTGATCAAATCTTCATGCAGATCTCTAAAACTTTACGTGGATAAACTAGATATAATTGAAAACAAACCATTTAATCCACAACCTCTTATCATCAATATACTGAGCTAGCCAATAGCATCATGGCTACACTAAACTTCACTGCATCACTGACAACTTGCAACTCATTTTATTACAATTTTCTCAATATCCTTGACATATATAGCCTTAAATACATTAATGCCAATAGTGCTGACATAAATGATAACCACATATTAGTAATATCCAACATATAGTGTCCCTCACAAGATGAGGGACTGACTATTTTAATGCATATAAAGAAAAAACTATACATTTACATATAAAAGGAAATGCAAATGTAAATAAGGGAGACCCACCATTGCCTAAATGAAGAATCTCAGTTGAGTTTCCTTGCATCAACTTCAGTCCTCCTACCCATTTAGCTTCTAGTTACTGCTTGCCTTTGTTGCTCCAAGGTTTCCTACAAAAGTGAGAAGAAATGTGGTTAGAGAAATGAAGGATCACCAATCAGTACATAGGAAAACATCCGTAAATGTATAATCTGATCCTTATAAACATTAAAATATATAGCATACCATAGATGTCCAAGAAAACAAGAGAGTTATCAAACCCATCTATCATATGCTCTATTTTATCTAACATGTTTTCTCCTTGTGCAGATATAGGTCTAATATTTGTTACTATTTTGATTCATCTGATTATAGCATGTGGATTAAAATTTGGCTCCCACGAGGATTGAGCCTAGAATGTTGCCCTCTTGTGTTTTAGGAGGGATTTGAAATTGAGCAACTTGATCAAATTAATGATAAACATATTCAAGATGCATTAAGTCAATATGGAATCATACCAGTAGATCAACTTTCATTATTAGATTCAAAAGATACAACAAAAACTGTGTGAAATATCAAGAAAGATTACTCTTCATCTTTTCACAATGAACCGAACAGTAGGCTACCATCATGTTGATCAAAGGGGTAGTCTGTTCTTCTTGAAAATTATACTCTACTAGATATGTCTTTCAATCTTCTTAATAGACCCATTTTACCTGAGTATGTAAGACTTTAAATTATCACATTACTCCAATGAGCAAAGGTTTGCTGATAAATTATGACAGTAGTTTTGAATTCAAAATGAGATAGGGACAACATTATGTATCTAGTGATTGTATTAGTTCCACATTTCTTAAATTGGTGACTAAAACTAGGAGATGTTGAGTCAATTCAAATTACAAGTGCTACCAATTCTTTACTATTATTTATTTACTAATGCTTGTTATCGAAATGGAATAAGCATGTCACAACCAAAGGACTATCCACAAATGTAAAATAAAGGAAGGACACATTTCCTTGTCCTATAGTTTGAGTTTCTTATGATTGACTGTCAAAGAATCAAAAGAAAATGACAATCTTGAATTATTCCTTTCATGAGGGAAAAGTAACACATTGAAAGCATAAGGGTCAGTGATGTAAAGCATTCATGGCAAGTGAGAAGTGATCAAAGGAACAATGAAGACATAGAGATGAATCTAGCATGCCTGACTCATTAGTGCTTAGAGAGACTTATAGTTGCATAAGATAACAACAACACTAGATGAAGAGAGACAATGATGGTACCTTGTTATGTCTACCCCTGATAAACAATTATTCATATAAAGGGTATCTTATTTTCCAACTAGAAGGTGATTGTTAGCAATATCGGGGTGTAGTATGGTGGTCACTAGCAACTTGGGCTGCAAGTCTTTCCACCCTATTGGCTTTTCCTTACATGAACAACATGATCTCAAAGTGTTTTCTCATATAGAGTGTACAAGAGCAATGGTTTTAGTATGGTTGAAATCTTCAGTATCATTCATATCATTTTTTTGTTTCAATGTGGTTGATTTTATCCTCTACATTTATAGTTTCTCAACAAGCAATGGTTCTGGGAAGACTTGCATGGATGACTTCAAAAAGAATTGTTTGAGATAAGAAAGCATTTAAGATAGAAATGGCATGTATAAATAATAGTTTATCTTGAAAAATAGACTCAAGGAGTGTAGATATCGTCCTTTCAAAAAGAGAGCTAAGACAGTATTGACAATCAAAAGAGAGGATAGTCCTATAGGAGGTAGTACACAAGACATAGTTTAGAAGATCATAAATAGTGAATTTAAAATGTTAGTTGCAAAATCTTTTCATTGTGGTATACAGTCTTAGATGATGGACAGTCATTTAGCCATTAGCCATTACAGCCAATTAAAGGGACAACATTATTAAATCCCTGTGATAGAGCTTATGAAAAGACAGATCACTATTGCTAGAGTTCTTTCAAATTGAAGGGAGAGAGATGGTGCAGGCTACTTGTCTAACCAAAATTTGCTATAGAGGAGCTCAGAGAGCATAGTGTCTGTGCAAAGTTAGAGTGAAGAGAAACCATATAAAATGATGGTCATTTTTCAATTTATATGCACGAGTCACCATGAAATGAAGGATGGATTTGTGATAGTTTCAACAAAGAGTACAGTCATATTAATGAGGACAACTAGTAAAATACACAAGAATTTATAAAGTGGTAGAGTATGTGATTTTCATGGAGCCAATGATGCTACTATAAAGGAATCCTCATGATGACAAGAGGTAAGGAATGTTTTCTTAGAAGAGCTTACTTCTATATGGAAATGGGTCCATGTCACAAAACCAACATGGGGAACAGTTTCATGAGAATCTAGGAAAAAACAATTATCAAACAATCTATTGGTCTACTAGAAGAAGGCAGTGATCCTCAACTATGGTAGTCCTAATGTAATGCATAAAGAGATATCTTAAAGCAAGGGTGACTTTCATGATGATCAAAGATATTCCAAGACTATAGGAGTCAAGAAGACAGTCATTGAGAGTCAAAAAATGGTGGGTATAGAGAATTTTGTTGTGCAAACATATATCACATCTGGGTAAAGACATGATTGTTACGCTAAAGGACAGGTTCAATGTGATGAAGCTCCCAAAAAATTTGTAATTTTTGAGTAGAACATGGACTTAATCAACATATAAAGCCCTTGTCCCCATGGTTTGGATAGGTTTTTGGCTTAGAAAACCCTCTGTTCTTCTAATTTCACATTGACTTTCCCTACCAATTTCCCATTTTCCAGGTTGTCACTCGAGCCATCATATGCATTCAGCCACCAGCCCCTTTGGTTTAGAGCGCAGGTCATCCAATTTGTCACCCACTTTAACGTTTTTCTAATGTTGGGCCAATAAATATTTTCCTAAATGACTTGAGCTTAAGTCATTCATCCTCAAGGGTTAAGCCATCGTTGGCCTAAAAATGGCCCCTTCTTTAATGCTAACCTTGTCGTATGTGCAGGTTTAGGGATATGTGACCATGGGAAAAATCTTGGCCATACCCCGCCATTTCGTTGATGTTAAATGTTGGTTGGTTATGTTGTGCAAGGATCGTGAGATGAGGATGCATGTCCTTATACAGATGTGAGGCCCAGTCTTGTCAATCATGGTTCCAAACTGATAGTGAAGATCATGCATAGGGAATATTCTCTATCGTTCCCTGCTAGCACATGAAGAAAAGATGAATGCTCATTAAAGGCTGTGAGCGTAGTGAGATCTTGACATGTGGATTAGTCCACCAATTAGTGAAATGGGTGAGACCCACCAACATGTGAGGTGTCATTTGATTTGGATGAATGATATTGGTTGGAGATGAATGAGCAAAGAACTATTGAAGTTCAAACTCATTCAGCTTAATGTGAGCCATTTGATCTACCATCTCATCAAAGGATTGACAGTTGACATTCAAAATCAACAGACAAACACGCGATAGATGTTTAGTTCTGCAACCAGCAAGCATTAATGGTATGCTCTTTGTGGGAGTGATCAAATTGGTCTCCATGTGTGTGAATACTTAATTATCGGTAATCATGAAGCATAATATGCAGATTTCCATGCACTTCAAAAATAAATGGTGATAATATGCATGCCAAAAAATTGCCACCATTTTGCACGTGTGTTTTCTTTGGGCATTGATGGTTGTTATCATCACGTCACTTAATAAATACAGGAGGAATGATTGCTAGTTTCATTATTTACATTTAACAGTTAGTAATTTTTTGAATTTGAGCTAAGTGGATAGTGTTTGATTGCAAGCTTGAGAAGCTGCCAAGCATTAAAATGAGTAATTTTTCTACTGTTAGACTCCCAATTAGGAGGTCACCAAGGTTTAGTGTGAAGAAAGTGCGGGATAGTGTGGGATAGTGTCAATGAGCAAGAATGCAACATACCTAAACATGCTCTGATTGTAGAGGAGAAGTTTCATGCCGATAAACATTTGCTTGTCCTTGTCAGGTGTAGTAGGAGGCTATTGCACCAAAGTGTTACCACTAGGAAGATAGGAGAAAAGGGAAAAGAGCCTTCCCTGTTCGCATCTAGAGTTTCCAGGAGGGTAAGGTATGGCGTGGTTCATATAGGTGACATAATTCTCCAATTGCAATCACAAATAGTTCTTCAGAGAGTGCTACAGAGACGGACTCGAGCTATCACCGATATCTCATGATGCAGACTCTGATTGTTGCCTCGGGAATGAAGGTGTTGTCAGCCACACCAATATCTATGCAAACTCCGAGTGGGCATGATGGCTCTCTGCCAGGAAAGGACAAGAATCAGGAGATGAATTTTCCTCTCCTACTATTGCCACAATTTGAAGTACGAATGTATACCATGGATCCAGTGTTGGTGTTAGTCCTGTGTAATGGAATTGCTTTCTGGGTTGTTGAATTTTGTTATGAAGATGAAATTATGTGTTGGTTGTTCTCGCATTTTGTCATTGATGAGTTTTATGTTGAACGTGGACAATTGAAATTGGATTTTGTGATCACTATGCTAACCGCAAATGAGGGTTGATGGGTTACATTGATGGTTAATGGCTACTTTTGGTGATATTAGAAAATTTTGATGGTTACACATTTTTCATCCCCTTTTAGGAAAATGATTATAGATTGTGTTCTGGGGGGAATTTTGAAATGAAATGAAAATTATTGTGAAATGATACATCTAAATTGTAACTACATTTCAAGCCAGAAGCTTGTTTTCTCCTTGTGTTATAAAAGGAATTCATGGCTCATTTTGCAGAGTTTCTGGTCTTAAGTTTCGAATCGGGTATATGTCTGGGTAGAGAACTAAGTATAGAAAGAAATTAATGAAAAGAGCAGATGACTTGTTTTGGCTCTGAGGCATGTATGTAGTGATCTTAAATGGTTTTATAGTAATGACTAATATCAAAAAAAATCTATAATTCTAATGCATGTACTCTCCTTTTATAGATGGTTGCAAGTTTTGAATGAAATATCAAGGATATCTTTGTTCATCTTCAAATATTTGTTTAAATGTGTGCCTTTGTTTTTTCTCTGATTCAAGGAATCAATTAAAATGCTTAAATAGAGCCATATATTTTTGATAATTTTCAAAGGATTTGGTAAGTAGTCATGTCTTAGAAACTACTAGCTCTATGATGAAATGTATTATGAGGGTTGTCAATTATTATCAAAATTAAATCATTTCTATATTACTAGTTGTTGTGTATGTGACTCTGATGCCCTATTTGATAAGACACAGGTCTATTTGTTAAATATTTACATTAGAAGTGCATTAGTTGTCTTTCTAGTCACTAATTTGAAATCAGAACACAAATTCATTTTAAAATTCAACAATCATGAGGCATGTGTGTGAAGTATTTTGAAATAACCCTTGGTTCCTAGTGAATGGGTCACAATTTGCTCAAAGATAAGCCAATATTTTAGTAATTCATGTATATTTGCTCCTCATAGGAATTGATCTGTTAATTAATATGTTCTACAATGTATGAACCAAAATGAACATAGTAGGAACACCCTCCTAGGTCCCACAGAGCCTGAAGTGTAGAATATTTTAGTCTTTGACTAAATCTTGTCAATTGGCCATTCATTTTAAGGGTCTTGAGTATAGGAGTTGGCTACTCTTTAGAGATTCCTTAGGTGTACTAGAAAAAAACCAATAGAATGGTGACTCTGCTAGGGAAACCCTTATTCTCCAAATGTAGATACAAAATGCAGATTCAAATGGTGATGTGAATCTAAATGTCTTGTTCAGATACTAACAAATTCTTGAACCTAGTAGATGATTTAAGTGCAACAAAGATTGAAGGATCTGAACATGAATCCGTTGTAGAAGATAGCCTAGAACATGTTCTATTTGTGAAGAACCTTCATCTCATTTGAATTTTAATCCTTTGAAAGGAGGTGGTGACTCTGATTCAAAGAACTGGATAAAGCATACATCAAATGGTTGGATCTGCAATTTTAGAGATAAAGGATAGTTAGCCGCTACAAAATACCAGGTAATCTCATAGAATTTGAAGATATTAGGGCATATTTAGGATAAATTTCCCATGATCAAGATGTAAATAATTTCCTAATAGGTGAATTAGCACTATATGAGGGAATATCAGTGATAATTTAGCATGCCTTTTGTGTATAAGCTAAAATTTGTGCATTATGATAAAAGGAGCATGTTATATTGTTAGATCCTAGGCAACATTTATAGGGAATATATGTGCTAGAGGCTTAGGATCACAATAGCAAAAGGAATTGATGTAATATTGTATAATTGCATAGTAGATCTTAAATTCCTTTTCACGAACTAAAGATGAGTTGTCAATTTATGCCATCTAGTGTAAATATTGATAAAAGCATGTGCAATGAATAGTCCTTGCCCCACTAAGGAAATTTCAGTACTGATAGGTATAGGACCCTCAACTTTGAAAATATTTGTGGTTACCCAAATATTGTACTAGCCAAGATCAGGGAAAAAATACCAAATTTCAGTGGTGAGAGGTCAAAATTAGCAAGTAAACATGTGCAAGAATTTGTTGATGTCATGGGAGATTATGAGATAGATTTTGGAGATGTGGTTATGAAACTATTTGTTCAATCCCTGAAAGGAGATGCAAGAGACTAGCTCTCTTTCTTTCCAATGTCTTCTATACATTATTGGAGTGAACTTAAGGCAACCTTCATGGAACAGTTTGGTGAAAGGATAAATCCAAGTGTTGTAAGGAATAATTTCATGGAGATCTCCAAGGATAAGGAAGAGTTTATCCCTACTTTCAACCTTAGATTTGCAAAGGTCATAAGAGATATCCCCAAACACATTATACCAAATGATGTAGAATGTTTGGTTGTGTATTTAAGAGAATTTGATAGTACTTGATGGGCTTCTTGTTGAGAGATAAAGAGCCTACTACCTTACAACAAGCTTACCAAGATGCTATGAATATTGAGAACAATTTTAAGTACTCAATCATGAGGGGACATGTGACTAATAGTATGAATGGCTTTAACATAATTCAAACTATTGAGCCAAACAAATCAGGAGGTAAAAGTGTTTGTCAGGAAAAGGATCCCTTAGATGTTATATCTACATTACTTCCACAAGATACAAAACAAGAGCAAGCATCAACCTCATATCAACAAGGATTGGGTAGGGTTGACTCAGTATTCTCTATCAAAGGGTTGTATGAAATGAAAAGAAATGTAAATGAATCACCATATGACCTGTTTTCAAGATTCCTAGATTTTTTGATGAAGATACCCAAGAGTGTCAGACCTAATGATTTAATGTGCATTGATTTGATTTGTGAAGTCTACAAATTAGGATTAAGCAAATTTCCTAAGAATTTGAAGCCTCATAGTCTTGATCAAGTAGTGGATTGGATAAGAACTGTAGAAGACATTGAGCATAGTTATATGCCACATGTTGTTTCCCAAAATTTGGGCCATAATCTCCATAGTGAGGAGAATCAAAGGCTAAGGTTGGAAGATCAAGAAGATGCATCAAAATGTGGACAATTAGTCAATGACTGTTGTCATTTCACAAGTAATCTAGATGTAGGCTCAAGCAGTAGTGATGAAGATGAAGAGATGAAGTATGAGGATAAGAAAATAGTACCTAATTGTCTTCCTTAGGATGTCATAGTTTGTGAGAAAACACAAGAGGTACAGGGTGAAACCTCACATGTTGATTTAATCAAGAATAATGATGCACAAATCAGTGATGGAGATGCACCTTGTCTCATTTGTATGCCACAAATGAGGAATCAAATAGATGAGATCAAGCCTAATCAATCTTCTATTGAATATGATTCTTCTTATGAAATGGAGATGGAATCCTTTGCTTCAAGTAGGGGATATGTTAATAGAATTGAAGGGGTGTGTTTCCTAGGCAGTGAGCAATTCTCTTCATATGAAGAATTTTTTGAATGTGGATCAATTGTCATGAATACAAATGATGAAGAGGATATTGAAGGTGTTTTTCTTTACTCTTAAAGTGATTACCCTAATTTTGAGTGCATTGATGATCAAAGAGATTGGGATCCTGACATGGAAGAGGAAGGGTTACATGTGAAAACTACGAAGGTGTGGAAAAATCCCTTATTTGATGAACCCTTGTTGTTGGGTGAGGTTACCAATGATGACCCCTATTGGTGCACGAGAAATCCACTTTTTATGGAAAATCCCGATGATTCTCTAGAAGAAACTACTTGTGGACATACTGGAATTGATGCAAGTCATACAAGAAGGGGTGAATTCCTAGATGGCATTGAGTTTTTTGATATTCTCATTGGAGATGGTAATGTTGAAGCATTGATACCCCATTCACATGGAGAATATAATGGTATAAATTTTGTTGAACAGGGTGGTGATGCACATAATAGTAGGTCTGAAGTTGGGACTGTCATTTCTCATGATGATGATTGTAAATGCAGTACTACTATTGATGAAAATATTAAGCACAAGTCAGAGGCTATTCATTATGATGAAATGGGGATTGATGAATATCTGCACACCCCTATAGCTTATGGTGATTATGGTAAGGTGGCCACTAAAGTAATATATACACCTACAAAGGGAAATGAAGCACATATTAGTGAAGGAGAAGGCTTAGCTCTTGACCATAAGGAGAAACAATTTGAAGAATGCTCAAACCATATAGGTAGTGTAGAATCTTTCGATTGGTATGAAGAGAAATTAGATAATATAAATAGTAGTGAATGTACTAATGATCAGTATGAGGTGGGTTTCAAGTGTTACTTTGTTGATGCCCCATATCTTCTTGATTTGATCATGGAAATGTTTCCATTAAGTTGGTATAACCCTAGTATTGAAGACAAAATAAATGTTGATTCATTTGAGCAAGAAAATGTATACTTAGTCTTGGGTCCTGATTTCCAACTCATGCAAGTTCCTAAATTTGAGTCTTTTTATTTTGATATATTTCAGGATTGCCTATATAATGTGAATCAAAATAGTTGCACCATCTTGCGACTAGAAATGTGGGAGGGGTATCAAGACAAGATTCGTGATAAATACAAAGAAATAGAATATGGAAATTTCATTTTTCCAATGCAACCAAAGGAGACCATGTCAAAATGGGATTATGGGCAAGATTGTTTCAAAAGAATGGTGGGTAATGTTGGTTGTAATGAAGTTGATGGTGTAGAGGTACTTGGTGCAATGATAGATCCACTACCAGTAGAGCAAGACAAAATACTTCATAGAGGAAAGAAGTAGGCCCAAGTTTTGGGGGCCAGGGGCCTCCAATTTGAGGAGTGGAGCCAATTGTGTGAAAAGGCTTCTCATGGAAACAAATTGCATTGTATATTTTTAAATAATGTATATAGGTTGGTTTGGTGTGCTTTATTTTTGTTGTGTCTGCTTGCCTTGTCCAAGAAATCTCCTAAGTTTTTTTTTCTACCCTGGTCTGCTTCAACCCAAGAATTGGATTTTCACTATACCTGTCGAGGGTATATGTCCCCGAGCATGAGCCACTAATGGAGCTCCTCAAAAATTTGTAATTTCTAAGTAGCATATGGACTTAATCAACATATAAAGCCATTTTCCCCATGGTTTGGATAGGGTTTTGGCTTAGAAAAACCTTTGTTCTTCTAATTTCACATTGACTTTCCCTGTGGGTTTCCTGTTTTCCAAGTTGTCACTTGAGGCATCATATGCGTTCGGCCACTAGCCCCTTTGGTTTAGAGTACTGGTCATCCAATTTATCACCCACTTTAATGTTTTCCTAATTTTGGGGAAATAAATATTTTCCTAAATGAATTGAGCTTAATTCATTCATCCTCAAGGGTTAAACCATTATTGGCCTAACAATGACCCCTTCTTTAATGCTAACCTTGTCGTATGTGTAGGTTTAGGGATTTGTGACCATGAGAAGTAATCCTGGTCATACCCCACCAGTTCACAGATGTTAAATGCCAATTAGTTATGTTGTGTGAGGATCACGAGATGAGGACGTGTGTCCTTATATAGATGTGAGGCCGAGTCCCCACTATCAAGCTCATCGCTCATGGTTCCAAACCGATGGTGAAGATCATGTGCAGGGAATAATCTTTGTCATTCCCTGCTAGCTCATAAAGAAAAGATGAATGCTTGTTAAAGGTTGTGAGAGTGGTGAGATCTTGACACATGGATTAATCCACCAGTTAGTGAAATTGGTGAGACTCATTGATGGGTGAGGTGTCATCTGATTTGGATAAATGTTATTGGCTGGAGACGAACGAGCAAAGAACTATTGAAATTCAAACTCAATTAGCTCAATGTGAGCCATTTGATCTACCATCTCATCAAAGGATTGACGGTTGACATTCAAAAGAAATAGATAGGCATGTGATAGCCATTTAGTTCTACAACTAGAAAGCATTAATTGTTTTCTCTTTCCATGAGCAATCAAATTGATCTTTGTGTGTGTGAAGACTTAATTGTCGATAATCATGAAGCATAATATGCACACCAATGAATTTCCACCATTTCGCGTATGTGTTTTCTTTTGGCAATGATGGTTGTTATCATCACATCACTCGATAAATATAGGAGGAATGACTTCTAGTTTCATTATTTGCATTGAGCAATTAGTAATTTTTTGAATTTGAGCTGAGTGGATAGTGTTCAATTGCGAGGTCGAGAAGCTGCCAAGCATTAAAATGAGTAAGTCTATTGTTGTTAGAGTCCTAATTAGGAGGTCACCAAGGTTCAATGCGAAGAAAGAGTAGATAGTGTCGATGAGAAAGAATGCAACGTACTTGAACATGCTCTGATTTCAAAGGAGAAGGTTCCTGCTGATAAACCTTCATTTGTCCCTATTAGGTGTAGTAGGAGGCTATTGCACCAAAGTGTTGCCACTAGGAAGATAGGAGAAAAGGAAAAAGATCCTACCCCGTTCACATCTAGAGTTTCCATGAGGGTAAGGTATGGACGCGGTTCATATGGGGGACAAAATTCTCCAATTGCAATCATGGATAGTTCTTCAGAGAGCACTACAGAGATGGACTCGAGCTATCAGTGGTATCTCATGATTCAGACTTCAATTGTTATGTCGGGAATGAAGGTGTTGTCAGTGACACCAATATCTGTGCGTACTTCGAGTGGGCATGATGGCTCTCTACCAGGAAAGGACAAGAACCAGGAAGGAGATGAAGTTTCCTCTCCTATTGTTGCCACAATGTGGAGCAGGGGCGTATACCATGGCTCCAGTGTTGGTGTTGATCCAATGTAATGGAATTGCTTTCTGGGTTGTTGAATTTTGTTATGAAGACGAAATTATGTGCTGGTTGTTCTCACATTTTGGTGTTGGTGAGTTTTATGTTGAACATGGACAATTGAAGTTGGCTTTTGTGATGACTATTCTAACTGTGGATGTGGTTTGATGGGTTATGCCGATGATTAATGGCTAATTTTGGCAGTATTAGCAAAATTTGATGGTTACACATTTTTCCTCCATTTTTAGGCAAATGATTGCAGATTGTGTTCTAGGGGGAATTTTGAAATGAAATGCAAATTATTGTGAAATGATACATCTAAATTGTAACTGCATTTTGAGCTAGAAGCTTGTTTTCTCCTTGTGTTATAAAAGGAATTCATGGCTCATTTTACAAAGGTTTTGGTCTCTATAACTAAGGAAAAATTTCTAGGTTAGTAGATTAGTAGCTAAATAAATCAAAACCCAAAGTAATAATGAAGCACAAAGGAGGAGAAACATGAAAACAAAGATAAATATCACCTTGAGTCTTCAACCTCCATAATTGACCTCCATTACACCTTCTCTATTTGCAATACTATGAAGTTTTCCCTCATATTTTGTGTGAGAAATATGTGACAATACCAAGACCAAAGCAAATGTTGAAGGATTTGATGAAAAAATGCAATACTATGCAACTATACAACTAGTAAGCAATTCTAAACTATGACTAAAGTATGCCAAAATTCCAATGAGAGATGAAGCATGCCTAAGACAAGAGCTAAAATTGCAAGAGATAGGAGAGATTCCTAAAACAAGATTGCATGAGATGTTAAAATGAGACCGAAATTGCCATTTTATAGAAAATGCAATTTTGAATGAATGGCCAAGATTGAAGATTAACAAATACCCTAGAATCAATGGACAAGATTCAATGTGAAAACCCACAATTAGGGTTAGGGCAACATTAGTTCAAATTTGAAATGGGTGGACAAGATTCAATTTGAGAAAATCAAATCAAGGGTTGACAATGGATGTGAAAAGGAGATAAGAATGGCAGAGAAAAAGAGAGCTAGAAAATAAAATAATATTAGAAATTACTTGATTTATGGAGGAAAAAGGCTATTTTGAATTAAAAATGAATTTAATTCAAAAGGTGGGGTCATGTGATAGTAAATAATTAATTTGAATTATTTACTAAAAGAGAGAAAATTAGAAAGTGGGACCATTTTAGATAAATAATTGTATTTAAAATGGGGAAGATGTCAAGGTGGACAATAATTAAATAAATTAATAAATTTATTTAATTATAAAAAGACTTTTAAGAATTAATGATGTATTTAAATAAATAAATAAATAAAATTTATTTAAATAATCAAGAGGAATAAAGACATGAATTAATTAAATAATTATAAATGATTTAATTAATAGTTGAAAGTGGACCAAGGACATAATTAAATGTTTTAATTATGCTAGGAAGAAAATGGCGACAATAGAGCTTATAGGCCTAGGCCATTTTTATGTGTCTACATTTTTCCCCTCTTTGTCATAATGTAGTTTGTCACATTGTGACAAACAAAACTCAGTCAAAAACATTCCCTAGCGAAGGTACGGAGTATCTATACCCCCTCGGGAAAATTTTCAAATTTTGGTCTGGTGACAGATTAATTTGGAAAGTATCCCGACAAGTTAATTTGATGACCAAAAAAGTGATGGTGCAAGCAGTTTTGGATTTCAACATATTTAATTAGACAACGGGCCAATTAGAGGTGGTCAAAAGAGCTTCTAGTAATAAAAAGGTTGAAAACTCCCACGTTGACCCTATAAATAGGTTGAAAATGGGGTAAAAGTCAATTCATTTTCACTTTCACAGTTGCCAATTCGGAGAGCTCAGAGCGAGAAGAGCACATGCAAAGATGGTGATTCCAGTCACAAAGCACCGCAGCTACATTGTCAGGACGTTCCAATGGCCAGAGGCGCGGACCCGTCAATAAGTACCTCGTACCCACTTCATCATTTTATTGTTTTTCATGTTTTATTAGGGTTTTAGGGTAGTTAAATGAATGCGCCACGATGCATATGTGTTCGCATAAGTCGCATTTGAGGTCGTGTTCAATGCATTTGATGTGTCGTGACACAAAATCCAAGGGTCCACTGGGTTTTCAATTTTGTGCAACACATTTTCCAAATGTTGAGATGCATTCACCATCTTGCAACACAAATGATAAGTTTAGCAACGCATTCAAAATATTGTGATGCGTGAGTGAAGCCAAGAGACGCATTTGATTTAACAATGATGCAACCAATTAAAGATGACACATTTGTGATGTCAAACGACACAAGTTCCTTAGTGTGACATAGTTGTACAGAACGATGCAAACACCTTACTGTGACGCAAATGAAGTCAACGCAATGCATTTGACTTTGACCAGGGTTGACCAAGGTTGACTTAGCTTTAAGCTCACTTTTTGCTTATGTTTAGCTAGATAGATGGTAATAATCATTTGTAAGATTGTGCTAACTCTCATTTCTGCATGTGCAAAAACAACTAGCACTTATCTACACTCGAGAGTTCAGACCATCTACATACGTGTTTCGGGATCAGCTGATAGACCAAGAGCGGAGATGACTAATGTGACTGGGGTTGCACTATGTCACCTATATGCCCATTGTCCAGGCTAATAGGGGACTACTAATAGGACTAGCTGAGAGATGGCACTCAGAGACCTGTTCCTTCCACTTGTGGATGAGAGAGGCCACGATTAATTTGGAGGACATGTACCAGATTTTGCATATTCTGATCAGAGGAGAGCGAGTGTTGTACAATCATTAGTGGGGAGTGTAGGCCATGATAGAGTTGTATGAGGCAGATGACGGTGCAGGCCTTGGTGTCGATGAGCATGAGATTCAATGGGAGTACCAAGCCAAGCACTACCCATGGTGGGACACTATGTTATGTACTTTGATTGCTAAGGCCTTGATTCCAAATCATCGAGGACATGGATTCCCAATCGAATGGGGCGATGTGCTAGTCCGAATGCGGTAGGAAAAAGTAGTTTTTGTGTGGGGGCCTTGTCTTCTTGGCATGCCATACCACTAGTTAGATGAGGTAGCATATAGGGGTGGGAGTAGCATCAGTTGTGGCACTACTTTACTTATGATCTAGGCCTAGGAGCATATTCCTATCTTTCGGCCACCTATTCAAAGGCCTCAATTAGTGGATGGGATTTCCTATGTGTATTTATATGTGGGAGTGCTATAGCAAACTAGGGTCAAAGAGACAGGCTTCTAAAGGCACAAGATAGATACTACGACTGGATTCATCTCGAGGTCATACAGAGATTGTGTGCAGTGTGTGGATGAGGGTGATCATTTTCCATTTTGTAGATAGTTTCAGTATCTGATTGGTCACATTGTTTAGTCCCAGTTGATTATTGAGATGTACTTTCCCCAATAGGTTCTTTGATAGTTCAGTGAGCAATAGGGTGTGCCCATGGGGACAGTAGAGTATGTGAGGACATTGTGAGAGCCTGCATGGGGCCCTGCTATATCAGTGCCATTTTCTCATCAACAAATAGATGGATTGGTGGCACAACCATGGGCATGGAGTGGAGGAGCAACAAATCTAGGGATGACCGTGGATTATAATTTCTAGTGGAAGATTCACAAGTTGATTCCCTTGATAGATCCTGATGTACCAGCACCTATTGACTCTAGGTATGTTATCCTGAGGGTACAATGAGGAGGCCAAAGAGGTAGGGGAGAGGCATAGATGGAGGTTGGGGAGATGGTGGCAGAGGAGATAGAGGGAGAGGTGGTAGAGATGGGGGAGGAGATGATGGGGGAGATGGCGATGGTGGTAGACAGAGGAGGAGAGGAGGGGACGGAGGCAGGCAGGCCAGGAGGGTCAAATAGTGAGTCAAGGGAGTACCACTAGAGGCCATTCCCGAGGTGCCAAATGAGGAGGAGAGATGAGGGGCCCAAAAAAGAGGAGCCAAGGAAGGAGGAGGAGAGGCAGCAAGAGGCACATGGGAGATAGCAAGAGGAGGTTAGTCTAGAGGGAGAGGGGAGATAGGAGGTCAAGGCGAAGGGCAAGCAAGAGGAGGTCTGAGCAGAGGTGGAGGTAGAGGTGATACAGCTAGAGGAAGAGGCACTTGATGTTGGGGAAGGAGAGGAGGGAGTTGGCAATGATGATGAAGAGCTAGAAATTGGAGAGGAGATGGACAAGGTGGAGAGGCAGCTTCATGAGAGGATGATTGATGGGGGTCCTAATATATCTAGTGTGCCACTATTGTCATAGGATGCCACAGTGGATAAATGTTTAGTTGGCATGCAACAAAGGTTGGATGAGGCCACTATGAAGATCAACACCCTACAAACAAAGCTCGAGGTGACTCGAGTTGAGAGGGATTAGGCAGAGATCCGACAGCGAGAGACAGAGAGCTAGTGCAGTTAGTTTGTGTAGCTATGCACAAGGCCAATTGCAAATGTGGCCAGGGAGCTTGCCAGGGTCAACGCAAGCCGAGGATAGTACAAGATGCTATATGAGCACACAATGTTGGCTGATCATAGAGATCCTGGGTTATCTAGATCATCTAGCAGGACAGGGATAGGATTAGGAAATAGCAACCGCAATTAGAGCAATGTGGGTGGCTCTACTTCCACAGGGAACACATAAGGTCACATGTCCCATCATTCTCATAGGAATTCCTCCAGTCATAGGTTAGGCTATAGCCATGGATCATCTGGGTTAGGGAATAGATCAAAGCACAGTCAGCCTCCAATGATAGATCCATCAACCTCATAGACTCGTACCATAGTAGCCTCGCAACCACATGTTACTATAGAGATGATGCCATCTGTGTCAGTTCCATCAGCTTTGTAGACACATGTTGCCATGTCCTCACAGGTTCTGTCAATGCTAGCTATAGGTCATCAATAACCATGCTCTTCTCCACGAGGGGATGAGGAGAGCACCTCCTAAGACACTTGACATTGTTATTTTGATACTATGTTTCAGACATTTATGTTATGACATTTTATATGTTGACCATCAATCCTGCGAGCTCTATTTTTGGGATATCTCATGACTCTATCCTGTGACATTATACTTTTTGAGATTATATATGTGATGTAGTTTTGATGTGGCCTATATGCTTTATGTTATGTGATGATGATGTTTATGATATATGCTTATCTGATGATGATTATGATGATGCAATTGTGATGACCATATGATACCTATGTGATGTGATTTATGCATTTATGATCCCTATGGTGATGTCTTTAATATGCTATGCCATATATGCATTTATGATAGATACTTATAATGAGATGCCATGATGAAGTGATGGCTATTATACTTATATGCCATGATGATGTTATGTTATAACGACGATTATATGGATGCATAATGTATGATTATAATGGATGCCATGTTTATAATTATGGATGTGTTAATGTGTGACTATATATGTATGGACAATGCAATCTGATGATGTGATATATTTGTTTTAATGATATGGATGATGTGTGTATTTACTTTTTATGTGAATGTGTAGAAACCTAATACAATGCCTATATAATCATGTATGCACTTATTTTTTTGTATGTCATAGGATATCATCATGAGACAGACAAGACAAGACGACGAGATAGAAAGAGATGAATGTTAGCGTGAAGAACAAATCCTTCAACATGTTATCATAGGACTTAATAATTATTTCTCTTAATCATCATTGGGTGGATTATTGTAATGGCCAACAAACACCATGATATGACATAGATCAACATGTGCAAGGTCATACCATCACATGAGATAAGCAGTCATAGAAAAGGATGATCATGACTCATACTAAGAGTGCAATTGCCCCAGTCTTTTTGTCACAACCAACCACAAGCATAAGACAGACAAGAAAGACAAATCAATCATAAAACATCGTAGCTCCTCTAAATCATGTTACTAGGACATCCTCAAGGAACTAGCAACATGACCACCTGAAAAAGATAATACAATTCAATCATCATGATACGTCGTTGCTTCTCTAAATCTTGTCACCAAGACATCATGGAGAAACTAGTGGCATGATGAAAGATCAAAGGATCAAATGCCAATATAATGCTTTCCAAGTGTTTGCCAAGTGTTTCTAAATGTCAAGTGTTTTAATGTCAAGATGTCAGGTTTGACAGTGTTGAATGTCGAAGTTGTCAGGTTTGATGATATCAAGGTGTCAAATGTCAGAGTTTTCCAAATTTGAGGACACATCTTGAATAGTGTCGATGTCAAGAGGATCGATCCTCAAATGTCAAGAGGATCCCTCAAAATACCAGACGATGGTGACAATACCTAGGAAGGGCACATCCTAAGATATAATTAGATGACAAGGGCGATTCTTCAAAAGGACACATCTGAAGAATAACCAAGAATTGACAGCTTGACCAATTTTGATTGAGTTTGACCAAAGTTGATTTATTTTGACTTTTGTTAATAGAGTTGACTTTTTTTACTAAATTGATGTGTGTTGACAGAATTGACTACATGTCGATGTTGGCATGCTGGTGTGATTGACATGTTAATGAAATGATTACCAAAGTTTGGTTTAGGAGTTTGTTTGTTTTGAAATGACTTGTTTGACTTGAAGACCTTAGACGTGTGTGCTAGTGCAATGTCATGAACCCTAATGGACTGACCTAGTGTGGCCTCAAGGGCTCATCAACAAATGGCCTTTCCTACATCATACACTCAAAGACCTCGTAGTTCAACATGACCAATGACTTTGTCATAATGAAAAAATATTGACTCATGATTTTTATTTTGACCAACCTAAAAGGACTAACCTAATGTCTCAGGGGCCCAAAGATAAGCCTCACCTATGTAGAAAATGCATAGAGACAATCGTAGTTCAGCAAATGACAATGATTGACTGACATGACTAACTCGACTAGATACGACTTTGTTTTGGTGTTTTTGAGAAATTTTGAATTTTTTGTATTTATTCAAGATGTTTTTCAATTTTTAGGTCTTTTCTCAGGACATTTTTTTATTTTTAGGTCTTTTTTCAAGAAATTTTATGATTTTTAGGTCTTTTTTAGGACATTTTTTTATTTTTAGGTCTTTTTATCAAAACATTTTATGATTTTTAAGGTCTTTTTTCAAGACATTTTATGATTTTTAGGTCTTTTTTAGAAAATTTTATGATTTCCTTCAAGAATGCAATAAGGACGTGCTTGGGGTGATAGATAAATAGTATGTAGGACTTAATGTCAACCATTTTCAGCCATGAAAGGAATGGCAGCGTCTCGGGATGGGGATGTCAAGGTGGTGTCAAAAAAGTGCATGTTTATTATGGACTAAGATAGATAGAGTGATAGTAGATGCTAGAGCAAAAACTGACTACACATCGCGCCTGTTTGTTAGGTTTTCACCATGGTACTTATCCAAAGCACCCGTTTACTAGATTTTCACTATTGGATGAATTATTTTTCTTTACTATTTTTGTCATTTTTTTTTTGGTGTCACCAAGACGCCTGTTTGTCAAGTTTTCAACAAGGTGACGATTTTTTATATTTTTAATTTTTTTTGTGTTTTTATGGTTTTCAGCTAGACTTCCTAATGCTATGCATAAAACTTTCGAAGATGTAGACTGTTTATAGGCTCTTTCAATTGTTCATCGTCTAGAGTAGCTAGCTGATATGCTCCATAACCAAAAGAGGACGTGATAATGTAAGGACCCAACCAATTTGGTTTGAACTTGCCAGGATTTTCTCTGTCCAACTAATTTTTAGGATTTTGCATGAGGACCAGATCACCAATGTCAAACTTTTTGACCATGACTCTTTTTTTGTAACTATGACATATGATTCTAATATGCTTGTAGATGATTAAGGGCATTATGTTTGTGTTCTTCTAACATTTCTAATTCATGCAGTCGTGACTATCTATACTCCTCATCATTAATTAGACCCTTCAGAGAGACTCACAAAGAAGGAATTTCAACTTTGATGGGTAGGATGGCTTTGGCTCTGAAGACTAAGGAAAATGGAGTGGCTCTTGTAGGTGTACGGATGCTGGTACGATAAGCCCACAAAGCAAGGTTAACTTGAATGTGCCAGTCATGGCCAGCGTCATTGACGATAATTTTAAGAATTTTGATGATGGTTTTATTGGATGCCTCAGCTTGACCATTTCATTGTGAGTAATATGGTGTGGAGAAATGATGTTGGATATGGAAATGTTCACACAACTCATGGATGTCTTAATTTTTGAAAGGACACTTTTTGTCTGTGATGATGGACTGTGGTATACCATACCAAAAAATGATGTAGTTGAGAATGAATTTGGAAATTTATTTTTTGATTATGTATGTAAGGGGGATGGCTTCGATCAACTTAGTGAAGTACTTAGTGGTGTTGATAATGAATTTGTGGCCATTGGAAGAGGTAGGATGGATTTTTCCCATGAGGTCAAGTCCCCATTGTGCGAAGGGCCATGGAGAAGTAATCGGCTAAAGTTCCTATGTTGGTGCATGAATCAAATCACTATGTATCTGACATTGGCAACATGTCCTGACAAACTTGAGTGCATCCTTTTCCATAGTCAGCTAGTAATACCCAAGTCTTGTGATCAACTTGGCTAAGGTAGTACCACTCAAATGAGATCCGCATATACCCTCATGTACCTCACTTAAGGTTGTTCATGCTTCATCAGTGTCAAGACATCGAAGAAGGGTATTGTCAAAACTTCAGTGGTATAGGGTGTCACTGATGATGGCGTATCGGGCAGCTTTATAGATAAAGGACTTTCATTGGTTGTTGGATAGGTTGGGGGGAAGGGTTTTGGATTTGAGATAGTCATAGATGTCTTGATACCATGGAGAATTGGGACCAACAAGCTCACAAACTATCTTTGATTTTGGGACATCATATGCAGGGACCAAAAGTTGTTCCACCAAGAATTCAAACTGAGGCACGTTGCTTGGAATGTCTAGGAGAGAGCCAATTGTAGCCATTGCATCTACTGCCTTGTTTTGTGCCCTCAAAATCTGTTCAAAAGAAAGCATGTGGAAGTATGACTAGAAACTGTCAACCATTCACTTATAGGGCATTAACTTCTTGTCCTTGGTGTCATAGTCATTTTTGACTTGGTTGATGACCAATTGGAGTCTTCAAGGACATGCAGATTTTTTATTTTCCAATTTATGGCCATTTTGAGTCCCATGACAAGTGCCTCATATTCTGTAATGATATTTTTACATTGAAAAGCAATACAAAATGACTTAGGGATGGAGTCTCCTTGCGGCATGATAAACAATATTCTTGCTCCCAATCCATGGCTAGTATGAGACTCATCAAAGTAAATTTTCCAAAGTGATTTAGGTTTTGTATGAAATATGGACTCATCAGGAAATTCTACCACCAATGGGTGATCACTTTGTATAGGTTTTTCTGCTAGTTGATCTGCTATCACTTGTCCCTTTATAGCCTTTCATTCCACATATTGAATGTCATACTCACTCAAAATCATGACCCATTTTTCTAGATGACCTATCAATGTTGCTCGACTTAGGAGATATTTCAGGGGATCAATCTTTGCTACCAGATGTGTCCTGTGATTCAACATGTAATGCCTTAGCTTCTAGGAAATGAAGATAAATGTTAGGCAAGCATGTTCAATGGATGTGTAATTTAGCTCATATCTGACCAATGTCCGACTAATGTAGTATATGGCCCTTTCCTTCTCATTATGGTCATTTTGTGCCAGTAATGCCCCCAATGTTGAAATTGTTGCAGAAATGTATAGAATCAAAGGTTTCCCTTCGATTGATGGCATTAAAATAGGTGGTAACAATAGATAATCCTTTATTAGTTGGAAGGCCTCTTGAAATCTATCAGTCCACACAAAGGGAATTCCCTTGCACAAGAGATACTAAAATGGTTGAAATTTTTCAACCAATTGTGCTATGAAGCATCATATAGATTGCAACCTGCCTTGCAATGTCTTGAGTTCACTTATCCCTTTTGGAGGAGGCATGTCTAATATTACTTTCACTTTGGCAAGATCAACCTCAATGCCACTTCGAGAAACTATGTATCCCAGAAGTTTCCTCGATGTCACGCCAAAGACGCATTTCTTAGGATTCAAGCAGACTTTGTATTCCTCTAGTATCTTGAAGATTTTGTCTAACACAATCAAATGATCTTTTTTCTTGTCAAAGACTTTTCCAAAAGGTCATCCACATAATCTTCCATTAGTTCGTGCATCATGTCATGAAATATTGTCATCATAGCTCTCTGATACATGGCACCTGCATTCTTGAGACCAAAAGGAATGGTGTTCCAACAATATGTACCCCAAGGACATGTGAATGTCATTTTATGTTGATCTTTAGGGGCAATATGAATCTGATTATAACCTGAGAAACCATCCATAAGGGACAACATCTTGTATCATGTTGTAAGGTCAGCTATGATGTCTATGTTTGGTAACGGAAAATCATCCTTTGGACATGCTTTATTCAGGTCCTAAAAATTTGTGCAAATGTGAATCTGACCATTTGGCTTTGTGACTGGTACAAGATTGGATATCCACTTAGCATAGTCTATTGACCATATGAATCCCACATCTAGCAATTTCTTGAGTTCTGCATTAACTAATAGGGCGATATGAGGATGCATTTTATGTAGTTTCTATTTCACTGGCTTGGAATCTAGAAGTAGTGGAAAATGGTGTAAGACCAGTTCTAGATCTAACCCAGGCATAGCAGCATAATACCATGCAAAATTAATCTTATGCTCTGAAAATAATTTGTGGAATTCAAGTTTCTCTTCTTCTCTCAAGGATGCCGTAAAGAGAACAATTTTGGGATTTTTTGTTGTAGATATGTTGACTTCCATGGTGTCCTCTATGAGCATTTCCTATCTTTCTTGATTCACGGGAAGAAATTCCAGTCCTCCATCTTTGGGCACCTCAGAGAGGTTTTCACCCACAGATACGTCCTTTATTTTTACTTTTTTATTGTCAGAAGGTGCCTTTCGGTTTTCACCTAAAGACATGTCATTTTTTGTTTTATTTTTATTTTTCATTTTGTGACTAGAGGATGGAGCAGTCTCCCCAAAGTAAGTTGCACAATCTAGGTCAATATAAAATATAGCCTTGTGATCTCCACTTGGTATGCCCTCATGTAGTCCCATGAATTTTTCAATGGCCTCATCGTTCTGAAATATGTTCATAACTAGTGGACCTTGTTGATCCCAATCAATTAGTTGTGGGTAGACTAAGGAGATGCCATCATCAGTATTGGTTAATGGTGGGGAGGATGTGGAAAGCATGCAGATGGACTTGGAGAGGTTAAAGGTAAAATTATCATCATCCAAATTCTAGTTAGATTCTATCCAATATTCTCCTTCACTTGATTCATGCTTATTTTCAAAATAAGGGACAAAAATAACATCATTGGGGTTGGTAGTTTCATGTGGCAATTTGGATGAATCCAAATGATGGTCATTATTGTCAGATGGTTGGACAGATATGTCAGGATTATGGCTGATAAATTCATACTTGTCATTGTTCCTTGGGAAAAAGAGTCTATCCCAATCTTCTTGTTTCTTTGGGATCTTAGGATTGTCATTATTTGGTGTTGGATCAATCTTAAACATTTGCAAAAATATTTCTTCAGAGGTAAGTTCTCCAGATTCAAGGAACAACTCATCAAGGCAATAGTCGCTCAGGGATCATTGGGAGGCAAATTCCCATTCATGGGAGTCAGTTTCAGTAAGGGATTCCTCAATGGTCTAGACACTTTCTGAAGCATTCACACTCTCACTCAAAAGTACATTGGTACGTCGATCATCATTTTTAGGTAGACCATACCCTAAACCAAGAAGTTTTGGTCTTTGGGGAGGCATTATGGGTTCTCGCATTCCAGTCTTATTTTTTCCAAGGCCACTAGTTCCATCATTTCCTTTTTCCTTCATTATATCATAGGCTTTCTCATATATCTGAACTAGTAATGGGGCAAGATCTTCTTGATCCTTATAAATCCATGTTGATATATCCTCGATGTCTTCTTTGCTCATTTCACCCCATTTTATAAAAATGCATGATGGAGGAACCCTCAAAAAAATTCCTTAGGCTCCATTCTAAAATAGGGTCAACCGTAGACCTTAGGAGACTTGGGTATTTTGGTGATGTAGTAGGTCACACTTAATTTAAATTCCCCACAACCTAGGTCTTGGATCTTGACATTGGAATCATCCTTTGGGACGGAGGGAGATGATGGTGTGGTCGAAGACATGGAAGGAGTGGATGTGGATGATGAGGTGAGTGTGGATGGGTCAATGAATTTGGACGAAGAGGAACTTGGAGCTTCTCAGTTAATAGGAACTTGATGTTCTGAAATACCCCTTAGATTGGTGCAATACTAATAGGGATCGGGGTCTCCATATATGGTGATTTTTGTGTCGTCAAAGGGAAACTTCAAACATTGGTGGTAGGTGGATGGAACGGCTTTGAGGGCATGAATCCAAGGTCAGCCAAGCAAGATGCTATATGGTAATTCAAGATCCAAGACTTGGTACGTTGCGTCTACAATGACTAGCCCAACTCTGATAGGAAGAGTGATAACACCTTGAGAGGAACATTCTTCATCATCATATGCCTTTATAACAATGATTTTTGTAACATCTACACAAGCATCATAAAATCCTAGAGCCTTAACCAGTTTTAAGGAGCATATGTTTAGTCTTGCTCTGCCATCTATTAAAACTCATCTGACCTTATGCTTATGAATGAAGACTTCAATGTTGCATCGTTATGATTGGACTTTGGTGGAAAATAATCTTGGTCCAAAAATGTTACATGATTAGGTATAGTGGGATATCCCATAATGGCTTTGAACTGATTGACATCAATGTCTTGAGGGATAGAGGACTCTTGTAAGGTTTTGTCAAGTATATCCTTATGCACGGGAGAAATGCATAGCAACTCAAGTATGGAAATCTGTGCAGGGTTTTTGCCTAGTTAATCAATAAGGTTAAACTATCCCTTAGGTTGTGATTGCTTAGCAGATGGGCCTGATTATGATTGATTAGCGGATGGACCAGGTATTGTAATTTTTTACTGTCGAGGAGGTGGAGGACCAGCTATGGTGACTTTTCCACCATGAGTAGTGACATTGCATTCAAGTGCTCTTTTGATAGTTATGGTATTGACATATTCATCTTCAGTTTGGACGTGGTTGATAATAGTTCCTTTTGAATAGTCGAATGTAGTGCAGGTATAGTTGGCACAATTATTATTTGTCTTAGGACCTGACGTGGAGGGATTATTTGAACCATGGTCTTGCATTGGGTTTTTGTGAATAGTATGGTCTGCATTTGATGCGAATTGTGGCCCACCCAATTCAATTGTGTGATTTTCAATGAGGTCTTGCAAAATATTTCTTAGTTGTTGACAAGAATAGGTCTTATGCCCTTTAGCTCGGTGTTAATCACATAAAGTGTTGTCATCCCACCATGATGGTTTAAATTGTCCTAGTTCATATGGCTTAGGGTCCTCTAGTGTGATGAGAATTTTTTGAGGGATCTTCTTAAGGACATCTTCAATTGGTTCCCCCAAGGCAGTGTATGTATGTATTTTCGGGAATTGCCTTGTCTAACGGAGTTGTCCTTGAATTTGACTATTTTGACTATTTTGGTTATTTTGAATGACATTGGTAGGAGGTGTTAGTGTAGTCATTGATATGTTTTGTGGTTGATCTCCTTTAAGGGTAAGCACTGGACCTGTCATGTTTTCCATCTTAGCGTCCACAATGCCATCATTGGTAATGTGTTTATTCTTGACCCAATATTTACTCTTGTCTATGGGTGGGTTTGTGCTCATGTTTTTAGGGACATATTTTAGTTCTCCTTTAGTAATGAGGGCCTTCTCAAGTTGGATACCCTTTTTGACTAAGTTTGTGAACATTGTGTAGCAATGAACTTGCAAGCCATATTTTAATGGGCCTAGTAGTGTTTGGACAAAAATGTCAACTTTTTCTTTCTTGGGTATGTGAATGTGGCAATGACTTTCTAGACTTCTCCATATTTGGAAGAATGGGATAAATTTTTCACCAGTGTCTTCTTGTGTAAGCATGCATAAAATGATAATGGAGGTGTCTGTGCCAATGTTATAGGCATAATTTTGCACAAATTTTTCTACAAGTTCATCCCATGATTTAATTCCCTTTTGTAAAGTGGAAAACCATTCAAGTGAGGGGCCTAAAAGACTCTTAGGGAATTAGAGTCTCATCAAGTAGGTATGTTCATAAGCAATATCCACACAATTGGCTGTGGATTCTCGAACGTGCTCAATGGGGTTTGTCATGCCCTTGTACTTAGTGAAATTTGGTGCTACATACCTAGGGGGGAATGGTGGCATGCATAGATTTGTGTCGAAAGGGTATGGACATAGGTCATATGACATGTGTGACTTTTTATTGGACATTTGCATAGTCTCTATTATTTTTTTCAATTTTTCCACTTGTGTTGTCAAGGCATCGATTATAAGATTGTTTTTTGCATCACACATGGGAGTGTTGGGTATCCCATGTGTCCCCATTTGTTGCAAAGAGATGTTCTAATTTTGTTGTGGGATGTGTTGTTGTGAGATATATGACGTGTTTTTATTTGAATGTTGTTGGTATTGTAATTTTTGGTTAGGGACATGTTGATGGGTATGTATGTGCGATGCATATGTAGGAATGTGCCCTCTGGCCATATTAGTCGATATTTGTGGGATGTGTTGGTCGTGAATATTTTGGTGTCCAAATGAAGTCATATAAAATGTATTTTGATTACCTTGTCCAAATTTTTGAAATTGTCCATGGGGAATATTGGTGTTTTGACCTTGGGAAGTATTAGGATTAAGTTGTGATGACATGTGGACATTTGGTTGTGGTCCTCGAATGAAAATACGTAGTTTACTTCCACCAAAAGGATTGAATGAAAACCCAATGAAAGGATTTGATGATGATGGTCCCATGGCGCTAGATGAAGATCCAAATAGAGGGTTTGAAGAACTTTCCCCCATTGATGAGGATCCAAAGGTAGCTCCAATTGATTGTGAGGATGTCATTGACATTGTTGGAATTGATTGTGACATAGTTGGTGTCCCTCCAACAGATGTTGCATTGATTGAATTGGAATTGTTTTGATTGGTTGTGTCATTGGAGGTGGCATTAATAGTTCTTGTGGAAATTTGCGAGGTGGAACCAAAAAAGGCATTGCTTGTATTGTTTTGATGTTGACTAGTGTTGGACATGTTGTTTGTATTGTGATCAAGATAGGTTGGTCTCAAAGTGTTAATGTCAAAGCCATGTGGTAATTTAGCCCCTTGATCTAAGATCATGGCTAGATATCTTTGTGGATCATGTAAGACTAAGTCTTCCACGAAAGAGGCTACATTAGGATTTTGTGTTGCAGCTTCTAAGTCTTCTACATATACTTTTCCATGTTGGTCCCTTTGTATAAATGGTTCGAAGGGGTTACATGACAAAGATGGCATGTTCATTTCACAAAAAGGATTGATGAAGGTTGTTTCTTGATTCAATTTTTTATTCGTGTCATTGGAAAAGATATAAGTGTTGTTGTCTTGTCCAAAATTAGCCATTTGTCTTCTTTTTCTTTAAAGCCTAGTCTCAACCATATAAGGAGTTGCTCAAATTAGGAAGGGGGTGAAAATGATCACTAAATGATGACACTATGTTTTTGGGAATTTTGAATAAGGGATGTAAATGCAAGCTATGTTTTTGGATTTTTGATTATAAGGAATGCAAATGCAATATGACAATGTTTCCTAAAGGAAAGGACAAAGGACAATGATGACTATTTTTTTTTGGATTTTTAGGAATAAGGTATGCAAATGCAAAGGTATAAATGACTTGGAAGAAGGTTACTCAACCACCCTAAGCTTGATCTATGTCTCAATTTGGGTCATCAAAGGACTTACTAATGTGACTAAAGGACAAAATGACAAGATGACAAGGTGAGGTTTCCTAATTAGAATTTTGAGTTGGAAAGTCTCACAAAAAGGACAATGACTAAAATAAGTTATGATGACTAACTCCAATGACCACCTACTCTTGAAGGCAATGACTTTGCAAAGTATGGTAAGTTTTCCTAAGACAAAATCTGCAAATGAAATGAGGACCTAAGGATTGGTTTATGACTGAAAATGAAGATGATGGACCCTAAAAGATGCACCTAATATTTTGCAAAGTTAAACCTATGGGTGAATGCAAGCTAAAGATGCAAATGATGGAAGATTTGAGCAGTTTTCTTTCTGGTTTTTGACAGAAGCTGTTGGAAAAAGATGTTTAATGACAGATTGGACAAGTTTGGTCTTGGGTTTTTGGCTGTAACAGATTTTTTGTATTTTTCTAGGCAAATGTGTCATTCCAGGTTGCTAATGCATTGTAGTTTGGCAGATGAGTCATAGTTTCAGCGAATGCAATTTTACAGATAGAAAATGTGACTCAAAAAAGCAATTGTGACATTCAATTAAGCGAATGCAGTTCAGGATAGGTAAATGTGTTGCCAAAAATAGCAAATGTGGCTTATCAGAGTGAAGGCATCACAAAAAAAGGAAAATGTGATCCAAAATGGCGAATGTGTTTCAACAAATACATTGTAGCAGAATAAGTCAAGTTTGTTTACAATTTTTCGCAAGATTTTGAAATTTTCTCAAGTTGAATGTTTGTTTCTAGATCTGTGAAATGGTGTTTGTTTGTTTGAATGTTTCAGAAAAGACTTGGAAAACACAATATTTTTTCTTGATCATGCATAAAGAAGACAAGAACAACCCTAGGTTAGGCAAGGACAATATTTGCTAGATTTCACGTGGGTTTCCCCAACCACACTTATTATTAGTGGATGAATTTAGAAGCTTGGCCACACAGGCTCCCCCTTAGAGTGCACTCACTTCTCAGGTCAACCAAGCTTCCAACCCCCATAAATCTCTAATGGTGAGTTGATCACCTCTACTAAGAACTGCAAGAATGTGGATGTCTTCACAACGACTGTTGTTGCACTAGCAAATAGAAGGGATTTTGGCCACTATACAAAAGGGTTCTAGTGAATACTCGGGGACACAACACCTCGCAAGTGTATAGCAAGACACTTAAGGATTTAACCAATATACTAGGGGCTCTTATACCTTTAAAAGAAAAGGTAGCTACCCATTTTTCAAAGGAACTACACGACTAAGGCCTACATATCATGAGGACTTGACAATTTAGACTCATCCTTTTATCTACCGGCCCGAGTGAAAAACCAATTGGAGTCATTCCCTCTTTTGAGGCAGGCCCCTCTAAGGTTCAAAAACATAAAATAGATGGGTTTGGTTTTCTAGTCACCTAGTTTGCACAAGGTGAGAGAATAATCACCTACCACCTTCAAGCACAACCAAGCAAAGTTCTTTAAACCTCCTAATTAAATCTAAGTGAGACAAGCAAATGTTCTTTTTAAAGAACCAATGGAAGTGTTTTCTGTTGGAAAAACAAGGACACACAACTGAGGGGGGGTGGATCAGTTGTAATAGAAACTTAAAAATTTCCTCCTTAATCTTAACTCAATCTTAGATCTAATGAATAAACAATTAACCATAAACAATCAACACATCAGAGAGACAAATAACATATATTTTTTTTATGTGGAAACCCGGTTGGGGAAAAACCATGGTGGATGTTAGTCCACAAGATTATACTCTACTAGAAGTATAAGAAAAATAATAAAGGGAATGCACATGCATTTAGGCACACTACCTAAAGATCACTACTCAATTACAAAAGAGGACTCACTGTCCAACAATAGGTTTTGGATTAAAATCATCCAAGATTTGTGAACTAAGAGAATAGCTTCTTTTCTAAGCCTGATTACAGTTCCAATTAAGCTCAACACTTCTTTGCACTTCACACAATCTTCTTCACACTCTGCTCTGCAATTGAATGATATTCACATATATACACTTAGGAGCACATGAATCACCCTCTTCAACAATGAACTAATCACCCTTATATATCCATTGCACAGGATTTCAATCCAACTTAGTAGGCCAGGAAAATAAAACATAATTTCAATTATTTTCAATGTGTACCCAACTAACAAATAAAATTTCAATGCAAATCCACCAAGGTCAGCCACAACATTGTGGAGACCCAAATTAACATCTCCAATGTGAGAAGTCTCAAATTAATTTCACCTCAAAGATCCACAACACGCTATCACCAACATGTCGACCAAGAACAAGAAAAACTAAAAATGCACACAAAGATCTTCAACCATGAACTCTCTGAATAATGTGGACACACCACAAAGATAGAGAATGATCTAGAGACACTATAGAACACCAAGAAATAATAGAGAAGCATCTACAACACCTTAAATATCAAGAATTACACAAACTTCATTCAAAAACTGACAGAAACCAATGAAATACTATTAGACCACAACATACTCTAAACATCACACGGACCTTTGAAACTTCTGGTAGATGATCTAGAAACATTCAACATTAAAAAATTTAATCCAAATTAGCCACTCTTCAACATACAGAACATAATGCCTTCTTGACCTGCACAGTTCCACGGGGAACACAGAACACTTTCTTTTACAATTTTCTCAATATCCTTGACATATATAGCAATTGATACACAAAACTCTAATAGTGTTGACATCAATGAAAACCAAATATCAGCGACCATATCCACAACATCCAACAATCTCCCCCTTTGGCATTGATGGCAACACATGATGTAAAAAATACACCATCAACCCAATACATTCACTTCTTCTCCTATATTTCACCACAAGACTTCTCTTCACAAGAATTTTTCACAATGCACTTCTCCCCCTTTGACATAAATGAAAAAGGTAACCATGACCTTTCCACAACACATTCTCTAAACTACATATCTGCACATCTGACTACTCCCCCTAAGTAGTAGCCATGAAAACATCAATCTGGATCAAAATATAGCAATGAAGCTCTCAGATTGATGCAAATAAATGCATCTTTAGTTCTTATCAAGAGGGGTGATTACCCCTAGCATTCCTATGAGATACTCAAAATTATCCTTCAAAAATGGTTTAGTAAATATATCTGCAATCTGTTCTTTGGTAGACACATACTCCAATCTGACTTCTTTCTCATTCACTTTCTCTCTTAGGAAGTGAAACTTTATTGATATATGTTTGGTTTTAGAATGCAGTACCAGATTCTTTGATATATTTATTGTACTCGAATTGTCACAGTATATGGAAATAGATTCATTATATGCCACCCTGGTATCTTTCAACATTTTTTTCATCCATATCACTTGAGTACAATTATTTGCAGCAGCAATGTATTCTGCTTCAGCAATAGATAGAGAAATTGAGTTTTTTTTTTTACTCAACCAAGACACCAACTTCTTCCCTAGGAAGAAAGTTCCACCACTATTACTTTTCTTGACATCTACATCACCAGCCCAATCTACATTAATTTATGCACTCAAATTAAGATCATCATCCTTGGGATACCAAAGTCCAAAGTCGGTTGTTACTTTTAGATATCTAAAAATTCTCTTCATAGCAGTCACATGTGATGCCTTTGGATCAGCTTGAAATATATCCACCATACATATAGCATTCATAATGTTTGGTCTAGTCTGAGTTAGATAGAGCAATCCACATATCATTGACCTGTACCAGGTTTGATTTGCTTTGGGAGAATCATCATCTTTTGTCAACTTACATCTAGTCACCATGGGAGTACCAATAGGTTTGGAGTCATCCATTCCAAACTTCTTCAGTAGCTCTTTCACATATTTGGACTGAGATATAAAAATCCCTTGGTCCAATTGTGTAATTTGCAATCCTAGAAAGAAATTCATCTCACCAATCATGCTCATTTCAAATTCACTCTTCATTTCATCAACAAACTTCATACATAGATTATCATCTCCTCCAAAAATGATATCATCAACAAAAACTTCTATAATCAACTCCTTGTCATGATCTAATTTGAAATATAAGTTGCTATCAGCAGTACCTTTTTTGAATCCAAGCTTTAGTAGATATTTTTCCAATCTAGCATACCAAGCTGTGGGGGCTTGCTTAAGTCCATACAGTGCTTTCTTCAGTCTGCAAACCATATCTCCTTTATCTGTCAATTGGAATCCATCTGGTTGTTTGATGTACACTTCTTCTTCTAGCTCTCCATTCAGAAATGTTGATTTCACATCCATCTAATAAACTTTATAGTCTTTGTATGTAGCATAAGCAAGAAATAATCTCACAACTTCAATTCTAGCTACAGGGGAAAAGGTTTCTTCAAAATCCATACCTTCCATTTGAGAATAGCCTTTACATACCATTCTTGCTTAATTTTGGACCACTTCACCTTCTTCATTCAGCTTGTTTCTGAATACCCATTTGGTACCAATCATATTTTTGTCTTTAGGCCTAGGAACCAATAGCCATGTATCATTCTTTTCAATCTATGTCAGCTCTTCCTTCATAGCTTCCATCCAATGTTCATCTTGACAGGCTTCAGTGACACTCTTTGGTTCAATATTGGATATCAAACAATATTCTTCTACAATTTTTCTTCTAGTTTGCACTCCTTTACTCTTATCACCTATGATTTAATTTTCAAAATGATTTATCTTTACATACCTTGGAGTTTTGGGACTTACTTGATTTTCATATTCTTCAGATCTTTCTTCTACACTTCCACTTGTCTGAGCTTCCTGATTGAATTGACTCACCGGAATAGGTTGAGATTGCTTCACTGGAACATATGGAATAATCTAAAGTAGATTCGGTGTCTGAGTGCTCTTTACTTGACTTGTGTTGTCTTCTTCTAAATCATAGCTGCAATGTCTGGATGATTTGATAGAGTCCTCATCAACTCTAACATTTGCACTTTCAACCATCTTTCTTAATCTTTTATTATAGCACTGGTATGCCTTTCTCTTAGTAGAGTAACCTAGGAAAATCCCTTTGTCGCTTCTAGCTTCAAATTTTCCTATATCATCGTCTCTCTTGATATAACACCTACTTCCAAAGATCTTGAAATACTTAACAGTAGGATTGTGATCAAACCATAACTCATAAGGGGTCTTACCAGAATTTCCATTCACATTCACTTGGTTCAAGGAATACACAGCAGTGCTTACTGCTTCACTCTAGTACATTTGAGATACATTTCCTTCTATCATCATGGTTCTGGTAGCATCCAAAATTGTTCTATTCTTTCTTTCTACAACTTCATTCTGTTGAGGGGTTCGGGGAGTAAATAACTGTCTTTTAATTCCATGTTCTTCACAAAAAGAATTGAATTCCTTAGACATAAACTCACCACCTCTATTAGATCTCAGGCACTTGATTTTCATACATTTTTCATTTTCTACCATGGCCTTGAAACTTTTGAACTTTTCAAATGCTTCACATTTTTCTCTTAAGAAAGAAACCCAAATCATTCTAGAATAATCATCAATAACCAGCATAAAATACCTTTCACCATGAATACTTCTGACTCTGGAAGGACCACAAAGGTCGGTATGTAACAACTCTAGAAAATTACTTGAATGAGAGTTTTTGCTCTAAAAGGAGACTCTAGTTTGTTTCCCCATCTGGCATTCCTTGCAAATTATAGTAGCAGGCTTCACTAATCTAGGCAGATCTCTTACTACTTGGGCAAAACTTATCTTGACAATGTTGTCAAAATTTACATGACACAATCTCCTATGCCACAACCAACTTTCATCTACTTTACCAATCAAACAACTTCCACTAGTAGTATTCAAATGAAAAATGTTACCTTGTGTTTTTTTGCCTGTTGTAATCAGGTTTCTAGAACTTCCCCGTATCTTGCATTTGTTGTCTTTTAATTGTAGATCATATCACATGTGAACCATCTATCCAACACTCAACAAGTTGTGCTTCACTCCTTCAACATAGAGGACATCATCAGTGTTATCTTTCCCACCAAGGCAAATAGATCCTCTACCACAAATCACACCAACGTTATTATCTCCAAATCTTACAACTCCACCATCATACTGTTCTAGACTCACAAATTTTCTTTTATCACTAGTCATATGATGTGAGCATCCACTATTAATGACCCACTCATCTTTTTCTTCAACTTGAGATGCAAGAGGTTTTTCATCTTTAGTAGATTCAGTATCCATAGGATTATTTTTAATGGTAGCAATGAAATCCCAATCATTTTCTTTTCCATTATCTTATTAGATTCTTCATCAGTCACTGCTTCTTTAGAAAAGTAGCATCTCTTCAGGAATCTAGACTTCTTAGGTTTATATCTAGGAACTCTTTCAGGAAATATTTATGCAAAATGACCTATTTTATTTCATGAAAAAGATTTTATAGGCAATACATCTTCATACGTATCTTTTCCTCTCCCTTCTTGCTTTGCAATCATCGCTTCTAGTTCTTCTACTTCTCTTTTTTCATCTTCGAGTTGTTTCAGTTCTTCATCATACTTGGATACCTTCTTAGAAATCTCTCTCAGACTATATTTCTATTTGTTGCTTCTAGAAACAGTAGCCTTAAATGTAGATTTAGTCTTTGTTGTGGATTCACCAAACTCACTTATCTCAAAAGCAACAAGCTTCCCTATCAGTGTATCTCTTGTCAGCTTGTTTACTAATATGAACTCTTCAATAGCATGAACCTTCATTTTGTAGGATGGAGGCAAGGATCTGAGAAATTTAGCCACAATTTCATCCTCATCCACAGAACCACCAGCACATGTAATACCCATTACTATCTCATTTACTCTCTGCATAAAAGAGGTGATATTTTCATCTTCACCCATCTTCAGATTCTCATACTTTCCTTTCAAGCTCTATAGCTTAGCCATCTTCACCTGCGCATCTCCTTCATACAAATTTTCCAGTTTCATCCATATTTCATGAGCTATATGTAGACCTACCACATTAGCCATCACTGAATCAGTCAAGGCACTCACCAAAGCTTCAATAGCCCTGATATTTCTTTTAGCATCTTTGATCTCATCAGTAGTGGAGGGACCATTCTGAGGAATAACATATTGTTTTTTTTGTAATCTTCCAGATAGCATCACCAATACACATTAAGTGGCATTTCATCCTAACTTTCCATAGAGAATAGTTAGAGCCATCAAATCTAGGACTGTCCTTCTTGAATGTTAGTGTCATCTCAAATCACCTCAAGTTGTTAGATTTTCTTCAGAGGAATTTCACTCTGATACCAATTGTTTGAAAAAAAAGGACACATAACTGAGAGGGGGGGTGAATTAGTTGTAATAGAAACTTAAAACTTTCCTACTTAATCTTAACTCAATCTCAGATCTAATGAATAAACAATTAACCATAAAAAATCAACACATCAAAGAGACAAATAACACACATAATTTTCTAAGTGGAAACCCGGTTGGGGAAAAACCATAGTGGATGTTAGTCCACAAGATTATACTCTGCTAGAAGTATAAGAAAAATAATAAAGGGAATGAACATGCATTCAGGCACACTACCTAGAGCTCACTACTCAATTACAAAAGAGGACTCACTATCCAACAATAGGGTTTGGATTAAAACCATCCAATATTTATGAACTGAGAGAATAGCTTCTTTTCTAAGCCTGATTACAGTTCCAATTAAGCTCAACACTTCTTTGCACTTCGCACAATATTCTTCACACTTTGCTCTATAATCAAATGATATTTGAATATATACAATTAGGAAAAAATGAAGCACCCTCTTCAATAATTAAGTAATCGCCCTTATATATCTACTATGCGGGATTTCAATCCAACATAGTCGGCCAGGAAAATAAAACATTTTTTCAATTATTTTTAATGTTGGCCCAACTAAAAAATAAAATTTCAATGTGAATCCACCAAGGTCAGTCACAACATAGTGGAGACCCAAATTAACATCTCCAATGTGAGAAGACTCAAATTAATTTCACCTCGAAGATCCACAACACACTATCACCAACATGTCGGCCAATAACAAGAAAAATCAAACATGCACACAAAGATCTTCAACCATGAACTCTCTGAATAATTTGGACACACCAGAAAGATAGAGAATGATCTAGAGACACCATATAACACCAAGAAACAACAGAGAAGCATCCACAACACCTTAAATATCAAGAATTACACAAACTTCATTCAGAAAAACTGACAGAAACCAATGAAATACTGTCATACGACAACATACTCTAAACTTCACGCAGACCTCTGAAAATTTTGGTAGATGATCTAGAAACATTCAACATTAACCTCTTTAATCCACATCAGCCACTCTTCAATGTATAGAACACAACGTCTTCTTGACCTGCATAGTTCCACTAGGAACACAAAATACTTTCTTTTACAATTTTCTCAATATCCTCAACATATACAACAATTGATACACCAAATGCTAATAGTGTTGACATCAATGACAACCACATATTAGCAACCATATCCACAACATCCAACATTTTCTAATCTAAAACAAACATAAGAGGTTTTCAAAACAAACAAAAAATCCTTGGACATTCGAACCTACAAAACCACTTGTTATTAGTCTCAAAAAAGATACCTTAGACCCAAAAAAATTCAAGGCCACATGTTGCAATAGTAGATTAGTAACCAGAAAACCCCTACACTACTAGATTGAAATGAGAAATTATGAAAATTATGAAAAAAAATGAAAGCAAAGATTTACCAAACAAATGTGTCATAGCAGAGCGAATGTGTCACTCTACATAGCAAATGTGGCTCGGATCTATATGCTAGAATCTAACATGCGGATGTGTCGATATGTAGAATAGATGTGTCATGATCGGAAAATGTGTCTCTCTGGATGTCAAATGCATCAGATTCTTGGAAAATGCATCTTTGTAGATAGAAAATGCAATTCATGTTTGCAGATGCGTCGTTCTATTGGCTGAATGCATTGTGACCCAGCGATTGCGGTTCTAGAAATTGTGAATGCAGCTTACCATACCTGTACCTACAAAAACAAACAAAAAAAATTATACGGAAAAAACAAAAATGCGCAATTTTGGCATCGGGTTCACCAATGTAACTAAGGGAAAATTTCTAGGTTAGCAAATTAGTAGCTAAATAAATCAAAACCCAAAGTAATAATGAAGCACAAAAGAGGAAAAACATGAAAACAAAGATAAATATCACATTAAGTCTTCAACCTCCATGATTGACCTCCAGTACACCTTCTCTATTTGTAGCAATATGAAGTTTTCCCTTAGATTTTGTGTGAGCAATATGTGACAATGCCAAGACCAAAGCAAATGTTGAAGGATTTGATGAAAAAATGCAATACTATGCAACTATGCAACTAGTAAGCAACTCTAAACTATGACTAAAGTATGTCAAAATGCCAATGAGAGATAAAGCATGCCTAAGATAAGAACTAAAATTGCAAGAGTATGAGGTGACAAGATTGTAAGAGATATGAGAGATGCCTAAAACAAGATTGCATGAGATGTCAAAATGAGACCAAAATTGTCATTTTATAGAAAATTCAATTTTGAATGAATGGCCAAGATTGAAGATTGAAAAATGCCATAGAATCAATGGAAAAGATTCAATGTGACAACCCACAATTAGGGTTAGGGCAACATTAGGTCAAATTTGAAATGAGTAGACAAGATTCAATTTGAGAAAATTAAATCAAGGGTTGACAATGCATGTGATAAGGAGATAAGAATGGCACAAAAAAAGAGAGAGCTAGAAAATCAAATAATATAAGAAATTACTTGATTTATGGAGGAAAAGGGCTATTTTGAATTAAAAATTAATTTAATTCAAAAGGTGGGGTCATGTGATAGTAAATAATTAATTTGAATTATTTACTAAAAGAGGGAAAATTAGAAAGTGGGACCATTTTAGATAAATAATTTTATTTAAAATGGGGAAGATGCCAAGGTGGACAATAATTAAATAACTTAATAAATTTATTTAATTATAAGACTTTTAAGAATTAATGATGTATTTAAATAAATAAATAAAATTTATTTATTTAAATAATCAGGAGGAATTAGTGGACAAAGATACTTAAAAGAAATTTATTTAATTAGGGAGAGACATTAGACAATTATTGACGTATTTAAATAAATAAATAAAATTTATTTATTTAAATAATCAAGAGGAATTAAGACATGAATTAATTAAATAATTATGAGTTATTTAATTAATAGTTGAAAGTGGACCAAAGACATAATTAAATGTTTTAATTATGCTAGGAAGAAAATGGCCCCAATAAAGCTTGCAGGCCTAGGTCATTTTTATGTGTCTATAGTCTTATGTTTCGAATCGGGTATATGTTTGGGTAGAGAACTGAGTATAGAAAGAAATTAATGAATAGAGCAGATGACTTGTTTTGGCTCTGAGGGATGTATGTAGTGATCTTAAATGGTTTTATAGTAATGAATGATATCAAAACAAATCTATAATTCTAATGCGTGTACTCTCCTTTTGTAGGTGGTTTCAAGTTTTGAATGAAATATCAAGGATATCTTTTTTCATCTTCAAATATTTGTTTGAATGTGTGCATCAATTTCTACTTTGATTCAAGGAATCAATTAAAATGCTTAAATAGAGTCATAAATTTGCGATAATTTATAAATGATTTGGTAAGCATTCATGTCTTAGAAACTGCGAGATCCATGATGCAATGTATTGTGAGGGTTGTCCATTATTATCATAATTAAATCATTTATATATTACTAGTTATTGTGTATGTGACTCTGATGCCCTATTTGACAAGACACTGGTCTATTTGTTAAATATTTACATCAGAAGTGTATTAATTGTCCTTCTAGTCACTAATTTGAAATCAGAATGCAAATTCATTTTAAAATTCATCAATCATGAGGCATGTGTGTGAAGTATTTTGAAATAACCCTTGGTTCCTAGTGAGTGGGTCATAGTTTGCTCAAAGATAAGCCAATCTTTCAATAATTCTTGTATATTTGCTCCTCATAGGAATTGAGCTTTGAATTAATGTGTTCTACAATGCATGAACCAAAATGAACACAGTAGGAACATCCTCCTAGGTCCCACAAAGCCTAAAGTGTAGAAGATTTCAGTCTTCGACTGAATCTTGTCAGTTGGCCATTCATTTTAAGGGTCTTGAGTATACGAGTTGGCTACTCTTTAGAGATTCCTTAGGTGTACTGAAAAAACACCAACACAATGATGGAAAATATTTGATTCATCTAATCCAGAAATAGGGTAGTGTTCATGAAGGAATGGAAAAGATGCGTAGAGTCTTTGACTTATACCCATATTGTGCAATTCCATTAAATCATTTTGCAGACCATTTTTTCTTCACACGACAACATTGTCTTGTGGAACAGCTGACAAAGATAGCTTTCTTTTCAACTAGTCTCATTCATATTATAATATTGCAGGATTTTTCATAAAATAAAATGCAGAAACACCAAAGACAAATGTGGAGGCTGCGGCCATGAGAGGAACACAAACCCTCTATGGTTGCAAGCACAAATCCATGGTAGGTATCTACAGCCATGACATTGAAATACAAAGATTCCAAGAAAAATGTGCAGACCAAAGCTCAAAATGAGTTTTCTTTCACTTTGAAATGAGAAGGAATCATGGAATTACAAAGCTCAAGTTTGAGCATATTTTTATATAGGAAAGGGGAGGAAAAAGCAAAGTCTATTGGAACAAAGAGCTTACCTGAGCTCAGTATTGTCTCTTCTCATTGACTATGCAAGAAAACATCCATGAATACATAGGAAAAATGTCATAATGAAACCCTTAGTCATTGGTAGAGGGCTTCTAGATAGCTCGACAATAAGAATGGATGCAATTTTTTTCTTTTGCATTGGTTTTATGTTAGGGTTTCGTACCCTAATTTTGAACCAATTAGAGAAGGAATTTTTGCTGATCTTTTAAAACATTTGCAATGAATTAATGTATACCATGCCCTCCTTGTGCCTTAGGATATTTTTCCCTTATGTCATTTTGCTTAAAATTCTTTCAAGACTTATGAATTTTTGTATTTTGATTTTCCCCATAGGTCGAATCTAGGTCTTTTATTTTGCATTATTTTGAAATTTAAAGCATTTAATTAAATGGCATAATTATAAGCCATTTAATTAAATGTTATTTTAAATGAAAATTTGGAAAAGTCATGTGTTGATATGACCAAGTCATGAAGGGGATATGGTTGAGCACTTATTCTTTTGCATTCATTTTCAAATATAAAATATTCAGTTAAGTGGTGTAGTTATAAGCCACCTGATTAAGCGTTATTCAAATGAAGAATGAGGAGTATTATGCCTTTGCAAACACACCAAAAGTGTGGGTAAAATAGGTTGAAGACATGTTTGAACAAAAATGATGACTCATGCCAAGCTTGTGCCAGGCATGTGGGCAGTTTGGAGATTGACCAACATGGGAATGGTGTGTGAGTTTTATCTTTGATTGTTTTGGAGGGAAAGGTGACCATTTAGAGGTAGTTTTGTCATGCTTTTAGTGCGACTTGAGTCTTGGTTTGGATTTTCTTCATTTGGATGGCATTTTGGAGGAGTTTTAGAAGGTTCCTTTTTGGCCTTTCTGTTGCATTTGACCAGGAGTTTCTAGAAGGACATGTGTGGGATAGTTGTTTGATTTTTGCATAAGTAACTTCAAACAAAGGCTTTGAAGAGATTTCTTTGTTTCTTTCTACAGGCATTGTAGCTTATCTTGGAGATTTTTCAGGAAGGAGAAAGCATTGTGACTCAGTATCAGACATGTACAACAATATGTAACACCATTTTTATTAATGAAATTCAATGTTTTACTTTCTTAGAAGCTACTTCATTATGTGCAGTGTGGTGATTGATGAATGTTCTTATGATTTTTGGTAACTCCTTCAATGTTTGTCTCATTTTAGCACCTTTAGGTAGAATAAACATATATTTTTGTAGGTTGTAAGTTGTGTGGTGGGTCAAATAGTTAATTTAGTTGCAAAAGAATTCCTTTCCTTTAAAAGTGTTAAGAGAACCAAGCCTCCTTGCAAAACACTTATGCATTAATATATTAAAATATTTGAGTTGTGCTAAGTTAAGTTGAGTTTTTGATGAAATTGTGTGTTAAAACAACAGTATAGGTTTTGAGAAATAACATTAGGTGCATCACTATAGGGGTTTAGTTTTCTTTTTATGTTTCTTTCTCCCCTTTTCCTAGCAAGGAATAGTTTAGGTGACACCAATTAGGAGCCAACCTTATTTGGAGGTCAACTCCAAGATTAGGTGACCCATAGCCTAGGAGTGTTCCCATGTTCCAAATTTGTTGAGTTCTAGAGCTTAGCAGGGGTGCAAATTTGAAGAGTTAAAAGTACTAGCATTGGAATATAAATAATGGCATAACTTTAAAGCCATTTCTCTCCTGGTGTATTCATCATTTGAATTATTAATGAAACAATCAAGGGTTGTTTCAATGGTCTTCATTTTGTTCCAATGAATGTATGGTTTTTTCTTTGTCCTAATTCAAAGAATTGGTTAAATTGTTTGGATGAAATCATAGGTTTAAGTGATTTGAGTATCAAGATATGATAATGAGTTCTAGTTTTGAGTAATTAAGTATGCTGTTGTAATGCAATGTTATGTAAAATCTGTTGTGATAAGTGTTAATTTGTGGTCAAATTTGATTTGCATTTAATTAGACTATGTACCTTGGAATAAGGCATTGTTCTAGGATTTGCGTTTGTGTTGCAATATTCTTGATCATTCACAAATAATACATTAAAATCACTTAATTTTTTAAGTTCTTATTGAAATGTATATCAAGTTAAAGGTTTATCATACTCTATTTCTTTTGAAATGATTAATATGTAAAGGATTTTCTAGATACCTACATCTATTGAATTGTCAAGCAATTATAAGTAGATTTTATCTGTTATTTACAATGTATAAGGTTTATTAGCATAGAGGATCTTAAATACATTGTGTGGTATCACCCTCCCAGGTTTTGCAAAGCCCAAATTGTAGGAGGAAAGCCTTTGCAAGCTTTCACTCATTTTTTGGCCAATTCATCCAATTAGCTAACCATTGGAAGATGGCAATTTCATAGGCTATTTTGTGAGATCAGCTTGGTTCATTAAAAATTACAGAGAGTTTAAGGGACTCCTCAATGTTGAATCAAATGTTGAGATTCTTGATATGATGTCGCTTGGTGTTGTGATGTTAGTGGAAAACCTTGATTTGGGACCAAGTGATTTGGAGGATTACCTTGATTTATTTTATTTGGGACCAATTGATTTGATGTATTTCCTTCATATTGAGACACTTGTTGTGGAACCATTTAATTTTTGGGATCAATTGGATGGTGTTGTGATGATTGACCTTGCAATGTTGTGTTCACTTTTCCTTGGAGATTGAGTTGGGGTTGTTTTTTAACACGAGGGACATTGGTTTGAACACTTTGGGTATTTTTTGTGATTGAAGAATATGGTTGGGCATGAAATGATAGTTCCATGTTTATGTTATGAGAATGTTTTGTAAGTGCATGTTTGGATGTTGATGGTGTTGTGGAATGGAGATGTTTTGGGGTATTCTTTTATTTTGAGTACCCAAATTTATGTTGTTCCCTAGACTTTGAGTGTTACCAAGTTGAGTTTCTTGTTGAGTTGTAAGACTAGACGAAACCATCCTAGAAGTTAAAGGTTGAATTGGTACATGAAATGAGGATGGTTGTGTGATGGATCAAGAAACATTTTGTACCAAGGGTTGTGTGCTAGATGTTCGAGGGATGGATGCAACATTTACCAAAGGTTGTTCTCTTAGTGTACTCAAATAAAATGTGGAAGGGAGTTTAGCTCCTTTTTCCAAGGTCAACATGTATTTGGTTGGATTCAATTTCATCATGGTATTGATAAGGTGGTGAGTCATAGGATATTTTTTCAACTCAAGTAGTTCATTTGTAGTGAGTTCATTGGAATTATTGGTAACATCCTCTACTTGATACCCTATTTCAGGTGAAGTTTGAGGTGGATTTTGTAATGGAGTTATGAAACCTCTAGATAGAATTCTTGTATTGTAAGGTTTTGTTGGTTTGGATCACTCATGGTAGATAAATTTTGGTTTTGCTCCATTTCTCTCTTGTGTTTTGACCTTGTTGTTACCACAAAACTTTGATCAAATTTTGGATTAGTATGATGGGATTTGTATTGTTGAAACTCTTGAGTTGATTCATTTTTTTCTAAAAGTGAACCTCTAATGTCTTTAGGACAAATAATTTTGTGGATGATGAAAGGATGAGTGATGTGGATGATAAGGAACTCTCAATTTTGGAAAAAACTAGACTTAGGTTTTGATGTTTGTATTTGATGAGGATGCTAACGAACTTGTAAATCCTAGAAGTAGATTTGCGACTTTAGGATAATTTTTTTCAAAAGTATGTGTGCTAATCCAACTAAATGTGTGAAAAGGATGTGTTTTAAAACATATAGCTAAACTAGATGATGTTTTGATGAAAACTTTGGTCTAGGAGATTTTTTTTCCAAAATTTAAAGTTTTTGGTGGGATGTTTGATGTTTGATCCTAATGTTTATACCTAAGAGGGACTTGTGACAAGATCAAGGTGTTGAAATACATGCATTTTCCTTTGATTGTTTAAACCTAAGATACCAATGATTGTATGATGAAGGAAATTTGGTGTGATGTTTCAAGGAGTGATATACATAAAATTGTTTTAATAAAAACAACTTTAAGCAAGCATTTCCTTGTTTGTTCTTTATTTTTTTAACCAAAATGTTTTGAAAATAGGACCAAAGTATACCTGTGTGAGCACCATAAATCTGCACACATCCTAAACCTTAATACTCATTAGAAATGGATTAGTTCAATTTATGCAAACCTACAAATACTCCTCTGAAATAATACATCATGCCTCCTAAACAAAATAACAACACTAACTAATTGAAAGCTAAAAAAAGAAGCACAATGTATACCTATTCCATAGTGGATTGGTGTCACTTTGATGTGGAAATTGACCTTTTCCCTACCCTTGATAAGCTCAAACGATAAAGATGCAATGCTATGAAAATGGAAAAAATTAGCTCTCAATGTGAAGAGAGTAACTTTGCATGAAGTTGTGGATAATGTGAAGGATAGCCTCTCCATTTATAGAAGAATTTGATGAGAGAAGAGGAAAAAGGGGTGAATGTGGGATACAAACCCAACCAATAGGAAGGAGCCACTTGTCACCATGTGAATGGGCCAAGGATGTGCATGTTTTGATGAATGTGCCAATAAATGGCAGTAGGTGGCCTTTTCAAATTTGAAATTTGGATTGTTGGAGGGAGAAGAAGGGGTCTTAAATGCCAAGTGGGGGACATGTAAGAGGAGAGTTAATGCTATGTTGGAAGGGACAAGTCATTTGAGAGGGAGATTTGAAATGGGGGAATATTCCACTTTTATGCCATGTTGATGAAAATTAGAAGATTTAATAAATCAATAAAATGATTTATTTGTGCAAGTGGGAAAAGCTAGAGGATGTGACATAGATTAAGATTAACATTATTCATGATTTATTTAACTTAAGTGAAGATTAGGTGATTTGAATTTTTGAATTAGACTTATGGATTAAAATAAATCAAAAGGAGATGGAAAATTATTTAGACTTAGTTAAATAAATATTTTAATTTATTTAACTAAAGGAGATGATGTTAGTGTTAAAGATGAATTTATTTAATTTAAATGGAGGACTTT
>VDFB02000017.1:317092212-317206553 GCA_007258455.2 Sequoia sempervirens
GAATGAGAATATTGGATGGAAGTGGATGGTTAGGATTTTTGTGATGTGAATGCCTCATTTGACTTGATTTCTTTTTTCTTAGGTACCCAAACCATTTTAGTTTTGGCCTTTACTTTTGGAGGTATGGGCTTATATAACTTTTAGATGGATTTTTCTTTGACTTTTTGTATTGATGTCCCAAGGCACAAGAACCCTTAGGATTTTTGACTTTATAGGTAGAGGCATTGGAATTATTGCTTTTGAATCCCTTGGGTTTGGTGGAATGAGTGGAAGCTTCATGTTTATAAACTGTGTGCATTTGCTGGTCATGATTAGGAATGTTAGGGTATTTATGGATGGATGGATAAGGGGATTGGATAATGGGGATATTAGGTGTTGGGAGAAGTGGAGGTAGATTAGATGGAGGGATATTAGGAGTTGGAAGCAATGGTGGTAGAGTGGATCGAGGGATATTAGGAGTTGGAAGTAATGGTGGTAGAATGGATGGTGGAAGGTGTATGGTCACATGCTTTTGACATTTATAGGATGACGGTGGTGGAATGACAACATATGTTTTGGGTGTACGATAGGCTGTATGATGGAAAGTGGACTTAGGAGGCATGGAGGAAATACCAACATCTTGAGATTGGTGTCCTTGAGATGTATGCCCACGGCCATAAGAGCATGGAGGGACTTTGACATGGATAGGCTCCAAAATACCTTGTTCATGAAGGTCTAAACCTTTATCTTGGTGGTTCATGTTTTGGAGTGTGCAATGGACAATGAGACTAGGTGTAGGTGGAACACTAGACACAAGTTCCTTATTGGATGGAGAAAATAATGCTTGGGAAGATAATGGTTGTTGTTGTTCTAAGGAGGAACATTCATGAATAAGGGTGGAAAGACTACCAGGATATGATGGAGGACTTGCAATGGGGTCGATAGTGGGTGATGGAGGATCATTAGGATCTTGATTAGCATTGTGTTCACTTAGATCCAATGTATTTATTTGATCTTCTATGTGTGCTTGGGAGGCATATGTCTCATCAAGGGAAGTGGATGTTTGTGCATCATGGATGGGTGAGGTGGAAAGCTCTTGACCATGGAATGCATAAAGTTGGCTAAGAGGATCATCATGGTCTTCTTGATCATAAAAAGGGTCTTGATCAAAGATGGAAGGTTGATCATGAACAATATTAGGTATGTTATGAATGGAATCATTGGGTTGGTGTTGATCTTTATGTGGATGAGGGGGTAATGTTTCTGCATGTTTAGGATTGTGCTCTTGATATACCTCATGACTTATTTGAATGGAGGTGGAAGGGGATGACTCATGGAGAGACTTGTCATATTCTTGATGGTCAACAACATAGGAGCATGATAGAGGGTGACTTGGACTTATGAGGGGAGACTCTAGAATTGGCTCAAGGGGTTGTGGATGACATGGTTGGCTTGAAGGACTTGGCATGACGTTTGAGGACTCTTTTGTTTGTTCAAGTATATGTGTTGGAGGACATGGTGATGTTTGATTCCTTGCTTGTAGCCCTTGGGTCACATCCTTTGGAGGTGTAGGGGTGGAAGGTGTTGGCTTAGGTTTTTTATTTTTATTGTATATATACTTTGAGAGTACATAACCTATATCAGTATTCCCCTTGTGAATGGTTGCATGAGAACTTAAAGGCTCTTGATTTTGTTTCCCAGGTGGACTTAAATTCAGATGTGTTTTTCGTGATGTGGATTGATAGGTTGATGTGGAATTGTCATTCAAAGAAGTGGATTGATTAGATTGGTATGAGGTGGAAAGGGATGACACATTAGGTTGAGGTGGAATTGGTTGATAATGAATCAATAGGGGATGATGTTGTGGTTGTTGGATTTGACATGTGGCTATGAGGTATTGGGCTTGAGTTACGAGGTGTTGGATTTGAGGTGACTTGTTTGCTTGAAGTTTTTGTATTATGTTATGGAATTCATGAATGATTTTTTTGGGCAAAGGTTTTTGAATTGTTTTAACAATGTGAAGCATGTGAACAAACTCTTGTGCCATGTCTTCCAATGTTTTCATGGTGTAAAATGATGTTGATTGGATTAAAGAGATGATGATAATTAGGATATGATATGGAATGACAAGATTGTATGATTTGGATGATGTGGCAAGTGTTTATTGGAAGTTTGACTTGGGCACTATCAAACATAATATTTCACATGTAAATGCATGAACACACACACCAAGCACAATGATAAGTTTGTCTTCCAAGATTAGATGTTATGATTAAGCAAACACTTGAATACACAACAACAAGCCTGATGACTAGTCAAGTGGGATATGGCCAATTAGGTTTCAAACTAGTTTGAACAAGGTTGACTAAGGATGATTTGAAAGCAAAATTCTGCCAATAAGCCAGGAGAAAGGGGTAACCCACCCTTCACCTTCACTTCCCAAAGGTATAAAGTTCTTTGGGGCTTAGCTCAGAGTGACAAGATTCCAACTTCCAAACAAGCGTGTCTTTCGATTCACACTTTGATTGAGGTCATCCCTTGGAGGGGTGTGTGCTCCAAGCAGGCCTCCTAAAAAGGGTATGACAAAAGCAAACCAAGTGAGGTGTTTTGGAAGACACACACACTTGATTCACGCTCACAGTGATTAATTTCCCTTTAGAAAATTGAAATGTTTAGAAGAAAACAATGAAGCACTCGTTCTTTTTAGATCCCAAATCAAGATGTGATGGAAGACAATGATTAATTTTAGACCCAATTTTTGAAATGTGATTGAAGACAAGATTTTTTTTAAACCAATTGCAATGATGTGATCAAACAAGATTTGATTTTATGTCCCAAATTGAAAGATGTGACAAACAAGATTAAGAGATGAAGGATGAAACGAGTGCACCTGGTTATTTTCGCTTTCCAAATTTTTGATGTGAGTGATATTGCTGCTACTAGAGCTCCTTATGATCACCTACAAGATAAAAAAAACAATATTATAATGCAGCCAAAGAAAAGAAAAAGACAAGTTCATCAGAAAATTTCAATTTCAGATACTTTTGACATAGCCGAATTAGATTTTAGTATTTGACAATCTTTTTGATCTGAATAATGAAAAATCAAAGAGGAGACCTTTCCTAATTTTTTGAGAGCTTTCTAGAAATGTAAAGAAAGAAGAAAAATTCCCTGTTTTGCTCTCAAAAATGCGGATTTGTGAAAACCACATAGAAAATGAAGATAAATTTTTTTTGCATTATATTTGACCTCCAAACTAAATCTGTAAAACATAGACCCAAATTATAATTTCATGAGGTTTCCAAAAATGTAAAAAGTTCTAAAAATTTTGTCGATTTGAGTCCAACATGTTAAATTTATGAAAATAATTAAAATTGAAATAACTTCCACAAAAATTATCATAAACCATCAATTTTTTTACTGTAGCCTATTGAAATTATGTACAAGGTTTTGTAAAAATCTTGTAAAAAAATTCGTAGCTGTGTAGAAGATATGAAGAAATTTGTAAAACCTGCGGTTTTGTCCAAAAATTGGCAGATCTACAAAACAAAGTCAATAAAACCTGCAAAAAAACACCATTAAAAGCCTTGTATGCACTACATAAACCCTTGTATGCAATACAGAAAATCCTTGGATTCTCTAAAAAGAAAATTTTTGTCAGAAAGTCGAATTCCATAACGCGAAATCCTGTCAGAAAACCTGCAGATAAATGTTAAAAATGGGGCTGAGAGCCTGGTGAGCACCATTTAATGTATGCATGAAAATATAGTCAATTAAATCATGCTGCTAATCAATAAAACATTAAATCAAGAAACCAAAAATAGAAATAAACAAGCTGACAATAATGAGTTTCTTGATAATCTTATTGTCCTCATCTCCGACATTTGTCTTTGCTCAAATTTGCTCTCGGATCAAGAATCGAGGCTCTCAACAAAATGAGCTACTGAAGAATGGAATATAAATAGAAATACATACTAAGAATGCAAAGATTTTGAGTTGATAATGGAGAGATGTTGGTTTTGCTCACTTGACTGCTTGATATAGTGAAGGTTCGAAGAAGAATGATGGATGAAAGATGAGAGATTCGGTGATTTTAGCAGGGTGAGGATACCTAAAGTCAACCCCTAAATGAATTGTGAGAGGTTGTATTTAGAGGTTTCAAAAAGCTTACGATTGGTGATACTGATCAATGGCTATGATAGTGCTTGACGGTCAGATAATTAGAAGATGGAAGAAAGCGGAGAAAATAGAAGAAACACAACAAGTTTTTCTATTTTTATGAAGAAGATGAAAAGATAAGAAGATAAGAAATATGCACGCTTTAAAAGATAAAGAAAGATTTAAAGGCGATAAATAATTAATTAAAAAATTAATTATTTATTTGTGGAGGACATTCAACTTTCCTGAATTAAATGAAATATTTAATTAAGCTTTTAAAAGCAAAATAAAGTTGGTGATAAGAAAAGAGCTTTAATCATGTTTTATTGAAAAAGCAGAATAGCTCATAATTAAATAAAATATTTAATTATGATATGAGAAAGATTGCACAATTGAAATACCTAACGTTGTGATTTGGAAAAGAAAGCATAAGATATTTTAATTAAATAAGATTTTATTTAATTAAATCACTTTAATGAGTAATTAAATGAAACATTTAATTAATTAGAAAAATTAAAATAGAAGAAAAGGATATTTAAATTTAATTAAATCAAATGATTTAATTTAAATTCAAACAGTGATAATTAATTTAAATAAATAGAATGTATTTATTTAAATAATTAAGTGGACATATGAAAATAATTAAATAAAATAAATTTATTTAATTATGGAAGAGAAATAAGATGAATGAACAATATAATTAAATTAATTAAATTTAATCATATGTAGAGGACTTTAGAAAATTAATTAAATAATAAATATTTAATTAATTGCCAGAATTATAGACATGACATTTTTGTCAAGTATACACTTATGTTTTTGTAATGTCGCAAAATTGAACCTATGGGAAATTCCACATTTTAGCACCTTTCCTAGCATTTATGATGCCTAAGTGCATTAATGGAAAAAATCCCATGGGTCAAAATTTCACAATTCTAGCTCCATGTGGACCAGTGGTGAAGTAATAAAAACCTAATGAAATGTTACCTAAAAATTGATGTCCCAGACGCCTATGTGGTGTGTGGACGTCTACGTGATGTGCTAGCATTGTATTAGGTTTTTTAGTTTGTAACAAGGAATATCAAATCTTGACTCTTAACACCTATCTTGGCAATCAAGATTTTAGGTACAACTGCTCTTTTCTGCCCTTGCAAGCAAAAAAACCCCTCATTTTCTCTCATTTTGGGGCCTCGATTCATTTAGTCAAGCTCTCTTGAATTCCACTCTTATATTTCTCTCATCTTTGAAAAGCAACACTTCTACAAGTAAAGCTCTGCCAGACTAAGGTCCCTCCAATAGATACAAATCCCTAGCAAGCATTCAACATTGTGTTTGTGTGCTTTGGAGAGTGCCTAAGCCCGTGGGTAACACTCTCTCTCACTCTTCTCTAATCACATCTTTTGTTTGATTACTATCTCGTGGTGTGGGTTCTACTCTTGAATCAGGTTTTTCTTTCACCACAAGCTTTGTCCATTTCAATTACACTCTCTTCCTATCTGGTTGTCTATGGAGGTCAAAATAACAAAATGGGGGTCTGATTGAGGAAGACCCCTATACAGCCCCAACATTTTCCCCTCATTCTTTTGTGTGTAGGCTACAAATTAGAGCTTGGAGTGACAACTCAAACATCTAGTTGAAGGTAGGTTTTCTCTAAGTTCCCCTTGTGATTTTCTCATAGTTTATGTTCTCTATTTGGTTATTCTATTTAGTAGACCTCAAATCCAAGTTAGGAAGTGATACTCTATTTTTTCCACCTAAGCCCTTGAGCTTTATGTCACTTAGGATGCCAGTGCACCATTTAGATGACAGTGTACTGTGCTAGCATCCTAAATCTGCACTAACGTCCTTTGGTCGAGAGCTCCTCTATCGAAGGAAGAAATTTGGAGGTTTCACTCTCTCTAGATTTGAAGAATTCTTCTTTGAAAGTTATCTTGTACACATTTCCCTTGCAATTTCTTCATTAAGTTTATGTTGAGGTGGATAAGGACAGTTCGTTCCTTGGTGATTTCTTGAGAACAAAGAGACCCACATGGAGCGAATCCCTCTTGTCTCACATTTTGGTGAACTTGACATTAAGTATGTCGGATCTATTTTTACAATGCTTTCATTTCTATAATAATGCTTTCTCTAAGGAAGATTTTGGCATGTTGGATGATGCTCTAGAAGATTTCGTAGAAGCATCTTTCCCTATCCATAAATCTTCTGAGCAAACTTCTTCTCCTGAAGATAAGGAGTTGGTAAATGTAGTGGTGGTCTCTGTGGCTCCTCCAATTCCTAAGAAATCCATCATTTACTTGACCCCAACTAAACCTTATCCAAGGGAGGATCATTATATTTACAAAATCTCATATCAAGATGATTCACCTGATTTCTACTCAAGGTTAGTAAAAGCTACGGACTCTGATTCTTATAATGTTGTTGGACACACACACAATACAATAAGAAACAAATGGAATTTGAATCAATAACCTTCTATTCTCGCATCTCAACCAATTCTTCCTTTAGCACCTAAACCTGTGAGTAAAGAACCATGTGATTATGATCTTGTCAAGCAACTCTATGTTACTCCTACTAGGATCTCACTTTGGGATTTGCTTTAGACTGCTCCAGTTTATCAGGAAATTCTTCAAGAAGCCTATTGTGTAGTTTTTGCACACATGCCCCATTGAAAGTAGGGACCCTCTTTTGATCTAGTCTTTGATTCCTTTTGGTCCTTTGATTATTAAATTTGGTCGCTTTCAGGAGTGCTTGAATGTTTATTCTGCTTGTTCAAATGATCCCTTGAAGTTATTCATTGAAAATCCTATGTCTTGGGGTGATTTTTGGGTTTTTCACCAGCTTTGGAAATTTTCTCCTTGGGCCGAATTCCCTGACTTTCTTAAAAACCTGACGAGAAGGAATTTACACTACATTTCAGAGATTTCAAGACTTCGTGGAATTCCATGTCCACTAGATTTTTCTGAAATTCCTTTACCTCCTCGGATTCCCGATGTCTGTCTTGGCCTACCTGAAGAGCCTATGTGCTTAATTCGATTTGTCATGCAAATTGTAAGGTTCTTGAGGTTGATTTATTTTACCAGTTTTGCTTGTGCTATCTTGGCAAATGGAATTTTCAATCACTATTGTGTTTAATCTGGAATTGTATTTCATGCACTTCACTATAAATTCTAGATAATGTAATATAATGATTCATTGTTCATTAATGCTCAACTCTTGACATCATATTAGGAGGTAGTTTTGCACATATTAAGCATATTGGTACAATAGGTTTAAGTGCAATAATTATGGAATTTAGTTTGAAACTCTGTTTGCACTTTGATATTAACCACATCTTGCAGACATCCAATATGGTGGTTTACCTGTTGGTGTGAATAAGTCTTGTACCTAGTTTATTCCTTTACTAGGGACTTAGGGGACTTAATTCACATGTTAAGTTTACTTAGGATATTAGTTGTCATATCTAGATAAGTATTAGTTGTTTTATCTAGAATTTCCACTTTCCTAGGTAGTTATGAGTTAGTTGTCTCATGTGATAGGATTAAGACACTTGACATGATCTTGTCTTATCCTATCTCTCATCCTTGCCTTTATAATCAAGGCATCTCTAGCATATTTGTAAGATTGCATATAGCATTGTATTGTATTGCATTGATCATATTGTATCATATTGCAATCCTTGTTTGGTGGAATAGCATCTTCCATTGTTGCTTCTCTCTATCTCTTGTGGAGGTTCTTTGGTGTTGCAGATTGAAGATCTTGGGTTGTCAACTCCAACATTACCAAGGTTGAGTTCAATCGAGGGCCAAATATCAGTGACTTCAGGCTTATAATTACATGAATTTAAGGATAATGGAGCTTTGGAAATGGGAGGAATCGCAAAGTTTTGAATTGCACTAGGGATCACTACACTGAGTTGGAAAGCTTCTAATGGTCGGTGAATGTTGTTCATGAGTTTCCCAGTATAGAGTGTATTCAGTGATCAATAAGGGGGTGAACGAACATGTCAAAAAATAGCTTCACATAATGTTGTACAAGAATAAGATCATTTACTACAATAGAATGTAAAATTGTAAGAAAGACCCCATGAAAGTAATAGCTGAAATGAAGATATTTGGGAAGATGTCGATATGCCCTGAAGGAGTTCAACCATGCATGACAAAAGGGTCATGGATTATCCATGCTAACTTGGAACTTGTGGGAACCTTCAAGGATGGATTCTAGCAATACTTCACATTTAAGTGTAGAGAAAATCCTCATGTGGAAGAAGAAAGTCAATTTAGAAAATAAGTCGTTGTTCTTCTTCATTGTTGGATATGCAACAAAGGATGGATATTTATATGCAATTAAAGAAAACTCATGAAACCTTTGAAACTCCTAGGCTTGAGATAGTCAGGGGATTGTTTCAAGATCGGAGAATGCTACTAACATGACAACCACAATGATTTCGATGGCACCACTGAAGCAAGTTATATATGGATTGAGGGAATAGTGCAGAAGAAAAATGACATTGCAAATAAACCAGGCCTGAGGAGGAAATTCTCAGGGATTCTGTGTTAGGACCGATTTTACGAGAGGGTTAACTTTCAGAGGATCTACGGGATCTTGTATTCCCTAAGAAGTGTGGAATCCCCAAATTTCATCACAATCGTGAATCCCCGAGAATCCAAATATAACAAAAATTTGCAAGAATGTTGAGGTATGAATAAACATGAGATTCACAAGGAATAGAATGAACAAGGTGATTGTAGTTTGGTGAAGTTGTGTAGATACCAAATGGTATAAGGTATGGGAGCAATACCACGATGGCACCCATCTAAGAACATAAATTCCTCAAGGATGAAATCCGGCTGAGACGAGAACAAAGATCAATAAAGGCAGGTTGTAATAAGAATCAGAAATATAGGAAAAGGGCTCAATTTTATGAAGTCTGAGGTGATGATTATTCGAAGGTGGCTGGTATGCATGGGCCATGGATCAATTGTTGCAATGCAAAATTACATAGAGAAATGGTAGTATATCTCATAGAAATTCATTGTGACTAGTGGTAATCTAAAAAATGAGGGCACATATGATCATCATATTTGGTGCTTCACAGGTTCAGGTAATCCTTGGGCTCGGGAAATCCCTGAAATATCAATATCTTGGCTAGTCTGAGCAGGAAAGAAATTCCTGAGAGGAAGAAAATCTCAGAAAAATCCACAGCAATCGGAATTCCCTGAGAGGTCAAAATTCCTGAGACATCAAACTTCCCTGAGGTGCCAAATTCCTGAATACTCCAATTCCCCGAGACTACAAAATCTTCCTGCAACAAAAAGAATGAGGCACAAGATGGTAGCGACATGTTTAGAAAGAAATTCTATGATGAGAAATTACAGCTGATAATGGATGATAATAAATCATTCCTGTGCCAATTATAATGAATAAGAGTGCACAATCGGGAAAATATGTTCACACAGGAATTCCATGAACATTCGAGATCCCCGAGGCGTGAAAATTCACGATGATATCAAAATTGCAAAGGTAATGTAAGGGGATTGCATGTAGAATGGTGTTGTGAATAAAGACATCGAGATGCATGGGATCACTTTGAATGATACATTCATATATCAATCTACCCGTGTATCTTTAAAATCATAAGATTTACAGTAGTCATGAATAACTATAGCATTTTGTGAAAGTGAGAATCCAAGATAGAGGTACTATAAATTTCTGAGGCAAGCAGTGATCGTTATAACAACATGGCATGCAGTAATCAATAGGCATTCTTTGCTTTCAAAAGGAACATCCCATAGATCATGGAAGTGATAATACAAGAAGATGATAATTGAATAATTCAGAGAGGGGCATAGCTACTTCCATTGGTTGTAAGAGAAGTTTTCTAGGTTGGAGAATCTGAGGCAATATGGAGCTCTCGACGAAGGGTATGAGCTAGCTCTAAATCTTGAATCTTTCCTGAAGATGAAAGGAATACGGTATGACTATGGCACATTTGAAGTTTCTAAGGAATGGGCCTGATGCATTAAGACAACAAAATTACAAGGGATCCCGCGAACCTCTTCATATTATGTTTCTCAAGGAGTTCATGGGATAATGAAAATTTTTGGCATGAGGGATTTAATGCCTAACATTCGGTGAAGAAGAGGTATCTAAGTACTTTATCGGCTTAGAGTTGTTGAATCCGGATGAAGGGAATATGAAGTATTGTTGATTGTCGTCACAAGCCAGTGGTCAGGTTTGATACTAGTTCGTTGTTCTTTCTGCAAAATAAACTGGGCTTGGTACAGTAATGTGCCTGTATTGAAAAGATTGTGAAGCAAAATTGGATTGCATTGATTCTATGCTTCACTGAATGAATTAAAGTCTTGAAGGTGATGGGACAAATTTCTTGATCTTTCACAGATGGGAATGGTGCAAGGTGTTTCAGGGGGATTGCATGTGCCATGAATAGGCGTCGTTCCATTTTAAGTTTGAATTATTCAATGTTAATCTTGAGCATAATTGTAGTTGTATTTTATGATTACAGGATTCTGTGACTTGTACTTCAAGGAACGTCAGATATTGGAATAAAGGATATATGGAATTGTGCCCTACATATTAAAATCATGCCCAAGAAGATGGAATTCCAAATTATTGAGCTCACATAAGAAAATGCGCTAGATGAGGGAATTCTCAAACTATTCAAATGCGCCTACATTAGAGTTTGTGCCACCAACTATGTCAACTAGAGGAGTTTTCTAGAGAAAACTTGGGACATGTGAAGTTGCCTACTTTCTCCAATCGACATTTTCATTAGTATCCAGGAGGCAGGTTGATGTTTTTTATTGCTCCAGGTTGTAACAAACTTTTCTTATTGGTTGATGATGTATCAAACATGTGAAACCCAAATGTAACCTCTTGATGCTCCAAGAGGAATGATCTTAGCCATTAGATTAATTTGATCATGGTCGTTGATTCGAAAATGTAAAATTTATAAAGGCCAATGCCTTCTCATTTAAAAGAAAGTAGTCGAAGTCATAAGACTAGAAGAATTAGATTTAGAAGCAAGTAGGTTAGTAAAGCAAGAATTAGAGCTAAGAGTTAGTCCATTTTGGAGCAAGTGTTGTAACATAGAACATTGGAATTGTTGTCATTGGATGATTCAATATAATTGAAGACATTGTGATTTATGGTGATCTCTTTGTGTTGACTTATCTTGCATAGTTCTTGTGATTCTATCTTTTGAAACTACTCAAGGTTAGTTGATGTATGTTAGATTTAGATTTAGATATGATTTAATGGTGTTTATGGTTTGATGCTTAAAGTGTTTGTAGCAATCCCTGGTCCATACTTTTTGCAGCTAGCTAATTGTTAGTTGCTTTGTAAAGTTAGCTTGGACCTTATACTCAGTGTGCTTAGTTCAATTGTGGATATTTGTTCATTTTCAATTGTAGATTGGGTTGGTTTGAATAATGTTCATGATCTGAAAATCTTTAATGCCTTAGAAGATTGCACTATTTCTGTGAGATTGCAGATCCATCTGGGTCAAGCAAGAATCAGTTTCTGAGGGATTGGTCCATTTTAAGTGTTTCATCATTGGAATTATTAATCCTAGGAGTAATTTTAATCTTAGAAGTCTCTTGAAACCTTATATTTTGTTATTTCTTTATCATTTGGGTTAGATTTAGGATTTCAACAATCATCATATTGCTAGTTCTAATAAACTTAAGATTCAATATTTTCTTGTAGTAAGGTCCCTTTGTGATTACCAGCATTTTCACATTATCACTAAATTGTTTATGCATTGTCAAGAAATAACATTAGAGACCTTGGGGTTATCTCTTGAGGCTTGCTAATAGAGATTTACCTTTCAAGAGAGATAGGATACTTGTATCTTGTCTAAGTTGTTGCTATGTAGAAGATCCTATTGTCTACCTTCGCTAGGCCTACAAGTGTTAATGCGTTGATGGCTCATATTCATGCAGATTCACTAAATACTATGTTCCATCCACAAGAAATCCCACCTCTGGATGTGCAAAAGCAAGAAAACCCTTTTATGATTATAATTAATGTTAATAACATTGGCATTAGGTGTACTCTCATTGACATCAGTTTGGCTCTCAATGTTTGTGGTATTGAACTACTACCTAAGATTAAGGTTGATTCATCTTCTCTAGTCTCTTCTTCTCTTTACATTCATGGGCTGGATAATGTTGACTGTCAAGCTCTAGGAATGATAATATTTCCTCTACAACTAGGCCCCATTACCTTACCTTATTTGGTTTCTCTGATGCCTAGACCTTTACCTTACAACCTTCTTTTAGGGAGACCTTGGATTCATGCTATGGGTGTTGTAACTTCTACTTTACACTTTTCCTTAAATTTTGTTGCAAATAATCAGGTGGTCATAGTTAAAGCTGACCCAAAAGTTGTTCACCTTTGTGAGTTAGTGGTTGTTGGTCAAGCTTCAATTGTCTCCACTCTTAAGAATTGTATTCCATCTTTAAATGTTGATGCTATGGCATGTTCCTCAGTGATACCCTCTATGGAGGTTGTTCCTAAAGTTAATACCATTAAAATTGAATCACCTAAAGTAGAAAGTCCTAAGTCCTCCCTACCTACTTCTCCTTCTAAATCAAAAAATTTTTTTGGTGATGATTAGGGATCCTTATAATTCTCTGAATTCTTTGTTGGAGAATACAAAGTGAGTACCATTCATCTAGATTTTTTGAATTCCTTTGATGAAAGAGGGGACGATTCTTCCATTGAGGAAGAGAGTTATGATCCTAACTAGTGTTTAGTAGGAAAATGGATGTTTTATGGCCTAGGTCATAGAACACCATTATTCTCTTATTATCATTCAATAATGTCCTAGGAGTCACAATTGGATTGAATATCAACCTCACAAGGTGAGTTAATTCTCAATAAGGAGGACCTAAGAGGGGGGTTGTATAATTTTTTAAGGGTTCACCACCGAGAAAATGCTTGGAAAAGAAAAATAAGCATTCAACTCACAAAATATAATAATGCAACCCAAATAATGAGTACAAATGATGAAATTAAGCTACACCAAGTTAGGGTATGTGTACCTAGGAATTTTGGAGATGTGATGAGGATTTTGAAAATGTAACTAAGCTGTCAAAATATGCTATAGAGGACTAAGATGCTCTTACTATTGTATTAGTACCACTACTATTTTTTGAGGAAGAGACAAATCTTTGGATGTCAAAACCAGATCTGGAAGAATTTCTAAAAATGACCTCAGGAGGACTAAGACGTCTTTACTATTGTCTTAGTCCTATTTGGAATTTCTAAAATCTTTGAATGGGGTCTTGAGGCTAGATGTTTGCTCTTCCTTCTTCTTTGATCTCAAGTTTTGAAACCTTTAGATTTGGCTTGTAGGTGAGTTTCCGTGAGGATGACAACTTTGGAATGCAACTTTGCAACTTGACAACTTTGTATTTCAAATGATCTTCAAGTCCTCAACCTAGATCTACAAACACAAACATGCAAGAGAGGGAAAAGCTTGTTGATTGTTAGTGAATGGTGGTTTTCATTGGTCAAACCCCTTGTAGGTAATTAAACCAAATGATGAAATGAATAAAATGAAGCATGAAATATGAAATATGTAAATGATATCACCTTGGATGATGTCTTGTGAAGCATATCTGCATTCTACCATGTAGTTTCCATGAATAATGTAGATCTTGGATTCTTGGATATGATGTGAACAATGGTTGCAAATAGATCTTCAATGCTACATCCACAATCTTGGCTCAACAACATGAATGGATGCACTCAACCCTTGACATGATGCTTGAATCTTGATGATGGCTCCAAATGCTTGATGAATTGCTCTTGAATGTATAAACTTTCCTTATAAATAAATACTTGAATGCTTGTTATGAAAAATGAGTAAAGGAACCTTGTTTTTATACTTATCTATGTTTTACATCCTAAAATTACATCACACCTAGCTGACCTATGAATTCATTAAATAAAGGAGGCTAAATCCTGCCAGAATTTAAAATGAAATCCTAAAAATAGCTCAAGGGGGACTAAGATTCCCTAGGTGGCATCTTAGTCCCAAGTCATAAAACTTGAGGCATAGACACCAAAAATCAGCCAATTTAAGATACCTCAAAATTAGGATCCTGAGACCTTTGGGGGACAAAGATTCCCTAGGTGGTGTTTTAGTCCTGACCCAAAAATCAGGGACACTTAGATAAAATCATTAAATGACCATTTATCTTTTGATATTTGTTGGGATTTTCCATAAAAAATATAGTTTATTAGGCTTTTGGATGCAAAATAGGATCAATTAAGCCATAAAGAAGCATAAATAAAGTAAGGTGGGCCCAAAAAAGTGTGAAAATGCAAGGGTATGCATTTTTATACACTACATTTATCCCCCACCTTAGTGAGAGGATGAAATTGCTTCAAACTCACACTAAAGTAGCCAACAAAGCAATCAAGAGGGGTTCAAATGTACCAATGTTAGCAAGATAGGATGACAATGATTAAGAGGGATGATCAAGCCCCCAAGATCAAGATCCTATGGCAAACCAACATAGGCACAAAGGAACACTCATGCAGATGATTTATGAAGCCATAACTAGATCACAAACATACACCATCAAAGATAGAAAAAAAGAGAAAGGAAAAAGAAAAAAAAGGAAAAATGCAAGGGATCAGCTTCGACTAGCTGTCCAATGTGGTGGACCAGGTCTAGGTTGTTTGTACAAAAGGTTTACAAGTGGAACAAATTGTCCACTATGCAAACAAAATGTATGCTCATGAGGGTGAGTGAACCTAGTTGTTCACTAGGTGAGCCCTAGGAAGTCCATGTAAAATTCATACCCCCATGACTATGATAAGGACAAAAAGAAAAGTGCATGCTCACAAGGGCTAGTGAAGCTAGTTGTTCACTAGGTGAGCCCCAAGGAACCATATCAAAGCCATACCTCCATGATTTCAATAAGGTAAAAAAATGCAATAGAACAAGAAAGAGGGATGTTTGAAGGGATTTTGCTTAGTTTGTACGAGGTCTATTCTTAGGGAACTGTATAGGAGTAAATGTGTACCCCATGTGCAAATCCCCTTTTTTCCTTTATCCACCTTAGAAAACTAAGTTCAAAGGCTTAATTCCAACTAATCCTATTGCTTTCATCCCACTTGGTTCTTGTTTTGAGTGTCAATGGAGGTGTTTCTATTAGGGACGTCTGCATGGCAAACTTACATCCCTAGCATATTCATGTGGCTGAAATTGCATAGGAATTACACTTCTCATTAGGAGTCAAGTTGTAACACCCCCCTCAACTGACTGACCTGAATATGGCCATTTTTCTCCATCCCTTCTTCAAATTCACTCAAACAATAATTTCAATCCTCTAAGCATTCAAGCCATCATTCTCACACTCTTACACTCATTCTCAAGCATTCTAGCAGCACCTTTGCACCTTATTGCAGCAAAAAAAAACACTCCATCACTTTAGTAGAGCAAGTTTGGGACCACACCATTGCAATAGAGGCTTGAGTACTCTCATTTTATCCCCCAAGTAGCCTTGAGTGCTCTTGGTGGAGGTGGTAAGCTTCCCTCTCCTCTCCTCTATCACTTGGTTGAGTTAGCACTTTACTGTTTTATAGAGTTTTTTGTGCTTTTCATTATAGTATTCTCTTTATCTCACTTTCTTGGTTGTCTATGGAGCTGGAAACACCTAAACGAGGTTTTGACTGAGGCAGGCCCCTATACAGACACCCAAACTTTTCCTCTCCTTCTGTGTGTAGGTGAACATTATTTCAAGGAGCTAGCTGGTGAATAGGTTCTTCTACGAAATCATCTTTGTCACCTTAGCTTTGGTATATTTTCTTTATCACATTCATTTATAATTCTAGTATTTCATAGTGTTGTTTTGCTATTTTAGAAGCTACTAGCTCATTTTTTGCTAGTTCACATTATCTTTTCGGTCCTCTGGTTGTATGGACACCAGTGCACCTAAGAGACACCAACACACCATGATGTCATCCTGAAGCTGTGCTCTCATCCTTGAATAGAGAACTATTTGAGATACAGTATTGAGCTCATAAAATAGCTCACCTAGTCTCATTTTGAATCTCGGGATTGCATAGTGGTTATAGGACTTTATAATCCTCATCATTCTCATCCTCATATCCTAACACCCCATTTAGCTGACATAAGTTAGGATAGCCTTCCACATCTTGGCCCACTGTGACTTGGGGCCTTGCACATGGTGATTCCCCTCTCTTACATTATTCATGAACCCAACATAAGCCAATGTTTGTTCATCCATTGGTGTTGAGACCTCTCTTGTGTACCTAATGATTGTTGTGTTCCTAAGTGTTGTGAAATTTTATGAGCATCACAACCTAGTCTACAACTTCTAGGTATATCGTTAGGAGAAGTATATGACACCTCCCAATGGAAAGGACAAAGGTCTTAATTGCTCTCTCTATAGGACTTTTCTTTGGTCCCATCATTAGTGTGGCCATGCAGGAGTAGTTGTCGGGGAACAAGATGGGATTCATTGACAAAACTGATCACATTCCCATTCCCCCTGCATCTCCTATGCCATCATCGATGGATGAGTATGAGGCCATTCAAATCCCTATAGAATATGTTGCCATTGTTGCTAAAGGATTGGGAAACTTAGAGAATCAATTGGAAGGAAATCCGAAGATGGCTAGAGCCGCTCAAGTTTTTAGTGAGTTAAAACATATGATGGGAAAAGATTGAACAGACATAGAACTTCTGACTAGCCTCCTTAGTCTTGCTAAAGCATGTGCTCCTTCAAAAAATCCTAGCTTCGTACAAGGAGTTACTTTCAAAGAGCGTGAAGGACATTTAGGAGTATTGGTACCTCCCACGTCCTTCTACATGGCTAACACAGTCCCATCTCTCAATATCCCTTCTATCTTTGAACAACCTAAAACTATAAGTGTAAACAAGGTCCCCTTAGGCTTTAGCTTCACCCCCTATCACCTCTAGTGGTGGAGGCTTTGGCAGGATGCGTGGTGGAGGATTTGGTAGTGGTGGTGGATTTATTAGTGGAGGTGGTACTAGTGGAAGTTGCTCTAATAGAGGTCATGGTGATGGTTCTCATGGAGGCCCTACTAGTGGTAGTGGCTTTGGTAGTGGTTCTAGCAGAAGTCACACCGGTGGTGGCTCTCAAGGTGGCCCTGTAGTGGTTCTGGAGGAGGTTCCTCTAGCCCTCTATCTTCTAATGACCTTAGTCTGAACACTCTTTTTTAGAATATGGGTAAGATGTAGAGCCAATTGGCGAGTCTTTCCCAAGCCTTTGACTAGCCTATCTTCCAACCCTTCTTCTGGCACAACCCATTGTTGGTGGAAATATTAAACACTCCCTTCCCCCAAGGAATGGAGATCCATAAATTTGATAAGTATGGTGGTAAGGGAGATCCACAGACACATGTTTCTACTTTTAATGTCCTATGCATGGAATTCTTCCATCATGATGTGTTGATGGCTAAACTATTTCCCTAATCTCTCAAGGACACGATGCTCAAGTGGTACAGTTCCTTTCCTAAGAACTCTATTTTCTCATTTGACCAACTTGTGAATCAATTCCTTAGAAAATTTTAAGCAAACATTGGGCTAAATATGACCTTTTCAAATCTTTTCTAATGTAAACAAGGAGATAATGAAAAAATCACTGATTTCATAGCACACTACCAAGTGCTCCTTTCAAAAATCTCGTATAAGCTACCCGATTTTGATGTGCAGAAGGTATTCATAGGGACCTTACAAAGGCCTTGGAAAGAGAAGTTTTCCCTTATGAAATACCATTCTTTCACACACTTGTGTGCAACCTTACAAGAGTACCAACAGATGGTTGTTCAGTTTGGGGGATCCTCCTTAGACTCACATTTTGAGGGATAATCCATCATATCAATCTCTGGGAAAGGTAAGTCTGTTACGAATGTAGTTGTCATTGCTGATGACAATGACCTCAATTGTAACCAAAAGTTCACAAAGTTATCAAAATATTATTCTTCTATCTTGCAAAAGTTGTTGAAGGATAAGATTGTAACCTTGTCGAGTCCTAAGCTTGTTAAAGAGCCTTACCCTAATTGGTATGATGGGAGAACTTATTGTCAGTACCATTGAGTTAATGGACATGATATCAAACACTGTATGTGGTTGCATCATGAGATACAGGACCACATCGAGGATGGTACCTTTTGTCTCGATGGGAGTAAATAGAATGCTAAAAAAATAGTGACAAAAGCTAATAGTGAATTGAAGATATACACAGACCCATTTTCATCGCACTCTGCTAACATGATTAATGATCCCACTGATTCAGTTACCCAACCCAAGGCCTATGTCAATATGGTCATGGTAACTTCTATTGCCCTACCTACACCTAGTTTTCTAGACATTACATTCACATCACAAGATTTAACCTTAAACAATAAACCCTCACCTCTCTACATTCCCGCTTGTGTCAATGGTAACATTGTGAAAAGAGTCTTGATAGACCCCGCAATCTACATGAATGTTATCATTGAGGAAACATTAGTATTAAATTCATTACAAAAGGAAAAATATGAAGAAACAAAATCTACCATTTGTACACATGATGGTATGTGTCTCAAACCTTACGACTCGATAACTTTTTCCATCCTAGTTGGATGCAAGGCTATTGACATGGTTTTTGATGTTATCTCAGAGTCAAATCTATTCAGGCTAAATCTAGGTATCCCTTGGCTAGCTTCCATGAATGGATTGGCCTTCATTATTCACAAGTGTTTAAAGTTTTCCCATGAAGGTGTCATGCATGTAGTGCATGGCATTGGATATCATCCCCTAGTGTCCTGTGGTGGATATCCATTGGATTACCTTTGGCCCTCGCCAGTTGGTCTGCTTCCTCCAAGAATGAACCTACTTTACAAGAATTATGTTAAGTATAAGACTAGGGGAAAGGGACAGCTGAAACTAACCCTTCCTATGATAAAGCAAGCAGTCGCCTCTTCTCCCTGAGAGGAGAAGGAGAAGCCTATACCGACTGCTCCCTCTTCCCAAAAAGGAAAGGAGAAGTCCACACTAACTCTATCTCCTTCCTGTAAAGGGAAAGAGCAGGTTACCTCCTCCTGGACTGCCTTATCATCTCCCCCTTCTTTTGAAAATTATTGTATGAGTCATCGCGATGGCTATTCGCTAACTCTAATGATCCCTCCTTGGTGTTGACCCAAGCTCAGGATCACGGATCTCCCTAATGGATACCCCAGACCATGGTACTATTTATATAGTAGAAAGAAAGGTTATCATAGAGAATTTGATTTGTTTCATCCTACCACTGCTACTCCTAAAGCAGTGAACAAGAAGAGGCCCACTACTAAGGCTCTTGAGCTGACTCCTCCTACCACTCCTACTCCTAAGATAGTGAATGGAAAGAGGCTTGTTGTCGAGGCTCTTGAGCCAACTCCTCTTACCGCTCCTCAACCTATTCCTTCACTAGAAACAGTTGTAGTGGTAATTCCCATGGTTGAAAAGGAGCCTTATGTTCCTTCATAACCTCTGACATCTAACTCCAAGAGTTGTGGAAATTGCCTTGCATGCGAGCGAAAGTGCCAGTGAAAGAATCTCTTTGCTGAGGAGGCTGCCTCACAAAGGAAGGAGGAAGAAATGATCACCTCTACTTTAGGGCCTCTTGCAGCATCTTCCTCTCCCCTTCCTTCTACTTCTCTTTAGTATAGTTTCGCCCTACTCTTGACTTCTACTATGAGTGAAAATGTACCTAACCCCAAGGGGGTATAGGTTTTCATCGCTCGTTTGGTGGAGCTACTTTTGCTGATGTCCGTTCTGAATATCCAGCCTTTCTCGAAGCCCATGGATATGATTAATACCTTGGTTATATCTATTGTGGTTCTTTCCTCCTCTCCCTCCATGCCTCTAACCTCATATGTGGGGAGTTCAACTCCTCCAATGAAGAAAAAGGTGGAGGGTGGTCCTTCTAGTAGTGAAGGATGAAAGACGAGCCCACATTCTCCATAAGGTGGCCTTGCATTGACTTCTTCTGTCCTAGTGACAGAGACAGTCCCAGCCTCCCCTGAGTTTGTCACCACTCCCAAGTCCTTCGATGAGCCTAGCAGTGAATCTCAGGTGTATCCTTCCTCTTACACTGAAGTTAAACACAATGCTCCTATAGCGTGTGTGTTTAACTCCATGGATGAAGTATTGGCCTTGTCAGCGATCTTCGAAAAATCTCTGACCTTAGCTCCACAAGAGCTCAGTGAATAAGACCTTGTGGGGGATTCTTCCTTAGCCCTTTTTGTGAGAGGGTCAGACGCTCCTCCTCTTAACATCCCACCATTGCAATCTCATCCTCCTTCCACCTATGATGATCTAGATTGGGAAGCAAATGACCTCTTGGTCGATCAATGTTAGGGGGGAGTGGCCTCTTCTTGATCTTATGTATGTGTGTGTGTATCGTGATGTGTTCCCCCATGCTCATGCTATGTGTTCCTGGATGACCCTTGTCACCCTTGTTGGTGCTTGGATACATGTGTGGTTTTTGTGTCATAAACCTTCTTCTATTTGTATCATCATTCTTCCATGTTTGTGCTTGATTTTTGATAAATTGGGGATGATGCAAAGTGTTGCGGACATTTAAGCTTCCCTTCCATGTTGACCCAATTTTTTATTTTCACTTTGTCTTCTCATGCATTCTTCACATGGCCTGATATAGTAGGGGATTGATGTTAGTTCATTTATATACTATTATTATACACACACATATATATATTTATGAGTAGTTCTGACCCTAAAATATCAGGCTACCCTTGTGTCCTTTATTTTCATTTTTCTCTCTTTTTATTTTCCCTTATCTTTTTTTCTTATTTTCTTGAGTTTTCCCTCTCATGTGTGACAATTCCTTTCTTCAACATTTCAATTTTCAGAAAATGCATTCATTTCCAATGAATCTTTTCTCAAAAATATTTGCAAACTTTTCCCTAGAATCACATTCTCAACTTGGAACCCTAACTAAATGTGTTTCCTTCATGATGGGTTCATAAAGAAAGGACTCGAAGACTTTCCTCCAAAGTGGGAATAGCTTTGATCTTCCCTTCATGTGGGGGAATATCCTTCCTTTTAAATTCCTTAATGAAATGAATATCTTTTGAAAGGATCCCTTGATGATGAATTACTCTAAGAAAAGAAAACATCTGATTTCAAACTATGTGTCCCTTGAGTGGAACCCCTTTCTTCACGGCGGGTTCCTGAGGGAGCCCCCTTTGAATTTTTTTTATCTCAAATTGATTCTTTTGCATCTAGCATGGGGGTAGCCTGACCAGACCTTGCTTTTGAAACAATGCATCCCTTGAGTGGGACTCTCTTTTTTCAAGGGTTCCCGAGGGACCCTTTTGAAAGAGTTCCTAATCATTGATGGTTCGTATGACTATCCACTAGCTAACTTGCATACATCTCTTCTTCCTAACTTTGCGGAGTCCACTTTCTTAGGTTTCCTCAATGCTAGAGTTTTATGGGGATACCTCCCTGTAGGATTGAGAGCCTTTAGGGTGCTTCCTTCAGTTTTCCTCCATGCTAGAGTTTTTGGAGGACACCTTCCTTGTAGGTTTGTGGGCCTATAAGGTGCTCACTTCACAGGGCTTCCTTCATGTGAGAGATCTTGGGGCTTTCCTCCTTTGTAGGTCCGCAGGCCTGCAAGACACTTTCTTTTTTCAACTTCATAGTTCTCAGAAGCTATGAGGTCTTTCACTTTCCTTGTACCTTCAAGTTCACTAGGTCGTGGTCTACTTCCTTGATGGTTCAGGTATACATTTCTAAACCCTACTCTTTCTTGATCTACTTTACTAAGCACTCATTAGTACTTATTGTTGTGCAGTTTTCACAAACATGTCCCGCTGAAAGTAGGGACCCTCTTTCGCTTCGGTTTTGGTTTTTTGCCCCTTTCTTTTGTGGTTTTGTCTTATCTTGTCATGTGCTTAGATGTTTATTTTTGGTTGCCTAGGTGTTTCCCCAGGTTATTTATTGAAAATCCTAAGTTCTAGATAAAGTTCAGGTTTTTACCCTGATTCGAGATTTTCCACCCTAGTCAGATTTTCCCGAATCTTGTTTGGATTCTGGTCGTGCACCATGGTTCAGGGATTCTTGGTCTTCGTAGATTTCTGCGTGGGCCGGATTTTCCTAGATTCCACCCTGTCATTGGCTTTTTTGGTTTTTTGATTGTTGTGTCAATTGCATTAATGGCTTTGTGCGTGCTTGGAAGGATGTATTTAACTTGGTTTATGGGATCTTTTGTAACATCATGCTTACTATTTGCCATCGTTTGAGCTGAGGAGTGCTTTCCTATGGTTGATTGACTTTATTTTGGGGTGTTTGGGTTTGAATTGATCGATTTAGTGGAAATTTCTTGTGTATTCTTGCATCTATTCTTTGTGGACACCATTGGGCTTCACATTTGCTGCTTTTGAGATCAATTTTCACATTATAATGGTATGTTTTTTATTGCCTTTCCTTTGAATTGAGAACTATGAATGGCACACTAATGTTATGAGAGCTTGTAAGATTTGAATTCCTATGTATTTGATCATTTCATGCTAGGGTTGTTCAGTATTGCATTATTTGTCATCTCCTAGGTGAGTTTTGAGCTCATTTGTCTATCTGCATTTTGATGAATCTTGCCTGAGAGTAATTAGTAAACCCTAGTAATGACTTAGCAGTTGAAACAACTAAATTCTAAGCTTTCCTGTGCGCTAATGGTGGATGAATAGGGTTTGAAACCTAGGGTAGTTCCATTTCAAGTTGTTTCATCTTAAAATTGACCTAGAATGTAAATAAAATCTATGAAAGGTCCATCCCCGACTTGTCCTGAATTGAAAATTTTGAAATTCATGATTGATTTAGTGCTTGGGTAAAATCATGACTATCCATCCCTTCCGAATTTTCTTCGCTATGACCCTTCAAAGTTGGGGAGATGTCATATCGATCACCCTATTTTTTGCCAAGAAGCCTTCCTAATTTCATATTTGATCGTTGGGACCTCACCCCGAAAGAAAGTCTCTCATCGACATGCATTTCCTTATACACCGTTGGCAAGACAAGCCATAGTCGGCAAGAGGTCATAGCGGGCTCCATTAATTATACCAATATTCATTTGCTTCACTAAGACATCCATCCTTTGGTGGAACCTTTTGGTGAGATGACTGAGTCTTACTGACACCTTCGCTTTTGTCGAGACTATCGGCAGTCACCAAGACTTCACGACGAAGCCATCCTTCCTTGGCGAGCTCAGATCTTCTTTTGGGGAGACCACATGTTGTCGGTAAGAGGTTATACTGATGGGACTACATGTTAGTGAGACATTACGTGGTTGTTAAGACCTCTGGCTGAATTCAAAAACTTATATGCCATCGATAAGACACCGCAACTTTGCTGAGACCTCATACAAAAAAAAAATTAGTTTGGCTGAAGTGTTTGCTTGGACCCCAAAAGTTGGTGAGACAAAAAGGATTCACCAGGACCTTACCCCGACTACCCTTTGGTCATATCGATATATTTGCTATATCGCCAATCAGCAAGACATGCCCCACTCGGTGTGACCTCATTTTGAATGAGATTTATTTGGTTGAAGTACATTCATTTGCTTCACTGAGACTCCCCCTAGTCAGAAAGACATTCCATCGAAACCACTAAGTCTTAGCAAAACCTTTTCCGATGACATCCTTCGGCGTGACCTCCCAAAAGTCACCAAGACTTCTCAGCAAGATGACTGACTCTTGCTGAGTCCTTCATTCTCAGAATCTGCATTGCTTTCAGAGTTTTGACTTATCCACAGATTTATGTCGGGTCCGAATTTCTCTAAAATCTGCCATCTCTCTGATTTTCTGAAGTCTCCTCTCCGGATCGTTCTTCACAAAAATCCATCCCTCATGGATTTTCCCAAAATCTGATGAAATATAAAGGAATGTGGGATAATTGGATTTCATTATGATTTGTGATACATTTAATGATTATTTCATGTCATATTTGGATTTCTCGTGTAATTTATTAATTGATCATGATCAGGTTTAATGGTAAAAGTAGGTGTTTCCTGGTTATTCCGTCAGAATCCGATCAATCTGGAATTTCCCAAAATTCCTCTCTAGCTCAGATTCTGTGGATGGTCTTGAAACCCAAAATTTGTTGTGGTCATCTCATATGAGTTTTAATAACACTCTGGCTATATGAGATTCATTCTAACAATGTATTGATGAATTAACCTTCCCTTTCCTATGGTTTTTACTATGATTTCCATGTTGAGTGGAGGCTGAATCTAGCAAGGTAGCAGTCGGGTCCTCAATGTCTGATGCATAAAGGATTAAAATGGACATTAAGAGAAAGATTCCTAAGAGAAAAATCACTTCAATTTGGTTAGAGGTGACTGATACAAATGTCGGATCATGGGATTATGAAGAGTTCAAAGAAAGAATGGCGACTAAGGATTCTCCTTTGGTGGCTAGAAGGATGATGGAATCAGGCTTGTCCCATGTAGCTGGTTTTCCTTCTATGGTGTAGTGTTATGAGCTGGTCCTTGAGTGCACCAGGCACTATGATCAGGAGACACAAAGAATTATTGGTCCTCAAGGGAGAGTTGTAGCAAATATCAACCCTATTTCCATGGCCCAAACATTTGATATGCCAGACAGATCTCATGTGGTGGGATTCAGCATGGGAGTAGCTCAAGAGTTCTATGACGAGTAGGTCATGAAGTCACAACAACTTCTCAATTCTTGGCTGGAGACCCTAAGTCACACTATTCTAAATTACCCAAGTAGCTATTCAGGATAAAGTTCAAGAAGGAGTACTACAATGCCATCACTCTTCTCAGTAGGGTGGTTGGATTGAAGAATGCTGGTACATTTGAAAATTGGATGTGCCATGTGATTGTGAGAATGGAGCAAGAGAAGATTAATTACCATTGGGCAGGGGTCATTAGTGGAGTACTCCATGAACAATTATCCAATGTGTTGTAGACCAATACTTTCACAACGACTTCATATCTGGTCTATGCACTTGCAAGATTCCACCCCTACGAAGGATTGGATACAAAGGGAATTTTTGGGCAGGATATTATCTATGAATTTTTCCCTCAGTTGCACTTGGGAGGTTCAAACTATAGGAGGTAAAATGATGCATTTACCATGTATATCACCAGAATTCTTTAGGAGGCAGAGCATGTTAATATTTTTGACTTAGCAAAGGAACTCATTAAGAAATATGGGGCTTGGTTTATTCAGTTCCCAACTTTCTCCTACATTCGGATTGATGGCTACCAAAGGGCCCCATATAGACTTCCATGGTATCCCACTGATCACATTATCTTGTTGGAAGTAACTAGGTAGATTTGTGGCTTTGATGCTATTGTCAAGAAGGATAAACACAAGACAGGATTTGGTGGAGATTTTCCCCTAAGGATTGGCACTTGAGAAGCATGTCCTTCCATTATTTCTGCCCAAACTTTAGATGAAGAAATGAATACCCTCAGTGTGTCTTTTCATTCTAGGAGATCAAGGTTTGATATTATAGGAGAGGCCCAAAAGAAGGCCAACAAGGAGTATTACCATAAGGTGAATTTGGAGCATACTGGGCCAACTGCAGTGTCAAATTTGAGGTCAGAAAGAAGAAATTCTCCCAGCTTCTAGTTGATATAGTTCGATTGTATAATGTAAAGGCGGTTCTAGATCAATTGGAAGATGATGGAAACTTGATCCAAGATCATGCTTATAAGGCCATAAAAGACAGACCAATTGGTGATGTGGATTGGTTAGAGGAGGAAAAGACATAATTGAAACAACTAGTGGATCCAGTTCTCAAATTTACTAAGATGTGGCTAAACCATAAGCTGTGGGAGCTAGAAAATAATGGTGTATAGTGCACCTATGTGCTAATGGGAGATTTGGATCCCCACTCCACCTCTGAGGAATCTATCAAGCAGGATCCTAAGGGAAAGGGTAAGTTGGACTCTCCGTTCAAAATCAAGATAAAAGGTATTCAAGAAACAGAGGCCCAGAAAGAAGAAAAATAGAGAAAGCCAAATGCCAAGCAAAGGACAAGGACCAGGAAATCTGAGTAGAAAGGGACTGAAAACCAGGGTCTTGAGGTTGATGTGCCAGTGCCCAAGTGGAGAAGAATCATAAAATTGAGTGACAAGGCAAGCTCCAAGGTTGGGGAGGAAGAAGTTTCCCCACCTGTGGTAGATATTGAAAGTTGAGAGGAGAAGGTTGGGGTGTATATGAGGAGGTCTAGGACTCCTTCTCCTAGGGACAGTGTGCCTAAGGTAGATCTCCCTCTGGTGGTTTCTCATGAGGAGTAGCATGATGATGTGCCTTCCGCTCATGGAGCTCAAGGAAAGCCTAGTGATTCAGAGGATGTTGAGGATCATCTGGATACTGAAGGGGAGGAATTTCATGAAGGTGATCTACATAGTGCAAAGGTAGAAATTGAAAAGATAATGCAGTCCCCTATGGTTGTATATGTGGATTCCCCTATCATAACTAAAGAGGTCCCTCCAAGAGAAGAGGAAATAGTGAAGATTCCCTTGCTTGAACAAGAAGAAGAGCATGCTGAGGAGAAGGAAAGCAAGACAGATGAGACTCCTGATAAACATAATTTGAGTGAGGAGGCACCTAAGGGTCAGCAGGACGAGAAACAAAGTGAGGTGCAATTTGAATCCACTGTCCCTGGTTGGCTGGACAAAGAAATAAAGAGAAACAAGTTGTTGTGGAAGATAGTCCACCGAATTGGGATGCACTACTAGCCAAAATTGGAAAAGATAAAGGTAAAAAGAAGGCTAGGGTGATCTCGAGGATTGAAAGAGATGAAGCTCATGATAGAGTAGTTCACATTGCCACCCCTGCTCTAGATAAAAACAAAGATGATGTGGTTGGAAAGGATTACAATATTCAGACTTTCAATCTAGGACCCACATCAGTCAAGCAACACATTGAAGATTATGAGGGTTCTAGTGTAGTCATCATGGGTAGGCTGAGAAAGGAAATAAAGACCAAGCATGAGTTGAAGAAAGAAAATGAAAATCTCAAGAAATGTTTGGAGGAGTTAATGAAGCCCCTTCAATCCATTAACCCTTCGATCTCTGCTGTGAATCCTCTACCTCAAGAGACTATCACCGAGCTAGAAAAGATGAAAACCTCTGATGTTGCCACAATGAATTGGCAAAAAGGGGTGCAAATAAAGGGTGATGAAGCTATTAAAGAGATTATGTCAACTGGGAGGGATGCTATCATGGCAACTGATTGGTTGAAGGTGGTGTTGGCAGAAGATAAGGGAGACATGGATCTCCTTCTAGAGAAAACTAGAACTATCATGGAGTACACCTGGGATAGGTTGATAGGTGATGGAATTCTTCCTTCCTCTAGAGCTGTCGAACCATGGGAGTGGTATGAGACATTGTAGATTAGGAAAAAAGTATTGAAGAAGATTTATAAACAAAGAAGGTAGATTGATGACACCCTAAGTGGTGTATATAATGGCTCCATTGCCTTCTTTGAAATTATGATGGGAAGAAGGAGGATCGCGCCCAAATATTTGAGTCTAGAACAGTTGAGAAATTGGTGGCAGGATGTTTACACACCACTAGATGATGCAGCCACCTACCTTGCAGTTATTGAAAAATACCTAACATATAAGGCGGATTGGGATAAGTCGGTCAAATGGTCAAGAGAAGAGATTGCGTCCATTGAGAATTGACTTAGGGTTTTTCCTTTTCCATGAGTAGTTGACTTGGATGGGATGCTTTTGAGAGTTCATGAAGGGCCAAATCAGAATAGAGACAAAGGGGAAGGCAGTTAATGCCCAACTACTTTGGGATTTGTGCTTCCCCATTATCGTGCCTTGCATTGGTCTGAGTTGCGTTGGGAATCCTAGGCTGACTTGGGTGTAGTTCGCTCATTTAATGCATTCCTTCATTCCATTTTGACTTTCTCGTGGCTAGTCGGTGGTGCCCAATTAATGTTGCAAGCTCTCTCTTGGCCGATGGGTTTTCTAGGGGATTCTATATATTTGGCATTTCACCTCATTTGTAAAGGGTTAGATAGTTAGAAATAAATAGAAAGGGTTAAAAAATAGTTAGAATAGATAAAAATAGTTAGAAGTGAATAGAGCAAGTTAGCAAGTAGTAGTTCTCAAGCAAATATTATAACAGAAAGTTGGAATTGTTGCTACAGTGGATAATTCGAATGCAAGTAATGACATTGTGATTTGGTGCCATACATGTATTCTTTTGTCTTGCATGGTTCTTGCTATTCTATCTTTGAAATTGCTTTGAGGAGGTTAGTATTTATATTAGATTTGATTCAATAATGTTTGTGATTTGATACTTGAATGTTGCAGCAATCCTTCAGTCCATACTTTTTGCAACCAATTGATTGTTAGTTGCTTTGTAAATTTAGCCTGGACTTCATATTTAGTATGCTTAGTTCGATTGTGAGGATTTGTTCATTTCAATTGCAATAGGGTTGTTGAATGAATGTTCATGATTTGAAAATCTTAACACCTCAGAAGATTGCACTGTTTTCTATAAGACTACAAATTTATCTGGGTCAAGTAGAGATCAGTTGTGAGGGATTGGTCTATTTCGAGTGTTGGTTATTTTCATTGTTAATCTTAGAAGTAGTATTAGATTTAGAAATCTCCTTGAAACCCTAATCCTTTTTTTTATTTCTTTGATTATTGGGTTAGATCTAGGATTAAAGTATCATCAAATTGTTGGATTTGATAAAATTGATTCAATATTTTGCTTGTAGTAAGGTCCCATTGTGATTACCAGCATTTTCACATTTTATGACTGAGTTGTTCATGCATTGTCAAGACCCAACATTAGAGACCTTGGGGTTATTTCTTGAGGCTTGTTGATAGAGATTTACCTTTCAAGAGAGATATGATATTACATTCTGTCTGAGTTGTTGATGTGCAAAAAACACCATAAACAGGATTGGCACTAGAAGGAGGGCATGAACCGTTGAATAAGCAAGCTGGATTGATTTTTGAATGCCATCTCTCTTGAGAGATTTAGGAGAAGAACAAGATCCACTCCAAGAGAGGAGGAATTTCAGGAATTACCAGATCCTGCTAGGTCAGGAAGGACCAACGGAAGGGGAGAAGCATCATCATGCCCATCTTCATCAAGTTCATCTGAGTCTGAGGGATTTTCCAGTCCACAACCGCGGCCAGTCATAAATCAGCCATTACCACTCCCACCTCCACAAATGGCTTTCCTAGCAACCAACCCATCTCCATTAATTTTTTCCATTTACAATGTCATGCACAAAAACCTAAACACTTTTGTTCAAAATTTCATGTCAATTCTCCAAATAGGACCACTAAAGAACACATCAGGATCTTTCAAATTGGCCTCAAGGATAGAGGGATAAACCATGAGGATGTAGCATGTAGGATCTTTCCTTATTCACTAGGGGAAGATGCATTCTATTGGTACAACCATTTTCCTGTTGGGTCTATTGAACATTGGACTAAGCTAGAGGCTGCCCTTTTGCAGAATTTTTGAATCCCCATTTGTTCAAATGAGCTTTACCGTCAGTTCACTAATGTTAAAAGGGAGGTCAATGAGCCTATAGGATCTTTCAACAATAGGTTTCATCATGCTTATACCAGACTACAAACCCCTTATGTTGTTGATGAACCCACCGCTCTAGAAGTTTATTATGAGGGACTTGATAGTTTGACAACTACCTTTATGAAGTGGAGTAATAATCCTCCTGCTAGTCTACTTGATGCATATGCAAAAGCTATGAAAGTTAGAACTAATCTAAGGCAACATCTGTCTAGGCCTCTGCCCTCATTAGGACTCATTGCTCACCCTGGGCAAGTTCTAGCTCTCAGCAAAGCTCTAGCGAACCATACTCCAATCATGAATCAGGTACCTTAGTTGCCTCTGGTCCCTCACCCAGGACCTTATGTAGGACAAGTTTAAACTACAATTGGTTACCCTCAGCAAAATGTGAATCAACCTCTACATATCCAGCCTCATGCTAGTTATCCTTCATACCTACAAAATTCTGAAGTCTTGAACCAGTCACGAAATGCCAATGCTACAGTAGGGTATTCCCAGAACAATGCAAATCAACCTCCATACAGTAATCCTAACAAGGAAAGACTGGATGAATTGTCTGAACAAATAAAGAAGCTGAATATGGAGGTGACTTACTTGAGGAAGCAAAACAGTCAATTGCAAGCTACTCAGAGAAATATGCAGTCCAATCAGAATAGGGAGAATCTACGAGGGTACAATAATGATAGAGGATAGAACAACGGCAGAGGATACAAAAATGATCAGGGATTTAATAATGATAGAGGGTATAATAATGACAGAAGACAAAACTATGATAAGGGGCAACCCTTGGGTCAGAAATTTGACAGAGGTGGTGGACAAGGGTTCGAGAGAAGGCAACAATCAGGATAGAACAAGGCTTGGAACACAAGGCCCAACAATGGAGGAGTCCCCACCCCATTGGATCAACCAGTTAGTCAACCCGTCAATCAGTCTGCCAGTCAACCAGTTAATCAAGAGAAGCCTCCTAGCGGTGTATATCTAGCTGAGGCTACTTTATTAGGGTGGTGTAGGCTCCACAAGACTAGTTAGCATTTTGAGTTGGACTGTCAAGAATTCCAAATGGTGGCCTCAATCTTTCAGTATGAAGTGGAGAATAATACAAGCGGTCAAGAAATTGTGCCTTCTATTCCTTATGATTCACCAGTGTTGGTATTGAATCATGCTTCTTTTCCACAAAGTAAGGAAAATGTACCTGAGGAGGAATCTGACCAATTGAAGGAAGAGGCAAACTAGGTATGCAATGGGGATGAAATGACACAGTTATTTGATGAGAATCAAATGAATGATAATGGTCCCAAAGATGAAGGAGAAGCTTATGTCAAAGAGGAAGCTTGCATTGTAGAAGTGCAGACCTTCCATAGACCTATCAAGAAGTATGACTTGAGGGAATTGCCACACAGGTGCCTATAGGCTGGAGGTCCCTTTACTACTTCCATCCCACTGAATAATTTTAACATGCCTCCAGACCCTAATGCTAACAATAATCCATCATTGCCTCAGGTGTCCAAGCAATACTTATCTCAAGATCCAGAACATGTTGATGTACCAAAAGGAATAAATGCTTATGCAAATAAGGAAAAGATGATGGAATACTCGAGGGAGACTCTTACGAATTTAAATGAAGAACAATTGGCCATGTATGTTGTTGAAGAACTCCAAAAATTGAAGGTAAATCTATCTGTGTTTGAGTTATTAAGAGTTCCATCCATTAGGAATGCAGTCTTAGGATCTTATAATGTAAATTCCATGTCATAAGATAAATCAATTAGCCAAAGTGTCAGAGTATTTGGCTCTTAGTTAGTAGGAAGACAAAATTAGGATCATGACCAAGTCCATAGGCCCCCTGGAGATACTGGGAAAGAGAAGGACAAATATCAATTTGTTCAAGTAGACACTCCCTTAACTCTATTTCAATGGAAGACAAACACTCCTCCATTCCTGATTTCTATTCGAATATTCGATAAGAATCTGCATAATTGTCTGCTAGATTCTGGTGCTTCAACCAATGTTATGCCTTTCAGTGTATGTCGAGCTATGGGAATTACTCCTGTTGAATCATAGAAGAAAGGCACACAATTGGATAGGATTGAAGTCAATATTGTAGGAAAGTTAAATATGATTCATATGCAGATCGCTTCTGATCCTAGAATTCAACAGGTTATCAATATACAGGTGGCTGACATACCCAACGCTTATGGTCTAATCCTGGGAAGGGATTTTACCAGGGCCTTGAATGGATATGTCTAGCTTCCCTAGAAGGGAGTGCCAAACCAGATTAGGATTGAAAGAGAACCCAAAATGAAGTACATGATTTCAGAATATCAAAAAACCTCTGCAGAAATTTTGGTATCAAAATTAAGTATGGGTAACTATATGCTTGATGCTCCTCTTTAGAACCCAGATATGGAGGAGGTTCTTATGTTTCATACAACACTTGTTGACCTTATAGTAAAATCTAGTGGTACTAAAGTCCTGATCGAACCAGTTGACGATGATAGTGGTCAGAAAGATAGCCAGCTGGTTTGCTAGATAATTTTCAAGAGTTCATTCAGAAGTGCATTCAAGATCAACCTCAACTAGGAAAGGGTATGAACTTTGGAGAGCTACTCTTGCCCAATTAGTGCAGGATGCATAATTCCTCTCATTCAAAATTGCACTGTTGCTTATGCCAAGTTGCAGTGGAACAAATATAGAAACGTATCAACCCCACTCCTGTAGTCAAAAGTGACATCCTGAATGTTTAGGACGATCCCAAAGGGAAAAGAGTGATGCCCTCTGAAAGGCCATCCAATAGTAACAATGCAAGTGAAAAAGTAGGGAACTTTCTAGCTATTGGTTGTTGGACTTTAAGATTCAATGGGTCCAAATCAAAGAATGGAGCTGGGGCAGGCTTCGAGTTGATTAGTCCAAGAGGTAGGACATTTTTTGTTGCTCATAGACTTCAATTTCACTGTACGAATAATGTAGCCGAATATGAAGCCTTGGTGCATGGACTGTTAATGGCGTTGAAGAAGAAGGTTAAGATCTTGCAAGTTTTTGGAGATTCTGAGATAATAGTCAAGCAAGTCAGGAGACAATACTCTTGTCATGATAGGAGAATGACTAACTATAGACACCGAGTGTGGGACCTCATTGATGGATTTGATGCCTTCAACATTCAGTTGATTCCATGAAATAAGAACCAAACAACTAATTCTCTTGATCAGGGGGCAAGTACCTTGCAGCCCCTATCTCTTTTGGGACTAAAGAAGTTTATTGTGGAGCTGACCCCAGTACCATCAGTACCTGATAACATCACCAACTTCCAGGTATTTGAAGATGACAAGCATATCTTAGATTTTATTACTAGTACTGATGTCTTTGCTTCTCAAATAATTGACAAAATTGAACTTCAAGAAGCTGAGATGGACTTGGAAGGGGTGATTAATCTGAAGACCAACGCAATTCCTAGGGGAATGGTGCAACTAGAGAGGATCTTTGATCTGGACAAGATCAAAGATCAGGAACAGGATACCAAGAAAGAATCTATTAGTGGACAGTGTGACAAATATAATGTAGGATCCCAGGAGGATGTCAAAAATGTTCTCATTGGAAAAGTGTGCACTCCAGAAGAAATGCAAGGAATTATCAATGCACTACATAGATGTCTAGATGTGATAGCCTGGAGTTATGAAGACTTAAAGACTTATGATACGTCAATCATAACCCATACTATTCCTCTCAATCCAAAAGTAAAGCCTTTCAAATAGAGGGAAAGGCCCATCAATGCTTTGTTGGGACCCATAATACAGAAGGAAGTGTAGAAACTATTGTCTACAAGGATAATATTCCCAGTCAGACACTCTACTTGGGTTGCAAACCGGGTTCTAGTACAGAAGAAAAATGGTGAAATCAGGTTATGTGTGGATTTTAGGAACCTAAACAGAGCATCAAAGAAGGATAATTATCTAGTACCCTCACTAGATGAACTGCTCCAGATTGTCAATGGATCTCATATGATGTCCTTTTTATTTGGTTATTTAGGGTATAACCAAGTTATGGTGTAGTATGAAGATAGGCACAAGACTACCTTCACCACCAAGTGGGGCACTTTCACCTACAGAAGGATGCCTTTTGGCTTAATTAATGTTGGAGCCACATTCCAAAGAGCGACGGACATTACCTTTAAAGCCATAATTGGTAAGTGCATAATCATTTATATGGATGATCTAATTGTCTTTTCAAAGAAGAGAGGTGATCATATCTCAGATTTATGCAAAGTCTTTAAAAAATGTAGGAAGTTTGGAATATCGCTCAACCCAAAGAAATGCATCTTTGGAATAGAAGAAGGTAAATTGCTGGGACATGTTCTCTCTAAAAAGGGAATTGCAATTGATCCAGAACACATTGAAGCCATTCTTAAGATTCCACCGCCTGCTAGTAAAAAAGAAATGAAATCATTCTTTGGCAAGATCAACTTTGTGAGGAAGTTCATCACGGGGTTCACAGAAATAGTTAAGCCACTGAACGCAATGTTAAAGCAGGAGGCCAAAGTTGAATGGAATGTAGAAGAAAAAGAATCATTTACAAAGATAAAGAGGGCTATTGCTAAAGCTCCTATTTTGGTAAGTCCAGACTATGTTAAACCATTCTATATATATTTGTTTTCCTCTGATCATTCTTGTACTGCTATGTTAACTCAAAAGTCGGATCAAGAAAATGAGCATCCAATAGCATTCATGAGTGCACCATTGAAGGATGCGGAGTTGAGATACCCAAATGTGGAAAATAAGGCCTATGCTTTAGTCAGGGCTGTAAAGAAATTCAGGAATTATATCCTTAGAAACAAAATCTTTGCAATAGTTTTGGATTCAGCGGTTAAGTTGATATTGATGTAGAATGAGCTGGGGGAACACAAAGCCAAGTGGGTAACTATGTTACAAGAGTATGATATGGAAATTCAACCCATGAAGTTGGTAAGAGGGCAAGGGCTTACACAAAAAATGGAAAAGACAGGCCCTAACCTTACAGCCCAGAGTTATAATTTAGAGGATGTTTCTCCCAGAGAATGGTATGATGATATTGTTCATTATCTCCTGACCCAGAGATGCCCTGATCATCTCAATTTAGTACAAAGAAGGGCATTGCGCTTAAAGAGTGATAGTTTCATGTTGAAAGGAGTCATCTCGTATAAGAAAAATCATAAGGGTGTTTATTTGAGGTGCCTAGGAAAGGTAGAATATGCAAGAGTGATGTTGGAGTTTCATAACAGATATGGTACGAGCCATGGATCAACACCTTCTATAGTGAACCAAATTCTGAGAGCTGGTTACTATTGGCCTACACTGTTTAAAGATACACACAACCACGTCAAAACTTTTCATGTGTGTCAGACTGCAGCCACTAGAGAGAAGTGTGCCACACTCCCACTCTAGCCAGTTTTTGAGGTAAAACCATTTGCATAGTGGGGAATGGACTTCATTGGCCCCATCAATCCACCCTCCTCTACTGGATATAGGTATATCCTTACTGTCACTGATTATTTTACAAGATGGACTGAGGCCCTTGGTTGCAAGCAATGCGCTTCAGAAATAGTAATTAATTTTATCGAATTAGGTATTCTTAACCATTTTGGATGCCTTATGTCTTTAGTTTGTGATAATGGTCCTACGTTTTCATATTTGAAGTTTTCTAACTAGAATTTTGACCATGGGATTATAATTAAATTTGCATCCAACTATTACCCTCAGGGTAATGGGTTAGTTGAGTCATCCAACAAAAATCTCTTGACTATTATTCGCAAGTTGTTAGAAAGAAACCCGAAGGATTGGCATACCCAACTTAGATTTTCTCTATGGGAAGATCGCACCAGACATAAAAATTCCATAGGAATCTCACCCTATCACCTAGTTTATGGATTAGAGCATGTGTTTCCCATTTAGTTAAGATCCCCACCTTGCAATTCATTAATGAATATTATGATGAGGGTGATAAACGTGAGGCTAGACTTGCTGAATTATTACACCTTGAGAAAAAGAGAGATGAAGCCCTAGAAAACTTTGCTAAACATCAAGGGGTTGTCAAGAGATGGTTTGATAAAAGAGCCAAGGTTAAAGCTTTTAGGATTTTTGACTTGGTTCTTTACTGGGATAATGCCCACAACCATAAGGGAGAGCATGGAAAATTTGATAAACTTTGGCTTGGACCTTACCAGATCTCAAAAATTTTGGGAGATAATGCTTTCCATTTGAAAACTCTCACTAGACAGGATATCCCACTGCCTATCAATGGGTAGTATCTAAAGTATTATTTCCAGTCTTGAGCTATTTTCAGCTCTTGTCTTGTATATAGTTAGAGTAGGTTTCCCTTTCTGCTTTTGTTTGGTTTGGTTTGCATGGGTTTGCTTTTGTTTTGTTTTGTTTTTTGCTCTGCTCTTGCTTTGGGGGTTTCTCTATTTTCACCTAGATATGTTGAACCTGCATGGAAAATATATCATTATTTGGAATTGTTCTAAGTATTTTGTTGGTGGACTTTAGTCTTGCATCTTGAAAGGATGGTTGAAGTCTTTGTTATTGCCAACAGCCTTAATGTCAGATTTATAGAAGATTGATCATCAGTTTTGATTGGAATTTGAAGTACTTTGAAATCTTATATCTCTCATATATCTTAAGAATCCTGATGTTACTATAGGAATCCTTGTGAAGTTCTGTCAAGTGAAAAATCTTATTTATGCTTCAACGCCACTGTGGTTTTCAACCCTGAGTGTGAGCTTCATTGTTCACAGGTTGAAATGAAAGTGACATATAAAGAATATCAAAGGAAAGAAAAATGAAATATTGAATATCAAAAGAATAAATTCAACTTATCAGGAGTACCTGAATATCTCTACCAGGGCTATGGATGCCTGGTTAGCAGTAGAGCTATGTTCAGGAGAGTCACAATGATAACCTCATCGGGGCTATGGACACCTGACTGGCAGCGAGGCCCTATCCAAATTGCTTTTGAAGTTAGAATCCTTATGTAGCCTGACTTGACTGAACTTGGTTTTTGTATTAGCTTAAGGAGGGAAATGAACTCATGTGCACACACTTGGATTTTTAGTTTATGAAAGGTTTGATCTATCCTGTGGTTCTGATTCTTTAAATCTTTGCATTCTGACTTGTTTGTTTGATGGTGAGATTGAAACCAAAGATTCTGGGTTCTCAATTCTTGTTTGTCATCAAATGCTCTAGAGTATTTTCCCAATAGAAGTTGCCATTTATTGTGCAGTTTTCGCACACATGCCCCGCTGAAAGTAGGGACCCTCTTTTGCTTCGGTTTTGGTTTTTTGGCCCTTTCTTTTGAGGTTTTGTATGATCTTGGCATGTGCTTAAATGCTTATTTTTGGTTGCCTAAGTGTTTCCCCAGGTTATTTCTTGAAAATCCTAAGTTTTGGATAAAGTTCAGGTTTTTACCCTAATTCAAGATTTTCCACCCAGGTCGGATTTTCCCAGATCCTGTTTGGATTCCAACCGTGCACCATGGTTCAGGGATTCTTGGTCTATGTAGATTTCTATGTGGGCCAGATTTTCCAAGATTCCACCCTATCATCAACTTTCTAGGTTTTTTGACTGTCCTTTCGATTGCATTAATGGCTTTGTGCGTGCTTGGAAAGATGTATTTAACTTGGTTTCTAGGATCTTTTGTGCCATCATGCTTACTATTTGCCATCGTTTGAGCTAAGGAGTGCTTTCATGTGGTTGATTGACTTCATTTTGGGGCGTTTAGGTTTGAATTGATTGATTTAGTGGTGATTTCTTGTGCATTCCTGCATCTATTCTTTGTGGACGCCATTGGGCTTTGCATTTGCTACTTCTGAGATCAATTTCTACATTATAATGGTATGTTTTTTATTGCCCTGCCTTTGAATTGAGAACTATGAATGGCACACTAATGTTATGAGAGCTTGTGGGATTCAAATTCCTACGTATTTGATCATTTCATGCTAGGGTTGTTCAATATTGCGTTATTTGTCATCTCCCAAGTGAGTTTTGAGCTCATTTGTTTATCTGCATTTTGATGAATCTTGCCTGAGAGTAATTATAAACCCTAGTAATGACTTAGTAGTTGAAATGACTAAATTATGAGCTTTCTTGTGCGCTAATGGTGAATGAATAGGGTTTGAAACCTAGGGCAGTGCCATTTCAAGTTATTTCATCTTAAAATTGACCTAGAATGTAAAGAAAATCTATGAAAGGTCCATCCCTGACTTGTCCTGAATTGAAAATTTTGAAATTCATGATTGATTTGGTGTTTGGGTAAAATCGTGACTATCCATCCCTTTCGAATTTTCTTTGCTGTGACCCTTCAAAGTCAGGGAGATGTCATATCGATCACCCTATTTTTTGCCAAGAAGCCTTCCTAAGTTCATATTTGATCGCTAGGACCTCACCCCGAAAGAAAGTCTCTCATCAACATGCATTTCCTTATACACCGTCAGCAAGACAAGCCATAGTCAGCAAGAGGTCATAGTGGGCTCCATTAGTTATATCGATATTCATTTGCTTCACTGAGACATCCACCCTTCTGTGGGACCTTTCGGTGAGATGACCGACTCTTGTTGACACCTTCGCTTTTGTCGAGACTACTGGCAGTTGCCAAGACTTCACGGTGAAGCCTTCCTTCCTTGGAAAGCTCGGATCTTCTTTCAGGGAGACCACATGTTGTCGGCAAGAGGTTATACTGATGGGACTTCATGTTGTTGAGACATTACATGGTCGGAAAGACCTCTGGTTGAATTCAAAAACTTATACGCTATCGGCAAGACATCGTAACTTCGCTGAGACCTCATATCAAAAAAACTTTAGTTTGGCCGAAGTGTTTGCTTGGACCCTGAAAGTCCGTGAGGCAAAAAGGATTCGCAGGACCTTACCCCGACTAACCTTTGGTCATATCGATATATTTGCTATATCATCGGTCGGCAAGACATGCCCCACTCGGTGTGACCTCGTTCTGAATAAAATTTGTTTGGCTGAAGTACATTCATTTGCTTTGCTGAGACTCCCCCTAGTCGGCAAGATGTTCCACCAAAACCACTAAGTCTTAGCAAAACCTCTTTCGATGACATCCTTTGGCGTAACCTCCCAAAAGTTGCCAAGACTTCTCAACAAGATGACTGACTCTTGCCGAGACATTTATTCCTGAAATCAATATTGCTTTCAGAGTTTTGACTTATCCATAGATTTTCGTTGGGTTCATATTTTTTAGAAATCCGGTGTCTCTCTAATTTTTTGAAGTCTCCTCTCTGGCTCATTCTTCAGGAAAATCCGTCCCTCATGGATTTTCCTAAAATTTGATGAAATATAAAGGAATGTGGGATAATTGGATTTGTTTATGATTTGTGATACATTTAATGATTATTTCATGTCATATTTGGATTTCTCATGTAATTTATTGATTGATCATGATCAGGTTTAATGGTTAAAGTAGGTGTTTCCTGGTTATTTTGTTGGAATCCGATCAGTCTAGAATTTCCTAAAATTCTTCTTTGGCTCAGATTCCACTGATGGTCTTGAAACCCAAAATTTTTTGTGGTCATCTCTTATGAGTTTTAATAACACTATGGCTATATGAGATTCATTCTAACGATGTATTAATGAATTAACCTTCCTTTTCATGTGGTTTTTACTATGATTTCCATGTTGAGTGTAGGCTGAATCTAGCAAGGTAGCAGTCAGGTCCTCAATGTCTGATGCAGAAAGGATTAAAATGGACATTAAGAGCAAGATTCTTGAGAGAAAAATCACTTCAGTTTGGTCAGAGGTGACTGATACAAATTTTAGATCATGGGATTATGAAGAGTTCAAAGAAAGAATGGTAGCTAAGGATTCTCCTTTGGTGGCTAGAAGGATGATGGAATCAGGCTTGTCCCATGTAGCTGGTTTTCCTTCTATAGTGCAGTGTTATGAGCTGGTCCTTGAGTGCACCAGGCACTATGATCAGGACAGACAAAGAACTATTGGTCCTCAAGGGAGATTTGTGGGATTCAACACTATGATCAGGACACACAAAGATCTCATGTGGTGGGATTCAGCATGGGAGCAGCTCAAGAGTTATATGATGAGTAGACTGTGGAGTCACAACAACTTATCAATTCTTGGCTGGAGAAGCCTAAGTCACACTATTCTAAATTACCCAAGCAGCTATTCAGGATAAAGTTCAAGGAGTACTACGATGCCATCACTCTTCTCAGTAGGGTGGTTGGATTGAAGAATGCTGGTACGTTTGAAAATTGGATATGCCATGTGATTGTGAGGATGGAGCAAGAGAAGATTAATTACCATTGGGTAGGGGTCATTAGTGGAGTACTCCATGAACAGTTATCCAATGTGTTGTAGACCAAGACTTTCACAATGACTTCATCTCTAGTCTATGCACTTGCAAGATTCCACCCCTACAAAGGATTGGATACAAAGGGAATTTTCGGGCAGGATATTATCTTTGAAGTTTTTCCTCAGTTGCACTTGGGAGGTTCAAACTATAGAAGGGAAAATGATGCATTTACCATGTATATCACCAGAATGCTTCAGGAGGCAAAGCATGTCAGGATTTTTGACTTAGCAAAGGAACTCATTAAGAAATATGGGGCTTGGTTTATTGAATTCCCAACTTTCTCCTACATTTAGATTGATGGCTGCCAAAGGGCCCCATGCAGACTTCCAAGGTGTCCCACTAATCATGTTAGATCTCAAAAACATAGATTTTAACCACAAAAGGTTGCCAAGCTTTCACAACATTTTAGGGTAATAGAACAAGGTTTAAAACAATTAAACCTTCTACTCTTTAGGTGCTGCAGAAACCAAGGTGGGTGTACCTCTCTAAAAAATGCAGACTTAACTTGCAATCAATCCTCTTACAACATTTGCTCACAATGGCACATGGGAGTGAATAGATGACATCTAACTTGAGAATTGTGACAATAATCTGATCTAAGTCCTAGATACTCAATTAAAAGAAACTGAATGAATTAATAATGATGAAGTGTAGAGACTAGTGCCTTGTTGGGTATGCGGAGTCAAATGAGATCAAGATAAGCAACACTTTCTGGAGAAGATACAAATTATCTGGCATATGTTTTTGTTTACAACTTGATAAACATGCAATAATGTGACTACTAAGTTCTACTTCAATAATCCAAAATGAATTTCTCTGATTACTGTGATCAATAAAAGGATTTTAATCTTTTGCTTGAAAGAACTAGTTGATTAATCACACAACTACAACAAATGTGTATTGATAAATTGAACATAGACTTGTTATGTCAATTTACACAACCAGAAAAATGAATTATGGAGACAACTTAGCAGCATTTTTTTAATTTTATTTCAATAGATAATTGACACCATAGAAATGTAGCAACATTAACTGAATCTCATAAATACCTCCATTGTGAAAATCATGCAATAATAGCCTCTGATTTGATAGTTTTATTCTACTGTATCTATTTGTAGTGTATCAAAAATCTAATGTCTCCTTATTAACAACTATAACATGCTTATTTATACACCAGCATGAGAAAAATATCAAAATAAAATATTATGTTGGCCCTCCACAAGATTCGGGCTCCAATCGAGCTGGCAATCAACGGTCTCCAAGCATTCAACATGTCGGCCACAAGATTTTGAAATTCTGTTTTCACTAGTGAGTAGTCGGTGAGATACCCATATCGTCCTACCAAAGGCAATTCAAATGCTACCATCTCATGTCCACTGTGTTCACATTTTCTTTAGCTCACCCGAGTCAATGAGATATCACATAGACTACACAATGCTCCATTGAAGGCTCCCCCCGATTTCGTGTCGTTGTGACCAGGAAAATGTTATTCTGAAGACAAGAGGCATCCCCCTGTTCTTTTTTACTTCGCTATAGCCCTGTGTTGTTGGTGAGAGGCTACACAGATCATTTTAAGTTTCACTAAGAGCAAAAATAATTTTGGGTCACCAAGACAACCTATTCCTCACACTGAAGAGAATACCCCACGAGCTATCGACAAGACAAATCAATGTCGGGGGGACCTCTTGTAGACTATACATTACTATGCCGAAGGTTCCAAATTGTGTTACATTTCAATTTGCCAAGACAAAGCCACCCCTATGATGATAGAGCCCCTCACATTCGTCATCGGTGAGACCAAAGGTCACTCGTTGAGACCTTATGGCGATTGCCCTAGCTCATATCGATGATCCCTTGCACATATATGTGTCGCTGTGACACCATGTATCTCCCACCAACAAGTGCCCACCAAGAAAGTCGCCATAACACCCAACGATCGGGGAGACCTCTTGTAGAGAACTATTCTTCACTGAAAGTCACTAGTCATCCCCGCGTTGCCAAGACAAAGCAAGACCTATTCCAAAAACCACTTGAAAGAACCCTATGCTTCGTTGATGAAACATGCACACATCGCCAAGACCCTTCAGTGAATACTTGACTCCCGCTGATAAACTGTTCCAAGCACAAGTTGGGGAGACACATTGAAATCGGTGAGACCCTATCCCGATAGCCATAACACATGCCGATATATGCCTCTGTTATCGCCAACATAAGAGAAACATCCCGTCGATAGGCAACAGAAATTTGCCAAGAGAAAAACAGATTGGGCAGACCTCACTGCTGTCACACCGAAACACCTGAAACATAAGATATTAGCAGAAAAACATGGTGGGTTGGGAAGACAATGGGAGACCTATGCCGATATGACCAAGACTGAAAAATATGCATTACCCAACGGATTCACTGGGACAATATGGCAAGAATAAGTGAAATATGCATACGGTAGGATCAAAATTGGAAATTGATGAATGAAAACTAATGTAACAACACCATATTTTTACAGTTCCAATAGTGGCTCCATTTGGGGATAAATGAATGTGAGATCATTGCAAGGATCTAGAATCCTTGGGAGAGCAAGCCAGATAGGGAAAGAACAAATGAGCAGTAATGGAATGAATGGTAATGGAAATGAATGCAAAGTGAATGAAAGATGGAGGTGAATGGAAAATGGGAGTGGAACGGAGGTGGATGCAAACCTAGAACTACTGTGCATAGAAAATAATTTTCAAGAGGATACACAAGAGTTGTCCATGCACTGGCAACCTTTAATCCTTTGTGTAGCTCAAGAGAATAAAAGCTTCAAGAATTTCCCATGAACAGGAAATTCCTAAACTTCACCAACCATGTTCTGTAGATAGTATAAATCTTCACCCTTCTTACCAGTAACAACAAAAGGTCCCAGCCAAAGAGCTTCGAATTTACCATGCTTGCCCTTCTCCTGACACCTTGCATTCCACATCAACACTAAGTCATTATCTTCAAACTTTCTATCGTTTGCTTTCTTGTCATATAGATACTTCATTTGTGCCTGTAGCTTCATGTTTTGACTTTGGGCCTCTCTTCTTACTTCATCAAGTTCAACCAATTGCTCCATTCTTTCCTCCATAGGCTCAGGAACTTCCAAATCTTCCTACAAGACAAACTTGTAAACTAGTAACAAATTCTGCAGAGGCATCCTAGCCTGTGCTCCATTCACTAATTCAAATGGGGATTTTCCAATTGCCTTCTTCATAGTTATTCTATCAGCCCACACAGCCAATTTAAACTTTGAATCCCAAGCCTTTTTGTCTTGTCCCAGCATCCTCTTTATAATCTTCAAGAGACTCTTATTACTAGATTTAGCTTGACCATTAGCTTGTGGATGATAAGGGGATGCATAAGAAATAGTAATGCCATACTTATCACAAAAGCTCTTGAATTCATCTGACCTGAAGCACATCCCATCATCAGTGATTATCCTCAATGGTGTACCAAATTTGGTGATAATGTTGTCCATCAAGAAATTTGTTACAACTTTACTTGTTTCCTACTTGGTTGGGATTGCCTCCACCCATTTTGTAAAATAATCAGTGGCAACTAGTATCCACCTATGTCCTGCACTTGACTTCTCTTGTATCTCTCCAATGAAATCAATTCCCCATTGATGAAAATGGGCATCAGCCTGTAGAGGTTGAAGTGGCAAAGCACCTTGATACTTCAATTTTCCAGAAAACTTTTGGCAAGCCTCACATTTTCTCACATGTGTGAAAGAATCATTAAAAACCTTTGGCCAAAAATATCCAGCCCTAAGAATTTTGTGTGTAGCTGTCTTTGCTGAATAATGAACTCCACAAACTCCTTCATGCATTTCCTTCAAAACATGCTTAGCCTGTGACTCATCCAAACATAACAACAATATGCCATCCCTATTTTTCCAAAATAGATCTCCATCCATGAAAACATACTTTGATGCCTGCAACTTCAAAGTTCTCCTCTGGCTGTTACCCAATCCATCTGGACACTTCATGTATTTAAGATAATGCATAACATCAGTATACCAAGGATTGTGCTCAATGCTTGCAACTGCAACCCCTTCTTCAACATTGCAGATCTAATTTGCCTCAATATTAGTTTCTGCCATTAGCTTGGCCAAGCCTTGGCCTCGTACCAGCTTAGTGATTTGTATTTCCATGTCAAATTCTTGAATCTTGTTGATTCATCTGCATCTTTTCCCTGTGACTTTAGATTGTGTTAAAATGTCTTTGACAGCAACATGAGGGACATAAGCAATCACTTTCATTCCAACAAGATAAGGTCTGAAGGCTTTAGAAGCCTTAACAAGAGCAAAGGCCTATTTTTCCATTATGTCATACTTCAATTCAGACCCTTGTAATGATTTACAAAAGAAAGATACAGGCTGTTCATAAACACCTTCATTTTTCTGTAGCATAACAACAACAATAGTATGGATTGAGGCAAATGAAAAAAATTGAAAGGGCTTTGTAAATCTGGAGATTTAAGAATAGGAGCCTCTTTGATAGCCTTTTTGATAAACATGAAAGCATCTAAAGCTTTAGTAGTCCAGTCCATTTTCTGTCATTTCTTCAACATTTTAGATATGGGCTTGATGATCTCAGCAAAATTGGAAACAAATCTTCTAACAAAACTAATTTGTCCAAAGAAAGATTGTATAGCCTTGACAGTTTTGGGAATAGGAACCTTATCAATAGCTTCAACCCTCTCAAGATCTATTCTAATTCCCTCTTTTGAAACAATATGCCCCAAGAGCTTACCCTTTGTGACTGCAAAATGACATTTTTTTGGATTTAAACTAATACCATATTCAAGAGCTTTAATAAATACCTTTTCAAGATATTGCACATGATCTTCAGCCCTCTTTGAATAAGCAGTCAAGTCATCTTGATACACCACCATGATAACATTAATCAAATCAGCAAATGCTACATCCATAGCTCTTTGGAAAGTCACTCTAGCATTAGTGAGACCAAATGGAATTCTTATGTATACATATGTTCCCCAAGGAGTTGTGAATGTTGTCTTGTATTGCTTAGATTCCTTGACTTTGACCTGATTGTATCCAAAAAACCCATCCATCATAGATAAAAGCTCACAGCCTATCACCTTATGCAATATTGCTTCCATGTTGGGTAGAGGATAATTATCCTTGAGAGATGCCATGTTCAAATTTCTAAAGTCCACACATAATCTGATGTCACCATTTTTATTTCTCACAAGAACCAGATTAGAAACCCACGTTGAATGTCTGATTGGTTTGATAATTCCTCCATCTCTGAGCTTTGTCAGTTCTTGCATTTTAGGCTCCAATGTTGAATTTATAGGTCTTTGCTTCTGTATGAAAGGCTTGGCGTCTAGCTTCAGTGGTATTTCATGCTAAAATAAATCTTCCCTGTATGCTTTCATATTTTCATATGACCAAGCAAAAACATGTTTGTACTTTCTCAGCAACCCTATCAACATTCTTCTAATTGCAGGGTTGATCTTCTTTCCAATGTATACCTTTCTTGGTGCTATTTTAGTCCCCAAGTTAATCTCTTCAACATCTTCCTTTCTGACTGGTGTTTGCTTCATTAGAGATCTATCATTTCCATCATACACCCTTTCCAATGCCACAAGACCCTTGGGCAATTTATTTGTTTTGAGTTGTAAGATCTCCTTGCCAAGCACAGTTTGTTTCCCATCTACTTCCTCAACAAAAGCATTGAAATCAATCTCCTGGGCTTCATAGTGATCTATACAATTGAGGAATTTCAAAAGGTCAGTATCATCATTGAAGACTTGCCAATTATAAACATTATCAGGAACATCTGGCCTTGTCTTGAACTCAATCTATGATACCCTAGCCAATGTGATATCATCCTTCTTTAGTGCCACATTTGATAAAAAATCAGCCATTATGTTCTTTGATCTGTCAATTCACTCAATTGAGAATGCATCAAATAATTCAATTGTATCCCATACAACATTCCTGTATTGTTTTAATCTTTTGTGTTTTGCTGCATATTTTAATTTAATTTTTGAAAGAACCAACTCAGAATCACCCAAAACAGCCAGTAATTTAATCTTGTGTTTCACAGCTATGTTTAAGCCTGTCAATAAAGCTTCATATTCTGCCACATTGTTTGTACATTCAAATGCTAACAAAAAAGAATATTTAAAATTAATAGCTTCAGGGGAAACAAAAACAATCCCAGCACCATTACCTTCTTGACTGCAGGCTCCATCAAAATACATCTTCCAAACACCATTGCAGTTTTGTGCAATATGTTTTTCGATTGGATCACTATTAATTAATTATGGTTGAGCTGGTTCTATTTTAAAACTTCCTAGATCAATATCACAAAAATAATTAATTTACTCCTATGGCACACATTCAACAAGCTGGCTCATTCTTGGCTCCCTGTACAATTTGACTTCTTGACCATTCACTGGAATAGTAGCATAAGACAAATCAAATTGAACATTTCCACCTACAGCTGCGGTCCACTGCCTTGACAAACCATCCCAAATTGAGGAGGAGTATCAATGACTATTATGTCTATATTGTAAGCCAGCTGTGGATAAGTAGCCAGCTTGACTTCAATTCCTCTCATAATGCCCACTATAGGTACAGGTCTGTTATCCATTGCATAACATTTCCCTTCACATGTATCAACCCACATACCAAGTTGCTTCATTACTCCGACTGGCATAATATTTATAGCAGCACCATAATCTATCATACAGTTCCTCAGCAATTTATTATTTATAAGCAATGTGGTGAAGAAAGGATCCACTTGTGGGGAAGTTGTTAAAACATCATCCATACATACTTCTGATTTATTTAACTTTTCTTGCCTATTGACTTCTTCAGAATTCTGATGTTTTTCATTCTAATTCATAATCAATTAAACAACATTATCTCTATATTCTTGAATTTTCATTAATTCAAGTAGTGGTACAGACATCTTTACCTGAGATAATGCCTGTGTGAAGTCAAAAGAAGAGTTCTCTATCTTAACAGCCTTCCTCAATTCTGGCGCTTCTCCTTTGCTTTCTTCTTTTTCTTTTTTATTAAGCTTGCCAGGAATCCGTGTTTCTTTATTTAATTCCACAACTTTCTTCTCTTGGATAGGCTTCTTTTCAATTTTATCATGCTACTTGTTTTCTATATTTTTAACAATTTCCTGTATTGCCTTTTGATCTTTTATAAAAATTCCCTCAGGAACCCCATCTTGCTCATTTACTTTTTTGTTTCTCAACCAGTATTGACTTTTGGCTTTCTCAACTGTAGCAATAGTGATCCTTTCTATTTCATCCTCAGTAAGTCTCCTCACACTACACTGAACAAGCGCCTCAATAGAATGTGGCTAAGTGTAATCTTCATCAGAATCATAAAAGGTTTGTTGTTCAGCCATATGAACATTATATTTCTGATTTGAAACATCATATTCATAACCTTCATCCTCTGAAGATGAATTTCTTTCCTTAACATGGTGAAAAATATTTGAAGTCAAATACACTTTGTGGTCTTCTCCATCATTTTCCATCAACATTCCCTCTTCATGCATCCTTTGAGCTACAACACAATAGTTTGGAGAATGTGGCTGATTATAAATTTCACAAAAGTAATTATTACTCACCATGTAAGTCCCTTTCTTTCTCAATGGATCTGGAGTTTCTTTATTTCTGGGCCTAGCTAATACAGGTTTCCCATCTTTCCAGTCTGTATTGTAAGGCATATCATGTAGCCTTGTCCTTTCATTTCTATTTTCATTTCTGTATGCATTCTCTTATCTATACCGATAATTATTGTTTTGCTGAGGAGGCCTCAGGTTGTCTCTTTTATTAGTTATACCAGCAGCCTTGTTGTTTTCAATTGTTAGTGCTATCTTCTATGCTTCAGTGAAATCTCTTGGGGATCTACTTCTCAGTTTATACCCAATCTTAGGATCAAATGCATTTAAATAAACACTAAGTGCAATAGAATCTGGCAACCTTGATCCAGGAGGTACTTTAGTATGCAACTTGTTGAATTTTCTGTTGAAATCATAGATTGAATCATTCTATTTTTTTTGAATTCTCATTAATTCATGAAGAGCTACATCTAGAGAATTTTGATTCCCTTATTGCTCTAAGAGTTTGTCTTGAAATTCTTGGAGAGAATTAATTGAGAATGTTGGCAGACTGTTGAACCAATCCCTAGCATCTTCAAGAAGTGACACCATGAACAACTTCATATGTAAATCTTCATAAGGCATATCTATGTCCTAAATGAAAATATTAAAACTCCTTAAATGTTCTTCAGCTGTGATTGCATTACTTCCTATAAATTTGGGCACCATATTCCTCCAACTGCCATCCATAGGGTAAGGATACAACTAAAAACTAGTTAAATCAAACTGTCTAATCATGGTTGCTTGCTGGTGAGGGGGAGGGATAGGAAAATGCTGATACTGAGGCATCTAATTATTATAATGTGCATTATGAGCTAGAATATAATGATGACCCAGAGGTGGATACATACCTATATGCTGTGTGGGAATGTGAGGTGGATGATTCGGCTGCTTGTAATGATTCCCAACCTGATTTTGAAGAGCATTTTGTTTATTGGAGGGCCCTGTGCCATGATCACCCTGCTTGTGAGGTGGGACATACTTTGGGCCACTGGCTGTCTGATCAAAAATTTGGGCTTTCTATAATTTAGCCTCCAATTCCTTTATCTTCTTCTCTTGCTGTTCCAATTGTGATTTTACTTCATCAGAAACTGAGAGCTCATGGTTTCTTTTTGCCTCTTGTTCAGCTTCAAACTCAGTCCGTTTCATAGCTTCAAACTCAACATATTTCTGAGAATCATAAAAAGGATTTCTTTGGTCTTCAGGAGTGCGAAGTTTTGTACTTGAATCATCTCTCCATGTATCATAGCAATTATCTATTTCACAGTGTGATCTTGGTGCTTTACCTTTGTTTGTTATGCACATGTCTTCATTTATTCTTTTTCCCTTATCAGCTCTATCATCCTTATGTGTCCATTTACTGCTGCCAGCAGGAGCTCCAGTATGACCTCCCCTGTACTGAGATCTTTGTCCATTTATGATGAACAGCTACAAAAATTATGTCAGAGCCGCCACTCACTTTTATCAAAATGAGAAAAATGTTAGATACTTCTAATTTCCAGTGGAGTCTATGCAATAATTCTGACTCTATAAGTAAGGCTTTCATTCTGATTGTTCCCTAGCAGAGTCGCCAATTTGTTAGCTCTCAAAAATGTAGGTTTTAACCACAAAAGGTTTCCAAGCTTTCACTATGTTTTAGGGTAACAGAACAAGGTTTGAAACAATTAAACCTTCTACTCTTTAGGTGCTATAGAAATCAAGGTGGGTGTACCTCTCTGAATAATGTAGACTTAACTTGCAATCAATCCTCTTACAAAATTTGCTCACAATGGCACATGGGAGTGAACAGATGACATCTAACTTGAGAATTGTGATAATAATCTGATCTAAGTCCTAGATACTCAATTAAAAGAAATTGAATGAATTAATAATGATGAAGTGCAGAGACTAGTGCCTTGTTGGGTATGTGGAGTCAAATGAGATCAAGATAAGCAACAATTTATGGAGAAGACACAAATTATCTGGCATATGTTTTGTTTACAACTTGATAAACATGCAATAATGTGACTACTAAGTTCTACTTCAATAATCCAAAATGAATTTCTCTAATTACTATGATCAATAAAATGATTTTAATCTTTTGCTTGAAAGAACCAGTTGATTAATCACACAACTACAACAAATGTGTATTGATAAATTGAACATAGACTTGTTATGTCAATTTACACAACCAAAAGAATGAATTATGGAGACAACTTAGCAGCATTTTTTTTATTTTATTTCAACAGATAATTGACACTAGAGAAATGTAGCAACATCAGCTAAATCTCATAAATACCTGTATCTATTTGCAGTGTATTGAAAATATAATGTCTCCTTATTAACAACTACAACATGCTTACTTATACACCAGCATGAGAAAAATATCAAAATAAAATATTATGTCGCCCTCCACAAGATTCGGGCTCCAATTGAGCTGGCAGGCAATGGTCTCCAAGCATTCAACATGTCGGCCACAAGATTTTGAAATTTTATTTTCACCAGCGAGCAGTCATCGAGATACCCATATCGTCCTGCCAAAGGCAATTCAAACGCTACCATCTCGTGTCCACTGTGTTCACATTCACCGTAGCCCACCCAGGTCAATGAGATATCACATAGACTACACAATGCTCCATTGAAGGCTCTCCCCAATTTCGTGTCACTGTGACTAGGAAAATGTTATTCTGAAGACAAGAGGCATCCCCCTATTCTTTTTTACTTCGCTATAGCCCTGTGCTATCAGTGAAAGGCTACACAGATCATTTTAAGTTTCACCTAGAGCAAATATCATTTTGGGTCGCCAAGACAACCTGTCTGTCACACTGAAGAGAATACCCCATGAGCTATTGGCAAGATAAATCGATGTCAGGGGCACCTCCTATAGACTATACATTACTATTCCAAAGGTTCCAAATTGTGTTATATTTCAATTCGCCAAGACAAAGCCACCCCTATGACGACAGAGCCCCTCAAGTTCCTCATCAGCGAGACCGAAGGTCACTTACCGAGACCTTACAGTGACTGCCTCAGCTCATATCAATGATCCCTTGCACATATATGTGTCACTGTGACACCATGTATCTCCCACCAATGAGTGCACACCAAGAAAGTTGCCACAACACCCAACAATCAGGGAGACCTTGTGTAGAGAACAATTCTTCATCGAAAGTCACCAGTCATCCCTGTGTCACTGAGATAGAGCAAGACCTACAGTGAAAACCACTTGAAAGAACCCTATGCTCCATCGATGAAACATGCGTACATCGCCAAGACCCTTCAGTGAAGACCTGACTCCCGCCGATAAACTGTTCCAAGCACAAGTCGGGGAGACACATTGAAATTGGTGAGACCCTATCCTGATAGCCATAACATACGCTGATAGATGCCTCCGTTATCACCAACACAAGAGAAATGTCCTGCTGATAGGCAACAAATGTTTTCCAAGAGAAAAACGGATCGGGGAGACCTCACTGTTGTCACACCAAAACACCTGAAACAAAAGATATTAGTAGAAAAACATGGTGGGTTGGGGAGACAATGGGAGACCTATGTCGATATGACCAAGAATGAAAAATATGCATGACCCAATGGATTCACTGGGACAATATGGTAAGAATGGGTGAAATATGCATACGGTAGGATCAAAATTGGAAATTGATGAATAAAAACTAATGTAACAACACCAGATTTTTATAGTTCCAATAGTTCACATTATCTTGTTGGAAGTAACTAGGAAAATTTGTTACTTTGATGCTATTGTCAAGAAGGAAAAACACAAGATAGGATTTAGTGGAGATTTTCCCCTAAGGATTGGCATTGGAGAAGCATGTCCTTCCATTATTTTTTCCCAAGCTTCAGATGAAAAAATGAATACCCTCGGTCTGTCTTTTCATTCTAGGAGATCAAGGTTTGACATTACAGGAGAGACCCAAAAGAAGGCCAGCAAGGAGTATTGCCATAAGGTGAATTTGGAGGACTACTGGGCCAATTGCAGTGATGAATTTGAGGTTAGAAAGAAGAAATTCTCTTGGCTTCTAGTTGAGTTAGTTTGATTGTATAATGTAAAGGCAGTTCCTGGTCAATTGGAAGACGATGGAAACTTGATCCAAGATCATGCTTATGAGGCCATAAAAGAAAGACCAATTGGTGATGTGGATTGGTTAGAGGAGGAAAAGATAGAATTGAAACAACTAGTGGATCCAGTTCTCAAAGTTACTAGGATGTGGCTAAAGCATAAGATATGGGAGCTATAAAATAATGGTGTACAATGCACCTATGCACTAATGGGGGATTTGGATCCCCACTCCTCCTCTGAGGAATCTACTGAGCAGGATCTTAAAGGCAAGGGTAAGCTGGACTCTCCATTCAAAATCAAGATAAAAGGTATTCAAGAAACAGAGGCCCAGGAAGCTGAAAAAATAGAGAAAGCCAAAGGCCAAGTAGAAGACAAGGACTAGGAAATCTGAGCAGATAGGGACTTAAAATCAAGGTCCTGAGGTTGATGTGTCGATACCCAAGAGGAGAAGAATCATAAAATTGAGTGAGAAGGCAAGCTCCAAGGTTGGGGAGGAAGAAGTTGCCCCACCTGTGGTAGATATTGAAAGTTCAGAGGAGAAGGCCGGGGTGTATATGAGGAGGTCTAGGACTCCTTCTCCCAGGAATAGTGTACCTAAGGCGGATCTCCCTCCGGTGGTTTCTCATGAGGAGCAACATGATGATGTGCCTTCCACTCATGGAGCTCAAGGAAAGCCTAGTGAGTGAGAGAATGTTGAGGATCATCTGGATACTGAAGGGGAGGAATTTCATGAAGGTGATCTCCATAGTGCAGAGGCAGAAATTGAAAAGATATTGTAGTCCCCTATGGTTGCATATGCAGATTCCCCTATCAGAACTGAAGAGTTCCCTCCAAGAGAAGAGGAAACAATGAAGATTCCCTCGCCTGAACAAGAAGAAGAGCATGCTGAGGAGAAGGAAAGCAAGACAGATGAGACTCCTGATAAATAGAATTTGAGTGAGGAGGCACCTAAGGGTCAGCAAGAGGAGAAACAAAGTGAGGTGCTATTGGAATCCACTATCCCTAGTTGATTGGACAAAGAAATAAAGAGAAAACAAGTTTTTGTGGAAGATAGTCCACCAAATTGGGATTCAGTACTAGCCAAAATTGGAAAAGATAAAGGTAAGAAGAAAGCTAGGGTGATCTCGAGGATTGAAAGAGATGAAGCTCATGATAGAGTAGTTCACATTTCCACCCCTACTCTAGATAAAAATAGAGATGATGTGGTTGGAAAGGATTACAATATTAAGACTTTCAATCTAGGACCTACATCAGTTGAGCAGGACATTGAAGATTATTAGGGTTCTAGTGCAGTCATTGTGGGTAGGCTGAGAAAGGAAATAAAGACTAAGCATGAGTTGAAGAAAGAAAATGAAAATCTCAGGAAACGCTTGGAGGAGTTAATGAAGCCCCTGCAATCCATTAACCCTTCGATCTCTATTACGAATCCTCTACCTCAAGAGACTATCACCAAGCTAGAAAAGATGAAAGTTTTCGCTGTTGGCACCGTGAATTGGCTAAACGGGCTGCAAATAAAGGGTGATGAAGCTATTAAAGAGATTCTATCAATTGGGAGGGATGCTACCATGGCAACTGATTGTTTGAAGGTGGTGTTGGCACAAGATAAGGGAGACACAGATCTCCTTCTGGAGAAAACTAGAACTATCATGGAGTACACCCGGGATAGGTTGATAGGTGATGGAATTCTTCCTTCCTCCAGAGCTACTGAACCATGGGAGTGGTATGAGACATTGCAGATTAGGCAAAAAGTATTGAAGAATATTTATAAACAAAGAAGGCAGATTGATGACACCCTAAGTGGTGTATATAATGGCTCCATTGCCTTCTTTGAAATTATGACGGGAAGAAGGAGGATCACACCAAAATATTTGAGTCTGGAATAGTTGAGAAATTAGTGGCAGGATGTTTATGCACCACTGGATGATGGTTCTGTTTCTAAGCACCAGTTGGATGATGTAGCCACCTACCTTATAGTTATTGACAAATACCTAACGTATAAGGTGGATTGGGATAAGTCAGTCAAATGGTCAAGAGAAGAGATTGTGTCCATTGAGAATCGACTTAGGTAGCTGACTTGGATGGGATGCTTTTGAGAGTTCATGAAGGGTCAGATCAGAATAGAGACAAAGGGGAAGGTAGTTAATGCCCAACTACTTCGAGATTTGTGCTTCCCCATTATCGTGCCCTGCATTGGTCTGAGTTGCATTGGGAATCTTGGGCCGACCTGGGTGTAGTTTGCTCATTTAATGCATTCCTTCTTTCCATTTTGACTTTCTCGTGGCTGGTCGATAGTGCCCAATTAATGCTACAGGCTCTTGCTTGGCCGACGTGTTTTCTGGGGGATTCTATATATTTAAAATTTCACCTCATTTGTAAAGGGTTAGATAGTTAGAAATAGTTAGAAAGGGTTAAAAAATAGTTAGAATAGATAAAAATAGTTAGAATCGAATAAAGCAAGTTAGCAAGTAGTAGTTCTCAAGCAAATATTGTAACAGAAAGTTGGAATTGTTGCTACAGTGGATAATTCGAATGGAAGTAATTACATTGTGATTTTTTTCCATACTTGTATTCTCTTGTCTTGCATGGTTCTTGCTATTCTATCTTTGAAATTTCTTTGAGGAGGTTAATATATAGATTAGATTTGATTCAATAATGTTTGTGATTTGATACTTGAATGTTGCAGCAATCCTTCAGTCCATACTTTTCACAACCAATTGATTGTTAGTTTCTTTGCAAAGTTAGCCTGGACTTCATATTTAGTATGCTTAGTTCGATTGTGAGGATTTGTTCATTTCAATTGCAATAGGTTTGTTGAATGAATGTTCATGATTTGAAAATCTTAACGCCTCAGAAGATTGCACTATTTTCTGTAAGACTGCAGATTTATCTGGGTCAAGTAGAGATCGGTTGTGAGGGATTGGTCCATTTCGAGTGTTGGTTATTTTCATTGTTAATCTTAGAAGTACTATTAGATTTAGAAATCTCCTTGAAACCCTTTTCCTTTTTTTATTTCTTTGATTATTGGTTTAGATCTAGGATTAAATTATCATTAGATTGTTGGATCTGATAAAATTAAGTCAATATTTTTCTTGTAGTAAGGTCCCATTGTGATTACCAGCATTTTCACATTTTATCACTGAGTTGTTATGCATTGTCAAGACCTGACATTAGAGACCTTGGGGTTATCTCTTGAGGCTTGCTGATAGAGATTTACCTTTCAAGAGAGATAGAATATTACATTCTAAGTTTTTGTTGTGCAGAAAACACCATCAACACTTATGCTCGCTAAAGTGGAGGCAAAAAGTATGAAGTAAATTTGCACCCCATGTGCAAATCCCCTTTTTTCCTTTATCCACCTTAGAAAACCAAGTTTGGAGTCTTAATTCCAACTAAGCCCACTGCTTTCATCCCACTTAGTGCTTGTTTTGAGTATTAGTGGAGGTGTTTCTGTTGGGGACACCTGTGTGGCAAGCCGACATCTGTGCAACATGCTTATGTCCCTGGCAGATGCCTACAGCTGATCCTGCAGAGATGTTACTCTTCTCATTGGGAGTCAAGTTGTAATTCCCCCTTCAGTTGACTAACCCAAATATGGCCATTTTTTTCCATCCCTTCTTCAAATTCATTCCTTAAACAAGCATTTCAATCCTCTAAGCATTCAAGTAGTCATTCTCACACTCCTACACTCATTCTCAAGCATTCTAGCAACACCTTTGCATCTCATTGTAGCAAACACAACACTCCATCACTTTGGTAGAGAAAATTTGTCACCACACCATTGCAAGAGAGGCTCGAGTACTCTCATTTTCTCCCCCAACTAGCCTTGAGTGCTCTTGGTGGAGGTGGTAAGCTTCCCTCTCCTCTCCTCTATCACATGGTTGAGTTAGCACTTTACTATTTTGTACTATTTTTTGTTCTCTTCATTATAGTATTCTCTATATCTTGCTTTCTTGACTATCCGTGGAGGTGGAAACACCTAAATGGGGGTCTAACTAAGGTAGGCCCCTATACAAACACCCAACATTTTCCTCTCCTTTTGTGTGTAGGTGAATGTTCTTTCGAGGAGCTAGCTAGTGAATAGGTTCTTCTATGAAATCATTTTCGTCACCCTATCTTTGGTATATTTTCTTTATCACATTCATTTTTACTTCTCATATTTCATAGTGTTGTTTTTCTCTTTTAGAAGTTTCTAGCTAGGCTACTAGCTCATTTTCTGCTAGTTCACATTGTCTTTTTGATCCTCTAGTTGTACGGATGCCAGTGCACTTGAGAGATGCTAGCACATTGCATTGTCTTCCTAGAATTGTGCTCTCATCCTCGAATGAAGAGCTATCCAAGATACAGTGTTGAGCTCAAAAACTAGCTTGCCTAGCCACATTTTGAATCTCAGGATCGTAGAGTGGTTGTAGGACTTTATAATCCTCATCATTCTCATCCTCATATCCTAACACCCTATTTAGCTGAGGTAAGTTAGGGCACCCTTCCTCATCTTGGCCCTTCATGACCTGGGACCTTGCATGTGGTGGTCCCCATCTCTTACAAGAACATTGTGCTTAATGTTTCCAAGAGAGGACAAGTCAAATAAATATCACACTCTCAGAGGAAATCAAACTCAATGACACCACCAAGAAAATGACACATCACAAGAAGAAAGAAAATTGCACAATGAAACATGAGTGTTGATGTATTCCCCCACTTTAAAGTGGTTGTTAACACCATTACTATGTGAAATTTCTTTAAAGTAGAAGAAGACATGAGATCTTATTCAAAAATCCCTATGCCGAGTCATATGTTTCTAATAAGCTATGTCATGAGAAAGGAAGGGGTTTCCCCCAAAATGCATAAATCAAAACATCACATGCAAGCCAACTTAAGGCATGTCGTCCACATCCCAAGCTTTCTCTTATATGTACATTAAAGGTGTTCAACTAGCCAAAAGAGACAATGACAAATGACATACAAGGACAAGGCTATCTAACCCCTTTCCCCCTCTTAGTGTAGGATAGAGGTGAGCTGAATAAGATGAAAATGAGTATTATTTAGAGGAACTAGGTGCTTCAAGACAAGGAAGAGCACCACTATCCTTAAGATGTTGAATTTTATTACTTAAAGCCTTACATTCATTAGTAGCATGACCATGAACTCTATGATAGGCACAAAATGAATGTTTGTAGTAAAATTTCTTTCATGTTCTTGGAGGAAGGTGTTGGAACCAGAATTTTCATAAAAATTCTAAGGATTTTTTCAGTTGAAATAAAAAATTCATATTATCATTTTCATAAAAAACCACATTATTGCCATCCATGAATCCAAAATATCTTTCTACCACCATACCGCTACCACATTGGCTACCCTACATAGCCCTCACCTCATACCTTTTTACCACAACCCCTTACAGAATAGCTCATGGTATCATGGTAAAGGAAGCTAACACTATACTCTATCACCTTTACCCTTTATCGCTATACCATAGAGGGTTAGAACAAGACCCACAATAGAGTGGCATACATGAGACTAATAACAAGAGGAGACACCACTATACTGTAGAGGGTCATAACATGGTTTTTGGTAAAGTGGTATACTAAGGAGGAGTAGTGGGATGATACTGTGGTATCGCAAGGAAGGTAAAGGTAGCCTATGGTAGAACAACATACTATTATCAGGGTGTATAGTTGTGATCAAGCACCACACATTGTTCAAAAATTTGTACTTGCAAGAATATTCTTTTTAGAGTTCATGTGGGAGATGCTCTAGATGGATCATGATTTAATGAGGAATTAGAGAAAAGGCACATTCTTTCCTGATTTAATAGTGTTTGAGGAATTGTCTGTTGGATCTGACATGTTGGAGTAACTACAAAGGTTTACGAGTGTCAATTATCCCCTCAAGTCTAGAAAGGAGAGAGTATGTGACCCAGAGGGTCACATTAATATGATCAAAAGGACTTTGCTAACAAAGGGGGTCATATCTCATGTATTTGACCTTGAGGATGTAATAAGGAATTTGGTATATTTTGATGATGTATTTCAACTAGAAAGAGATGGATAATGATGATGAGGTGGGAAGGTCAGAAGAAGGAGAAGAATAAAAATTTTAAAGGGTTTTTTGCAAATGAACCTAATCTTCTCAAAAGGATGCAAATGATCCTTTGAAAATTTGATGAATTTTATAAAAGGTCCCAAGATGAAGGGTTAATTCCACTTCCCACACCCCAACAACCATCACATGGAGCATCCACATCTCATACACCACCTCCATCACCTACACATCCATCCCCTCCATCTCCCACACATGAACCCAAGGCCAAGAAGCAGAAGATTGATTCATTGGTTGATTATGGCTTGAGTGATGATGAGGAATAGGAAACAGTTTTGACTCTGACTAAAATGAAGGACTTGGAAGAACAACAAAGAATTCAAGAGCCTCATGACCCTAAAATTAGGATATCAGAGGAAGGTACTGATGAGATTCAGGATGATGAGAGGGTAGTTGCCTCTCTAATGTTTATGGAGGATGAAAATTTTATTTATACTAATGAATTTAAAGATTTTTGGATTAATATGAAGATAAAGCAGTTTGATGAAAGATTGAAGATAAATCTCATAAGAGCCGATGAATCAAAGTAGGCTGAAATTCAAGCTCAAACATTGGCAAAATTAAATATTAATAATATTAATGTTACCCCCTAGGAGGCAAGAGAATTATTATTGAAAAGTGATATGTTTTTCATACTAGGGATGGAGCTATCTAAAGTGTTTCTTTTTATCAGATTAGAGCACAAGATGACCCAATGTTAATTGCAGAGTTTGATTTAGAGGAGGGTGTTTCAGGAATAGGGTATAACCCTACCATCCAAACTCTTTCTTTATGGATAAAAAAAAAGAGAACAAGGAAGCCTCGACTCTTAGATGTGGTGCAAGAAATGAGGGGGTCAGCCATGGTAAGAATGATGAAAGACAACTCCTATAGAGGCTACAACTATAACTATGTATTCTTCAATGTTCACCAAAGATGTGGTGGAGAATATGGAAAAGAAAATAACTAAATATGAGAAAAGACTAAAATTATCAAATGATGAAGTAAAAAAATTATTTATTGAGAATGTAAAGTTGAAACAACAATTACAGTAGGCTACCATAGTGAGGGGGGATGAGGTAGTTGTTTATCACCCACCTATCTAGGCTAAAGACCCACAAATACAATAGATGAAAGAGGAAATTGATAAGCTAAAGAAGCATAATATGGAATATGTCAAGCGTCACATCCTAGATACCCTGAGAAAGATATTGGAGCACAAAATTGGGATACTGAAGGAAAAAATAGGTGGAGTACATGAAAGCTTTAGCAATCTGGTTAAAGCCTTGGAATAGATAAATGCCAATTCCCCTATCCTTGAGGAACTCCAGAAGACATGGTAGCCTACTTATCACATTATAACTACTCTATGCAAGGCCACACAAAGGGATCCAGATGCCCCTCCAAGACTCAAACCAATGCAGGAAGTGGTAAAGGGGTAATTGAGGAGCATAAGTACTTGATAGATATGAAGAAGAAAGTGGAGAATATGAGGAATGCATTTGATTCGATTAAATACATCTTCAGCCCTTCGATCATCAAAGATGATAATTGATTAAAGGGTGTGGATGAGTGGAAAGATGAATTTGATCAAATGATTTCTCAATGCTTGGAATATGTATAGAATGATGGGGATATCAACCTAGAAAAATTTCATGCTTTGCTTGATGGGATTGTTATACTAGATAGTGGATACACAAAATTTTGGTAGATGTCAGGAACCTGCTTGATAATATATGGAAGAGCCACCTCATAAATCTCATAGCAGCATAATAATTCAAATGGAAAAATGATCTGACAATCAATAAGTGCTAGGATAAGTATTTGGGCTCTAATGAGGATTGATCATCATCATCACAAAGAGAGATTAATCATACAATAAAATATTTGCATAGGTCTTAGATGAATATGGGATTTTACTCAAAGACTAACGAATTAGCACACATGTTATTGTTAAGTTATTTCAGTTATGTTTAATTTCATAATTATGTTTTGTTACCAAAATACATGCCCTTTGGTTTGAAGCTTGTTGCCTCTCATATAAATAAGAGAGACCAAGACCAAAAGGAATGATTATATTAGATGAGATAGGAGATAGTAATAGGAGAATAGGGATAATGTCTACATTTCAAAAGACCATGATGCATGCATAAAATTTTGAAGGAATCAATGAAAGAGTTCTAATTTTGTGGCATCATTCTGGTATCAATTGTTTGTTGAATTAATTGAAAATATTATCAAGTTGTCTCCAAGGTTGATATTTCTTTGTTATTTAAATTGATATATTAAGTATATACTCAATTTATCAATGCATATTTTTTGTAATTGTGTGGTATGATTAATTGGTTATTTCAAGTAAAGATTAAATCCTTCTAGTCATTCACAGTAATTTGGAAGTGTCATTTGGATCACTAAGAAGAACCTGGTAATTAATTTCCTACATGTTTATACAAATTATAAACTAATATTAGTATTCCAAACAATTAGAATATCTATCAGATACAAGCCCCTCATCTTTTACTTTCATCTGACTCTGTTTTACCCAACAAGGCACTAGTCTCACCCATTTTGATTTAGTTTTACCATACCAAATTCAAACTTCACATCTTTTAATTGAACATATTAAATTTTACCTTGATATTGCTTATACAATTCATACCAATTAGAATTTCATCTCTCCACTTTCAATTTACATTGTGGGTAGATTCCTTAAATAGGGAACACATAGTCTAAGTCTACTTCACTTGCATAGGTATACCCACCTAGGTTTGGCAGAACTTGAAGAGAAGAATGTTCAAATTCATCATTTGGCCTTGTACATTAGCCAAAAACATATCAAGAGCTTGGCAACCTCTTGTGGTTTCAAACTAGCATTTTTGAGACCTAAAAATTTGGTGACTCTACTAGGGAGTCAACTCAGAGTCAGGACCTTTGTCATAGAGTCAAAAAATTTACACAGACTCTGCTAGGAATAAAAATTTATAAATTTTCCTCACTTCCACATAAGTGTGGCAAATCTGATAAAATAAAATACACATCAGACTATCACAATAGTACACAATATGCAAGGTAGAATATCCTTGTATAAAGGAGGTCCTAGTGAGAATAGTAAGTGGACACATAAGAATGATAAAGGTAAGAAGGTGTCTAATGAAATGTGCATGAAAAATAAGGATAAAACATTAAAACCTCACTTTGAGACATATAATCGCTATGATAATTGACAAATGAAAATAGCTCAACAGGAGAACCACATACTCTTGAAGAGAAAAGAAATCCTTTCTATGAGCCAGACCCTCAGAAGGAAGAAGAATTCAAGGTTGGACTTGAGGTTGAAATAATTAGGAGACAACATAAATATGATTAGGAAATGGGAAGGAATCAAAATGAGCCTATTGATAATATAACCCCTAAAGAAAAATTTGAATTTATGACTGAGAAATTAAATGCATAATTAGAGTATGAAAGACAAGAAATGGAGAGATAAAAAGAAAAATATGAACAAAGGCTCCAAGTGATAAAAGAACTCTAGGATTTGAAGTTACAAAGAGCCCATCTTGATGATCAAATAGCTAACCTCCCTAAATATATACCACCTAAGGCACCACATGCATCTCATGAATCCATGGCCTTCCCAAAATAATATTATATGAAAGTGTATAGGAGAAAATTTTCACCCCTTACACAACTTCCCCTTTCACATACCTTCACCTTAGAAAATAAAATCCCAAGGAAAAATTCCACATCACCCAACTTACTTCCTTCCACTTGGCATCTATTTGTTGTGTCAGTGAGAGAATTTTCGTCAGGGATGCACATGCGATGCCTAGATGTCCATGTGTGCGCTTTCACCCCTAACAGATCCCTGCATTTGAGGTTGGAAAAGGTGTTACACTTTCAATTGGGAATGATATGTAATGTCCCTCTTCAACCAACTAACCCAAAAAATGGTAGATTCTTCCCAATTCTCCTTCAAATTCATCCATTATCTCATTTGATCCTCTAAGCAATAGATTGGAATTCTCTTAGCACTTCCAGTATTCTCTTCACTCTCAAGCAGAACTTCAAAACTCTATTACAATAGCAACAACACTCCAACTCTGTAAAGAAAGTATGAGGCAAGTCGTACCAACATGGACTTGGAGTCTTGTGAGACCTCCCTTCATCACAGTCAAGGTTGTGGTGACCTTGCCATGTTTACTTTCTCCTCCATTGGCTAGTGAGCTTTTGGGTGGAGGTGGTAACACTTCACTCCTCTCCTTTGTGATTTGGTTGAGTAGCACTTTACGGTTTAGCAGTGTTTATTTCACTTTCCACTCTCTTCACTTCTTCATCACATATTTCTATCTCATTTCTATCTATTTTTCCAAGGAGGTGGAAACACCAAAACGGGGATCTGACTGAGGTAGACCCCTATATAGCCCTAACAATTTTCCCCTCTTTCTTGTGTGTAGGTAGATGTACATTTGGAGGTAGCAAGTGAATTGGCACCTTGGTGAGATCATTTTCATTACTTTAGCCTTCATCTATCTACTTTATCTTCTTTGTTTTCACTTTTAATAATTTATTGTTCTATTTTACTCATTCAAGAATAGTTATCTAGGCCATTAGTTCATTTTCTGGTAGTTTTTATTATAATTTCTATCCTCTAGTTGTACAGACACCGACACCCCTGAGAGACGCTAGTGCATCATGCTATCATCCCAAAATTGCACTTTCATCCTTAGACAAAGAACTGTCTAAGGTACAATATTGGCTTCAAAAACCAGCTTGCCTAGTCTAAACTTGAATTTTAGGTTTGAAGAGTGATTGAAGTACTTTATAGTCATCATCATTCTCGACCTCTATCTGAAACACCCCTTTAGAGTGAGGTAAGTTATGGAAAACCTCTACTCTTGGCTCTCCATGACCTAGAGCCTTGACATGGTTGGCCCCCCTCTCTCACATTTTTGGTGAACCCAACATGAACCAACGTCTACCCATTCGTCAGTGTTGAAACTCTTTTTTTGTACCTTGTGATCATTAAACGCTTGAGTGTTGTGAAGGTTTTTGAGCATCACAACACATTCTATGACTTTCAGTTACATTGTTAGGAGAAGTGTGTGACACCTTTTGATGGAAAGGACAAAGGTCACTACTAGTTTCTCTACAAGCCTTTTTGTTGGATCCATCGTTGGTCTTGCTACTCGGGAGAATTTATCAAGGGGTGACGTAGGGTTCTTCAATGAGACTGACCATGTCCCCACTCCTCTTGAATCTCCTACACAATTGTTGGTAGATGAGAATGAGGCCATTCACATACCTTTAGAATATATCTCTACCCTTAGCAAAGGACTAGGTGACTTGGAAAATCACCTAGAAAAGGACCCAAAGATGGCTAGGGCCACTCGGGTTATTAGTGAAATAAAGTATATGGTGGGAAAAGACCAAATAGGAATAGAACTCTTGGCTAGTCTCTCTATTTTGATTGAAGCATGTGCCCCTCCAAACAACACTAACCTTATACAAGGGGTAATTCTTGAAGAACATGAGAAACAGTTAGGAATTTTGATTACTCCCATGTCTGTGTACATGGCTAGCATGGTCCCAATCAATCAACACCCCTTCTACCTTCGAGAGATCTAAAACTATCTAAGCAAACAAAATACCATTGGGTTTTAGTTTCACCACTCCTATCACCTCTAGTGGTAGAGGATTTGGTGGGTTGAGTGGTGGAGGCTTTGGTAGTGGTGGTGGCTTCAATGGTGGAAGTGGTTTTGGTGAAGGCCATGGTGGGGGATTTAGAAATGGAGGTGGCTTCGGTGGAGGCCCTATTGGTGCTGGTGGCTCCGATAGCAATTTTGACAGTGGCCACAGTGGCAGTTCTAGAGGTGGCTCTGGTGGCAGTTCCAGAGGTGGCTCCGGTGGTGGTTCTGGAGGAGGTCCCACTGGTCCTATGTCATCCAATGAACCTATTTTGAACACCCTCATTCAAAACATGGTCAATATGCAGAGCTAGCTAGCAAGTCTCTCCCAAGCCTTTGCTCATCCTATCTTTCAAACCTTCTTTTGACATAGCCCATTGCTGGTAGCAATCCTAAAAACTCACTTCCTGCAATGAATGGAGATTCAAAAATTCAAAAAATATGGAGGAAAATGGGACCCACAAATTCATGTGCCTACATTTAATGCCCTATCTATAGAATTATTCTGTCATGATGCATTGATGGAAAAATTATTCCCTTGATCTCTTAAGCAAACAGTGCTTGAATGGTATTGTTCCTTACCTGACAACTCTATTTTCTCATTTGAGCAACTTGTGAATCACTTTCTTCAACAGTTCCAAGCTAACATCAGACTGATGATGACCTTTTTGGATCTCATCCAATGCAAGCAAGGGGATAATGAGAATATTATTGATTTCATAGCATAGTATCAAGTGCTTTTCTCACAAATCTCATACCCACTACCCGATTCTGATGTGCAAAAGTTATTCATAGGGAACTTGCAAATACCTTGGCAAGAGAAGTGTTAGAACTATAAAATTTTGATGTATTTTACATGTTGTTCATACCCCTGAGTTTCCAATTTAGTCCTCATCATAAGTGGAAGGGTCTTTCTTCTTAATAATTTTTCCCATATTTGGCCATGTAGTCCCATGAAATCCATATAGGTCTAAGTATTTCACTTTGTGATCTATATCAGCATGAGATTGTCAAGGTTTCCCTGACCCATAATACATTTTTGTCAATATACATCTGTGTTGCCTATCGACAAGATTTTTTTGATGTAACAGCGATTGGAACTCATCTACAAGCACATTTCGGCGTGACACAAATTATTGTCTCAGCGATAGAAGAAAATTCGTCCATCGGCAATGGGGGCTATTGTCGACACAAGGTCTTACTAATCGCATTTTATCTCACTGACAGGTGCATGTGGAGATATACTGGCCAGAGAAAATATTCTTAGGGGTAAGGTATTAGTGAGATCTTATTGTCTTACTGACCGACGATAAAGATACGCATCAGCAAGAGTTAAGCCATCGAAGTGAGATCTCACTGAATACATTATGTCTCAATGACCGGTGCATGTGGAGTTATATTGGCTAGACTTAAAAGGTCTCAAAATAATGTCTTACTGAATGGCCCCGGTCTTGCCAACAAAGCGCAAAGAAATTATATCAATAGCTTTCGGAATGAAGTCTTGCAGTCTTGCCGATCTGAATGTCACACCGACATACTGCTTCATCGGTGAGAAAATGATATGGTCATGGTGACAAAAGGTGAACTTATGAAAATTTCTCGGCGAGACATTTGGCATCAGTATGAGCCTTTTCAAAAATTCATAGTCTTGCCAATGAAATGTATTTCATCGGTAAGATTAATTTCATTGGCGAAGGGGTGATCATGTCCCAGCGACAACAGAATGTTACAGCGACCCACATGAGACAAAAGAACACATCTCAGCGAGATGAAGTATTATCTGTGGGACATCTCCCCAACATCGAAATATCACATCGAAACACATATGACAAAGGGCGACTATCAGCGAGACTCAATGTGTCGACGAGACGGCATAACATTACAACGATGGATAGAGGGATGACTTTCAGTGATACATTTTCCTTCGGCATAACTATGGGATGTCTTGGTGATTGTTTCAATGATGATTAACAAAATCCCAAATACAGTTGGTTGCTGACAAGTGAATGCAAAGCGTTGTGTCTCTTCAGATGCCAATGTATAAATGTTCATTCTCAATTGTAAATATTATCAAAGGAGATTAGATTAGATTAGATAGATTAGGGAAAAATACAGTAGACAAAAAATGTCATACTGTGAGACTATGATGCATAATTTCAAATTGAAATTTTAATGAGAATTAGTTGATGTCACAGCTCATTTATGGTGTCAATTATTTATTGAATTTATTGAAAGTATTATTAAGTTGTCTCCAATATTGATGCTTTCTGGTTGTTTAAATTGTTATAACAAGTTTATATTCAGTATATCAGGGCACATTTGTTGTATCTATGTGGTTAATTAACTGATTCTTTCAAGGAGAAATTAAATCCTTTTGATTAATCAGTAATATGGAAATTCATCTGGATCATTAAGAAGAGCTTACTAATCACAATCTTGCATATTTATACAAGTTATAAAAAAAACATATGCCAACAATTTGAGTGTTTTCCAAAAAAAGGTTGCTCATTGCTATTTCATTTGACTCCGCTTACCCAATAAGGCACTAGTCTCTACCTTTCACCATTTAGATTCATTTATTTTCTTTACATCTATTAACTGAGCATATTAGGATTTAGCTTTGAATATCGCATACAATCTATACCAAATTTAATTTTATTTGTTCACTTCCATCTGCCATTGTGGACAAATCACTGCAAGAAGAGAAGATCAAAAGTCAAGTATGCCCAATTCATATAGGTACACCTGCCTAGGTCTAGCAGCACCTGAAGAGTAGAAGGTTTAAGCAATTCAACCTTGTCTGTTACCCTAAAACGTATCAAGAGATTGGCAGCCTCTTGAGGCATTCTGCCTGTGTTTTTGAGAGCTAACAAATTGGTGACTCTGTTGGGGAATTAAATCAGAATTCGTGCCTTAATCATAGAGTTAGGAACTTTGTACAGACTCTGCTAGGAATAAGAAATGTCAAATACTTTCTCACTTTTGAAAAAAGTGAGTGGCGACTCTGACAGAAACATTGCATTTGTTCAAACATGAATGGAAGAAGATCTCAATACAGGGAACTAGAATGCGAACAAAGAATGGAGGGTAACCAAAGTGAGCCTACTGATCATGAAACTCCTCAAGATGATTATGACTCTTTAACTTATGAAGAAGTTAAAGCATGGTTTGAATCTCAAAGAAAAGAAAGAGAAGAATAGGAAAAATCCTAGATGATACAATCATTGAGAGAATTCAAATTGCAAAAGGCTCATAACAATACTCAGACAACTGGTTGCCCAAAATATGTACCACCTCATAAACAGGGTAATCATGGTGCAGGGCCTTCTGATCCACCAAAGGTTCCTCACAATCAGATAGGGAATCATCACAGACAACCAAACCATCCACCCCATATTCCCACACAATATACAAATATTCAGCCACCTCATGGTTAGTATTATATCACACAACATAATACACAATACAATAACCCTATGTACCAATATCAGCATTCACCTAACCCTCCCCCCCATCAATACATAACAATGATCAAACAATTCAACCTAACAGGGTTTCAATGGTACCCTTACCCTATGGATAACAGATGGAGAAGTCTAGTTCCTAAGTTTACAGGGAGTAGTGCAATTTCTATTGAAGATCATTTGGGGAGTTTCAATGCTTTCATCGAAGACTTGGATGTGCCATATGAGGATTTACACATGAGATTATTCATGATGTCACTCATTCATAAAGCTAGGGATTGGTTCAACAGCTTACCAATAGATTCTATTGATTCTCTCCAAGGATTTCAGGATCAATTTCTTGAGAAATATGGAAATCTATCTGCACCAAATTGGGCTTTGTATGGGTTATTAGAAAATCAGAACTTGCAGTTGTGTGAACCCTTTTCCTAGTACCTGCAAAACAAGATGAATAAACAAGTTAGACAAGGAATTACAAGCTAAAAGAAGGATTCCCCATGAAATCCATTTGCAAACTCAAAATAGGAAAGAAAATAAGCAAGAACACAATGAAATTGATAAACCAAAGATTAAATCCTAATTTAAATAGCAAACACTTGATCCCATGGGGGAATTGGTGCCAATTTGATGTGAAAATTGGCCCTTTCCCAATCCCTATGATGCAAGATTCAAATGTTGAAGAGATTGTTGATCCACTTTGTTGATGAAAGATGAAGACTCCAAGCTAAATATGCAAAAAGCCTAGCTAAGAATTCAAATAATGGATGGAAATGGCTAAGTATTTGAGCATAGTAAGTTTACTCAAATTGTGGATGATAAAATGAGGAGAGGAGCTCTTTATTTATAGATTGATAAGTTGAAGAGATGTCCAAATTTGATCAATGTGGGACAAAGATTCAACCAATGATATGATGCCACTTGTCAACATGTGAGAGGATGAAGGTTGAGCAGTTTTGAGGATTGTGCCAATAAATGCCAATATTTGAAATTCAAATTTGTTGAAATGACATGTAAGAGGGAAGGAAAATGAAATAATAAATGCCACTTGGCTCAAGGCAAAGGACATGTAAGAGGTTTTAAATGCCTTGTTGGATGTACATGTTGACTTGGAATTTTTGAATTCAAATTGAGAGAATATTCAAAAGATGCCTTGTGAGGAAAATAGAGATTTAATAAATGAATTAAATCTATTTTCATGTGCAACTTGCATTATCTAGAGGATGTGACATGAGATTAGATTAAATTAATCAAAGGTTAATTAATTTAACAGGAGATTAGATGATGTGACTTATTTGATTTAAATTTATGGATTTATTTAAATCAGATAAGAGAGGAATATGATAAGAGGATAATTAAATAAAGATTTTGATTTATTTAATTAAAAGGGATGGTGTTAGATTTAATCAAATAAATTGATTAATTAATTAAATAGGGATAATTAATTAGACAGATTGATTTAATTAACAAGAGAAAGTGACTTAATTAGACAAAATGATTTATTTAATTAAGAGATGAATATTGATGAATTTAATCAGATAAGGTAATTTGATTAAATGGTTAGACCAAGGGATAATTTAGGAAGAAACGATGTTAGTAAGTTAGGATCAGATGCACGATGTCAATCAGTATATTTTCGATGTCTACATTTTTCCCCTCTTTGAAGCAATGCACTCGTTGCGTTGGTACAAAGAATAAACAATCTCAATCAAAGCAAAAAAAAATCAATATTTAAAAACTTGTCCTACTGCTACATGGCGAGAGAAAACATGCCATTATAATGCCCCCTCGAGAGATCAGACGAAAATTTTAATTTTTTGGGTGATCTCGTGAAAAAAGGTGACAAAGTGCCTGACAGGTTTGGAAGGGGTCCGGGAGGCTAAAAATGTGTCTAAACGCAATAAAACGATGAAAAACAAGCCTCAATCAGACGAAAACAGATTCAGGGGACCGAAACCCTAGCAGGATAGCCCTAGAGGGTCAAAAAACCCTAATTTTTAGGCTTAAAAGGGGCCTAAGGGGCCACTTTCAAGTCATTTTCACACACCTCCGCTAGCAAACCTTGAGATTCGAGCTCTGACCTGCTGACGATATGGCACAATGGCAGCTTCCCCTGCACATTTCGGACCTAGTTCGGTGCCCCGGTATGTGACCCTAACTAAAGCCTCATTTTTTCATTTTGACGCATTTATTACATGTTTAAAGATGAACTCACCTCCATTGGCACTATTATAGCGCCGCTCAGTGTTTAAAGTGCACCACTTTTAGTCTCTTTATGCCACAATGGTGCTATTTAGCACTGCAGTGGTGTAGTTTGGAGTTTAGAAACTCCGCCACTGGGATCGGGCTCAGCTCAGACTCGGCGGGCCGATTTGGGAAAAGTGCACGGTGGCGGCGACCTTTTCTCAAAAATTGCAAAGCTGGGGGTCAAAGTGCGCAGCGGTGGCGCCTTTTGGCCAAATTTTGGGTCTAGCGTCAGAGTTTTAGAAAACTCAAACTATGACACCTTCACAAACTGCGCCGCTAGAAGCAAGCCTGGAGCATTATGCTAGGATTTTTCCAAAACTTTTAACATGTTGACTTTCTTTGATGCAAGATGGACCTAGGGAGCTTTATTCGTGGGAGCACCGGTCACGGGATTTGGCAAGTGTCCTACAGGACTTTAGCGACAAAGACCAGGATCAGCTAGGGGCTACAGGATTATGGCATATTGTGTACACGACACCCATAAGCACACACCTTAGGATGTTGTCAACGTTGGCAGAGAGGTGGCATAGTGAGACATCATCATTTCATCTTCCCACTGGTGAGGCAACCGTCACATTGGAGGATGTCTAGCACATATTACGATTGCCCATTCATGGCCGTTGGGTGATCTATGACATGGAGGAGGGATGCAAGTGCTGCACCCAAGTCCCTGCCACTTGAGATATCATTTATTGTGAGGGACAAATTGATATGGAGTGGTACCGAGTTATAGCACCTCCCCTCCGCTGGGCGATTGCAATGATTACTTTAGGTTTGGTTGCCCAAGAAAGATGAGGGTAGTAGTTCAATCCTGGATGGGGATACTACTGGGAGAGGATGGTCTGGGACAGACCAGCTCAATTTGTATGGGGGCCTATCCCTCTGGCTTCACTTTACAGGGATCTCCACGAGTATGCATACGTGGATGGTAGAGCACTGGGGGCTAGAGTGACTTTATTGCATGTTTGGGCATGGGAACACATTTCTGTGCTACATCCATGGGTTGTTCTAGTTTCAATGGGGGTAGAGGATGCCCTAGTGACATGATACAGAGGTGGTGTGTCCTTTACATACACTAGAGAGCATGGGATCTCCTATTGGAGGTGGGTCATAGATGAGATGATTGTGTTCACTTGGAGACTATACCTTAGTCAGCCTGGATGGGCTGACGATGCATATCACCTCTTCTATTGCTATCAAAATCGATACATGTAGGGTCGGGAGCACACCATGATTGAGCAATATCTACCCGGGCGCGTACATCATTAGTTTGGAGAGCCAGAAGATCGGCTAGATGACGGCTATGTAGCCATGTTTGCACGTAGCCTGACACAGGTGTCATGGGGGCCTAGTATTCCTACTACAGAGGCACTTGATAGCTTTCGACACTTGGTGGTCTGACCTTGGGCTTATGATCAGGGCTTGGCAGACCCAGGGACTACACAGGCCTACAGAGATTGGTTCAAACCTCCCCTCCGGTTGACCATTCTAGGTGAGGATCCAGAGGCGTATAGGGTCAGAGGCAGAGGTAGAGGACAAGCACAAGGGTGAGGACCGAGGATTGAGATCCGACATGATCTATTAGGGGTGCCCCCAGTTCCACCAGGTCACAAGGATGTTCCCATGTAGGGCCAGCATCAGGATCCACCAGTCCCACCACCATGAGCCGAGGGTGAGGGTCAAGTTCATGTGCAGCCACGGGCATAGCCAGTAGGGAAGGTAGACACATGGGATGCCCTGATTTTATAGCTATAGGCATAGGTTTAGGCAGTGAAGACTGAGAGGGACCAGGCATGGGCTGATAGAGAGTGGCTTAGAGCAGAGAGGGATCAGGCTATGTAGTAGAGATAGGCTACAGAGCTATAGGTAGTGATAGAGCTAGGTTGCAGGTAGCAGATTGAGAGTATGATAGCCTCCTCGTCCTAGGGTACAGTGTCGGTTCAATCCTATAGAGATGCTATTCGAGAGATAGAGTACTACTGCTAGGCCTACCACGACCATGAACCTAGAGTAGATTGGGTCCCAGAGTACTCAGAGTGGGACAGTCAGAGACCACCAGAGGGTCATGGTGACAGGGGCGAGGGCAGCATCCACGGAGATCAGGCTTGATCGAGATATTATGATGTACCTCTTTGTGCCTTATGGGCTCATTTTTGATAGCCTGATGGGCATTTTGTATTGATTAACATATATGTACAGTGATCCGATTATTATTCCTTTGTACTATGACAGTGGCATGATTGATATGATATATGAGCCGATTTTGATGAGATGTACTGTGTACTTTTATTTATGCATGGATGGTTTATTTCTATATGCTTTGCAGTGATGTTCCTATGGATGCATTTATTTCTAATGATGTATGTGATGCCATGATGTGCAATAATGTGTGTAATAATACTTAATTATGAGATAATTTATGAATGGATGTAATATGATGTGATGGTTGTGATATGATGCAAATGGTTTTATGAGATGCTTTAGAATAAAAAATGTTATTATCCTAAATGATGTATGTGATGAAATGATATGTTAATGCAAAGTGATATGCTGATGTGTAATGAATTAAATGCTTATATGCCTATTTGCTTATGATTATGCAAAAGTGATTATGGAATGCTTTTATAGATGCTATGTGATGATTTAGATGGTAATATGGAATGGTTATGAGATGCAAATGAATACTACATGATGCAATGTAATGGGTGAAATGCGATGACATGTATGCACCTATCTATGAAAAATGTTTATGATAACCTATTTATATGATGATTAAAATGCAATGCGTGTGTTTCCTATATGATATGTTTATGCGATGTGCTAATAATTTCTATATGACATGCTTATGCGATGTGCTAATGATTTGTGGATGCAGGATCGATGATGATGATGGTGATGATGATCAACTATCATAGTACCTTGTTAGTATGGTTAGTAAGAAAAGAAGTCATTTCAACAAGATGAAAGATGACACAAATGCAAATGATGATGATGATGATGATGATGATTACTTGCCGAGGAATTGGGATTTTCAAAGGGCCAAATTTTCTTATGTTTGATAACACACGTGGTACGATGCATCAAGGTATAGAAAACTAGGATGGCATTGTACCTAGTGCGATGGAATTTGACTCGACAATCAGATAGGAGTATCCTTGTTCACATCTAACATACGAAAACCTTGCTAGGATGTACTTCGGAAGTTTCAAACAACTCAGACCAAAACACGAAAAGGTAAACCTATCCTTGTAATAGTCAACAAGTTTCCCTAGACCTCTTCCATACATACCTAACAAAGCAAGTATTTTCCAAGGTTATATTGCAAGAACGTCCAACAAGCATAGCAGAAAAAAGATAAAGATCATTGCCCCATTCCTATTTCTCTAAATCTGCTATTTTGGGATATCATCGAGACGTCCTTGGAATGAGCGGAAAATAAGATAAGTCAAAAGATAAAGACCAAGTAAACAAACAAACTGATGCTCTTCACTACTGCTAATGGAAAAAGGATATGTTTTCCAAGATGATAAATGAAACTTATTGCTAAAAGATAATGCCCATTGTAGGAAGGATTCATCCTAGGACATGTTAGTGGATGGCGGCATGTCATTTTTTTTATAAGGGATGATTGATATGGGACCACTGAGATGATGCATTACCAATACGAAGAGATAACCAACTTGCTTATGCACTAACTTAGACTTTAGACTTGATGTTGTGGAGTTTTCTTGTATTTGCTAGGCTTGTTTCTGACTATTTCACCAAAGGTTGATGATGACGATCTGTTTATTATGAGTGGTGTTATTGTGGGTGCAAGCGAGATGAGGCGGGTGGATTTTTTCAAATATTTGGATGTTTTTGGAGTTTTGCAATGTTTTGAGGCTGTTTTTGTTATTTTTTCAAGATTTTGCAAATGTTTTGATTTTTTTATTTTTCAATTTTTTGGGATTTTCTGAGATTTTGACCAAGAGACTAACCTAAAGACCTATCTTAGGGGTCTCAGGGCTGATCAACAGATGAGCCTTTCCTACGTTATATACTCAGAGACCACGTGGTTCATTGATGACTTGATCGAATTACAAATGAAGATATACATGATGAAATGTTAGTTTATTATGATGGACTCCTATAGAATTGACCTAAATGTCTCGGGGGATGATCAAAGATCAACCTTGCCTACGTTCAAGCTCAGAGATGACGTAGTTCGACAAGATGACTCTATTTTTGGCTTTTGATTTGACTTTTTGACCTGTTTTTGGATTTTGATATGTTTTGAATGTTTTTGGATTTTCTAATTTTTTGATGTTTTTGGATTTTTTGATTTGAGGACCTTAAGATCACACATGAATCTGATCTGATAAGAACATGCATGTAGCATGATGCAATAGACTACTCCGATAAAGGTAGGACAAACTACCTTGAGGATGGGCTGAGTAGTACTAGGAGGGATCATGATACGAACACAGGACCAAGCTATGGTGCAAATGCAAGTGGATGTGTGATGGATGGAGACCTGAATACGATGGATGATGGAAGCAAAATGAATGAATGATGTAGATAAAGCCATAAAGGTCCTGGTGGATGGAAAGTGTTTATTTACGCAAGGCGCCTGTTTGCCAGGTTTTCACCAAGGTACTTGCCCAAAATGCCACCAAAGTGGTTTTCACTAGAGGATGATTTTTTTAATCCTTTTTCTAATTTTTTTTGGATTTTTTGCTTTTTTGATTTTTTTGCTTGTTACCAAGATGCCTATTTGCCAGGTTTTCACCTAAGTAACCATTTTTTCAAGAATTTTTCTAATTTTTCTAATTTTTGGTTTTATACCCTAGAAGATTTAAGCATAATTTTTTTTGAGATGGGAGCTATTCAGGGGCTCCTATAGAGGTTCCCCTTCGGGTCTTGATAGCTGATATGCCCCTGATTTATAACTTGTGATGACGAAAGGTCCCAACCAATTAGGTTTGAACTTGCCTTTGCTGCTAGGGTTCAGGACATTCTTCTAATTTTCTTTTAAGACTAGTTCTTCGACTTGGAAAGTCCTGCTTCTGATTTATTTTTTTGTAGCTCCGTTTGAGTCTATTTTGATAGACTTGCAGATGATTTAGAGCATCTATGCATTTCTCATCCAATAACTCCAGCTCATTTAGTCTTGATACCCAATAGTCCTCATTAGTAATGAGGTTTTGCAATGATTTTCTGAGGGATGAGAGCTCGATCTCAATTGGGAGGACAGCTTCTGATCCGTAGACCAAGGAGAATGGGGTGGCATCGGTGGGTGTGCGGATGTTGGTTTGATAAGCCTAGAGGGTGGGATTAAGCTATAAGTGCCAGTCACGACCTGCATCATTGACTGTTTTCTTGAGGATTTTGAGGATGGTTTTGTTTGTGACCTCTGCTTGGCCATTGCCTTGGGGATAGTATGGGGTGAAGCGATGCTGGATTTTGAATTTCTCACACAAGTCATGAACCTCCTAGTTCTTGAAGGGTGTCCCATTATCTGAGATAATGGCTTGTGGGACACCGTAATGACAGATGAGATAGTTTAGGATGAATTTTGAGATTTACCTCCCAGTGATATAGGTCATGGGTATGGCTTCCACCCATTTTGTGAAGTACTTAGTTGCAGTTATGATGAATTTATGGCCATTGGATGAGGTGGGTGAGATTTTCCTAATGAGATCGAGTCCCCACTATGAAAAGGGCCATGGTGTGATAATCGGGTGAAGCTCTTGAGCTGGAGCATGGATGAGGTCCCCATGCTGCTGACATTATATGCACCTTTTAGCATGATCATGCACTTCTCTTTCCATTGTGGGCCAATAATGCCCTATCCTCAGCAATTTCTTGGAGATGGTCATTCCACTCAAGTGTGAGCCACAGATACTGTTATGAACCTCGGTTAGAGCTGTTAATGCCTCCTCAATGTTTAAACAACGTAGCAAGGTACCTTCTATGCTTCTACGGTATAAGGTATCACCTAGGATCACAAATCTAGATGCTTTTTTGACAAAGGTTTGTCTTAGGCTCGATGGTAGGTCAGCGAGTATGAATCCTATGTGAAGATATGTGTAGATGTCATGGTACCAAGGATCACTAAGACCGATGATTTCACACACATATTCTGATTCCAGTACCTCGAATGTGGGAATGAGAAGCTGCTCAATCAGAAATTCATATTTCAGCATGTTATGAGGGATGTCTAATAGAGACTTGATTATAGCCATGGAATCTGTTGCTCTGTTGTTGGTTCTTGGAATTTGCTCGAATGTTATGTCAATGAAGTTTTCCTGTAGAGTCTCCACCAATTTCTTGTATGGAGTGAGCTTATCATCCTTAGTCTGATATTCATTATTGACTCGATTTATGATCAACTGAGAGTCCCCATACACCTTGAGAGCTATGATTTTCCATTTCACTGCTATCCCGAGGCCTATAGTCAAAGCCTCGTATTCTACGATGTTGTTGGTGCAAGGAAATGCTAGTTTGTATGATTTTGATATGCAGTCCCCTTGTGGGGTGATGAAGAAGATACCAACTCCTGATCCATGTTCTATGTATGAACCATCGAAGTATAGTTTCCAATGGTCAGTTACATTGAGGTTAAAGATGGATTCATCTGGGAATTCTGAGACAAGAGTATTCTCAGAATATATAGGTGCTTCTACTAGTTGATCTGCAATAACCTGACCTTTAATGGATTTTCTCTCCACATACTCGATGTCATACTCAGATAGTATCATTACCCATTTTTCCATTTTTCCAATTAAAATTGCCTTTGATAGGAGATACTTTAGGGGATCAATTTTTGCAATGAGCTTTATCTTGTGTACCAACATGTAATGTCTAAATTTTTGGGATGCAAACACTACCGTGAGGCAAGCTTTCTCAATGAATGAGTAATTTAGCTTGTGACCGACCATTGTCCTACTGATATAGTATATGGCCCTCTCCGTTCCATTTTCATCATGTTGAGCTAGGGGAGCTCCAAGGGCTACTGTTGTTGCTAACACATATAAGATCAATGGCTTTCTCGGGATAGGTGGCATTAACACTGGTGGTGTTAGTAGATATTCCTTGATTTTGTTAAATGCCTCTTCACACTTTGTATCCCCTTTGTATGCTACTCCCTTGTGGAGTAGGTGAGATTATGGATTCTTCTTGTCTACCAGTTATGCTATAAATCATTAGATGGATTGAAGTTGACCTTGGAGGCCTCTCAGTTGTTTTAATGTCTTTGGTGCTTCCATCTTGAGGATTGCTTTTACTTTTTCTAGATCCACTTTGATACCCCTCATGGAGACTATGTATCCTAACAATTTACCTGATTGTACACCAAAGACAACCCTTCTTGGGATTTAGTCTAACTTTGTATTCCTCCAGTCTGTCAAAGATAGCACCTAGGGTTGCTATATGATCTTGTCTTTTTCTTGACTTAGCTAGAATATCATCGACATAGTCTTTGACTATTTTGTGAATCATGTCATGGAATATTAGTGTCATGGCCCTTTGATAGGTTGCTCCTACATTCTTTAGACCAAATGGCATCATGTTCTAACAGTAGGTCCCCCATGGACAAGTTAAATCCGTCTTATGTTGGTCTTCTTTCGCTATCATGATCTGGTTATATCCTGAAAATCCATCCATTAATGATAGCATCTCGTGCCTTGATGTCATGTCTACTATCATGTCGATATTAGGAAGTGGGAAATCATCCTTGGGACATGCTTTGTTCAAATATCTGAAGTCCGTACAGATTATGATGGCTCCATCAGGTTTTGAAACAGGTACCAAGTTTGATACCCATTCTAGATAGTCAATTGGTTGGATAAATCCTGTATCTAATAACTTTTTGAGTTCCATTTTGACCAATAAGGCTATTTGAGGATGCATCTTTCAAAGCTTTTTTTTGACTAGTTTTCTTCTGGATACACTGCTAAATGATGAACCACTATCTCTAGATCTAGCCCTGGCATATTAGCATAACTCCATGCAAAGTTTATTTGTCTTTCCTTTAGGAATGCTGCTAGGAGTTCTTGCTCTTCTGTTAATAGTGATTCTGTATAGAATGTGATATGCAGGGTCTCCTCTGTTCCTATGTTGACTGGATTGCACTTTTCGGCCAAGACTGTTGATTTCTCCTGGTGAATAGCTCTTAAGGAAAGATTGAATCCTTCATCCTCAGGTGCCTCAGAGAGGTTTTCACCATTGGATACATCCTTTATTTTTACTTTTTTCTTGTCAGAGAGTGCCACAGTGTGGTTTTCACTCAAGGACTTGGATATGATTCTTAGTTTCTCACTTTTGTAACTAAAGGATTCAATCATTTCCCCGTAATAGGCATGTGTGTCCAACTCCATTATAAATCCTCCCTTGTGATCTCCATCTGGAATGTTATCCCTCAATCCCATGAATTCTGAGAGTGCTTCATCATTTTCGAATGTATCAAGAACTGGTGGTCCTCGTTGGTCATAGTCAGTCAGTTGGGGGTATACTAAATGGATCTCATGATTTTTATGATCGGATTCAAAGGATAGGGTACTAATCATACATAAGGTGGTGTCCTTGAATAACTTAGGTAGATTGGTCAAGGTATCTTCATCATTGCTACTAATATAGGGCTCAGTTATAAAATTATGTGTGTCCCTACCTGTGACTATTGGTGAGTGTACTTGTAGTAGCATTGGCTGAGGAGAGATACTAACTATTCTAATTGGAGGACTTCGGCCACCTATGGTTATTCTCGGAATGGTACATCCAAGACCAATATTTGTTATGGGTTGCGTCTCTGGCATGATAGGTATTATGAGCCCATTGTCATTTTGTCCCAGTCTTTGGTTTTTGTTGTAACCCATTGCAAGCATCATTTGTAGGCCTTAGCTTGTCTCATCCACTGGTAATTCAAGTATCAGTCTTTCATCTTGATAGAGCATGTGCGATGGATCTACTTCAATAACCTCATGGCCAAGATCTCCCCATCGTGTGAATTTAGGATAATCTTCAGGAGACGTTTGTGATGTGGAAGCTTGATTTTCCTGTGGATGTCCCCATCATCTAGGAGATTGTGGTAACTCTCCTATCACAAAAGCATTGTTAGGGAGCTTGTAGCTTCCACAACCATCCTCCTGGATGATGAGCTTGATTTCGGATATGGTGGGGATGGCAAGGATGGTGGGTGTCTCTATCGTAGAAGCGGATGCCAGAGTGGCAGGGTCGATGTATGGTGTTGATGGGCCTTCATCATTCTTTGGCACTTGGGGGATTTTGTAATACTTAGCATCAAGATTTTTGCAATATGAAAACAGTTTAGGATCTTTATGGATGGTGACCTCTTGTCCATTATGTGTGAATTTCACACATTGGTGGAAGGTTGATGCTACAGCTTTCATCGCATGGATCCATGGGCATCCTAGGAGGATATTTATGGTAATTCGAGGTCCAAGACCTGACATGTGGTTTCCATGAGTGTTGGCCCTACTTGAATAGGGAGTTTGATTGTGCCTTGAGATAATCTTTCTTGGTCATTATATGCTCTGATTGTGATGCCCTTTCCTTTGTCGATGGAATCTTCTGATATTTTCAACTGCTTGATGAGGCTAAGAGAATAGATGTTCAATCCTGCACCTCCATCCACCAAGACCCTTTTGATTTTTCTCTTGTTGACAATGGCTTCCAAATGAAGTGCATGGTTGTGAGATGGTTGGGCGGGGAAATCTTGGTCAAATAATGTAAGGAGATTAAGCATTATGATATTTCTAACCATAGTTTGGAATTGGTCCGCATCAAGATCTGCGGGGACAATGTATGAGGCTAATGCTTCCTCGAGAATATTTTTATGCGCTGATGAGATTTTTAACAACTCCATGATGGAGATGTGCGCTAGCATTCTCTTGAGTTGTTCTACAACATTGTAGCTATGTAGAACAACTCTAGATGAAGGGACTCTATTTGGTTGGGATGATCTTGCAATGGTGACTTTGCCGCCTCGTGTGGTGACACCACAATCTTTGGTATGGGAACCTTTGATGGTGATGACCATGCAGTCTTCATTTAGGGAGGAAATGATTGTTTCATACACATGATTTACACTGCCCTTCCCTTTATCATTTTTATTCCCTTTGTTGCAATGATTTGGCATCAGACTCGTGTAGATCTTAAGATCCTGATTTCTTGTGGGTTGTTCCACGTTTATGATTTTCTTGTCGATAAGATCTTGGATGATATTTTTGAGTCTCATGTAGTTGTTCATGGTGTGACCTTTTATTTTGTGAAATTCACAAAGTTTATTCTCATTGTACCAAGGAGGTTTGACATCGGGTTCTTGGTAGTTCTCGAATGTAGGAGGTTTGATAAGTTTTTCGTCAATCAATTTTTTCATTATGTCCTCCAATGGTTCCCCCAAAATGGCATATTTTTGTTTTGGATAACTTTTGTGTTGGGGTGGTCCTCTTTGATCATTGAGGTTATTTATGGTAGGGTTGTTATTCACTTGGTATGTGGTGTGATGAGTGTTTTGGCGTTGATTTTGGATTTGCGGTGTGGGTGTATGTTGGCATGGACCACTGATGACCACCTTGGCATCAACGACACCATCATTAGTAATGTTCTTGTTTCTTTCCCATGTTTGAGGTTTATTGTTGCAATTTGATGGTGGGCAATTTTTTTGTTGTTCATGATATGACGTTGATTCGGTGGGTTGGGTTGCAAGGGCTCTTTCGATGCTGAGCGCTTTGGAGATCAATTGTTCATATGTAGTGATACCCTAAACCTTGAGGTGGAATGCTAAGCAACTTTCAAGGTCGGCGATGATTGTGCAGACTTGTTGTTCTTCTGGTATGGTCCACTTGCTCCGATTGGCCTTGGATCACCATCGTTGAAGGAATGAGGAAAAACACTCATTCTTTCCTTGTTTCAAAGCTGATAGTTCTTTAAAACTAACATCCATTGCAATGTTACATGCGTAATTCCTAATGAATGTGTCTCTAATTTCTTCAAATATTCTAATGCCTAAAGGTAAGAGAGAGAATCATTCTATAGCCGGACCTGCCAAGCTCCTAGGGAATAGCCGCATTAGATAAGTATCATCATATGTGACCTCCATACAATGAACCTGGAATTCCCTGATGTGATCTTCAGGGTTTCCCATCCCTCGATATTTGTCAAATTTGGGGATTTCAAATCCCTTGGGGAATGGTTTCATGTCTAGGCTCCTATCAAACGGATAGGGACACAAGTTGCTTGGCATTTTGGTTGTCCATCTTGATTGAAGGTCAAGCACTTGTTGTGAAAGCAACCTGATTTGTGTCGTCACATCACTCTGGGGATCAGGGGGTGGGATGAAAGTGTTTTGGGGTGTTTGAATCATGGGCTGGCTGGGTGGATTGGTTGGTGCATTGTTTGATGGTATTTACATGTTCTAGCGAGCGAAGGCTTCTACTTGCTTTTGTATGAACAATGATTGTTGTTAATCTTGCTATTGTTGTGCTAGAATTTATGCTTATTGTTGTTCCATCAACGCTTGTTGTTGTGTTTGTTGTTGTTCCCACAATGCTTGTTGTTGGGCTGCCAATTCTGTTGCTTCTTACTGCTCTTGGTATTGCTTTAGTGCTTGCTGATATGCTTGCATTTGCGCTGCTTGTGCAAGAAGTTGTGATTGAGCTACTTTTTGTTGCAATAAAAGTTGTGCTTGAGTGACCCTTTGTGCTTGCAATGCTTGTGCGGCTTGTTGTTGTTGCTATTGCAATAAAGCTTGGGCTTGTTGCGCTTGTTGCGCTTGTAATGTGGCTTGTGTGGCTTGGGTAGCTTGTGTAGCTTGAGCAACTTGTGCAGCTTGAGTAGCTTGTTGCATGGCTTTTTGTTTCTAAATTTGTTGGTATCCTCTTTGAAAAGTAGCTTGTAATGTTGCATTGTATTGACTTGATGTGGTGAAAGTTGGTGGTGGTGGGGGTGGTGGTGGATTTGGAATGGTGGTAGATGATGATGTTGTGTTGATGTTTTGGGTGTTGGATAATGGTATTTATGTGATTGGTCCTTGAGAAACCATGCTTTGTGATGTTAGGGGTGCGTTTGATGATGTTGCCATTATTTGCTTTCATTGATACTTGGTAGGGGAGGAAGCCCTAAACCAAGGAGTGATGTGGATGATAATGGTAATGGTAGAAGAGGTGGAAAGGTGAGGGGCATGAGTTGTTGTGAAAATTTTGTGGTGTCAAATAAGCCCCCTAGTCCGAATGTATCACCCTCTTCTTGTGAATTTGTGAGAAGAGGTGTTTGAGGAGTTGCGTGAAAGAATGATGATGATGGATTGTGATGGAATGTGAGAGGAACATTTTTGTGTAATGGGTTTTCGGGTATATTTTGTTCCAAGGTGATGTTTGTGTCCATGTTTTGATTATTAACAAGGGGATGTGATTGAAGAGCATTGAGGAATATGTTTCCCTTGTTGACATTTGGTTGGGTTGGAGAAAATGATGTTGTGATTTGCAGAATGTTTTGCGTGATGTTTTGGGATAGAGGTGTAGATGAGATGGGTATGGTGGATGAGATTGGGGGAAATGATGTGTCCACGATAGTACTCACATCAAAATATGAAGGCAACTTGGCCCCTTGTTTTGCTAGTTCAAGCATGTATAACGAAGGGTTAAGTCTCATCATGATGTTGATGATTCTATGATTCTCTAGATTTTGAAGCATTTCTGTCATTTCCTCGTGAGACATTCCAAAGGTAAGATCCTCTCCTTGATTTTCTTCTTGCGGATTTTGCGATGATGAGAGGGTCAATGGATTGCTTGATTCCGCTGGATTCATTTCTGCATTGGTTTGGCTAAGATCACTTGAAGTGGGTGTTTCTTTGTTGGCTTCCATACTCTTCTTGTATTGAGATCTCGTTTGAACCATAAAACAAGGATCAATCCTTGAGAATATGAAAGATGAATCTCTTGATTTTTTGGATCAATCATTATTTTATGCCCCAAAGTATAAAGTTTTAGGATGATTTTGAGGATCAAAGGTGATGATGATATGATGATGATGTTTAAGGATGGATGATATGGATGTTTTGGCTTTTGATAAATCTTGAATGAGACACTAGGCTTTTAGGACTTGTGGATTTTGATTTTGATTTTGGATTTTGAGATTTGAGATTTTGTCCTTGATTTTGATTTTGCTTCTGATTTGGATTTTTGAACAAAAGGACCCTAAGATGTTGGATGATGATCTAAGGGATAGCTTTTTTCAAAGGATGATAATTTGAATATGTATGAGGAGAAGGATACATCTACCCACACCTATTCAACCAAAGTGATTGTTTCACTAAGCATATGGAGAAGAATTCATCTACATATACTAAGCTAGGCAAGATGATTTTGATAACTTTGACTAAGTATATGCAAAAGGATGCATCTACACATGCCTAGCCAAAGGTGTTTTGATAAATGTTCTCAAGGATTTTGTCTCAATGATATTGATGGATTTGATTTTTCCACAAAGCCTAGTATCAAGGATGATTTCAAGATTTTCCAAAAGGTGATGATGAGGTGGATTTTGTTTTGATGTTTTGATGGATGGATGAAAAGGATTTTTATGTGTTTTGATCCTAAGATGAACCTACAAAGATACACTTTGTTTGCTTAGACCTAGGTATTGAAGAGCATGCAAATGCTTCCTAATGACTTTTGTAACCAAGAAATGATTTCATTTGAACATTCATTTTCAGATTTCCAATCAATGGTTTGTGCTTTGGGATTTGGAGTCTTCAACACATATGAAAGTTCATTTTGCTTAGCTTTGCTTTATGTCTTTATTTTACCAAAAACACTTTCTTCAATTAGGTTTTCCAACTAAGATGTTCAATGTCTTAATTTCTTCAAACCCCACAAGATATGTTATGTGGAAATTTAATGAACTTAAGGCAAGGGTTTTCCTATTGTTTACTTAAGAAGACAAATTGAGATATAATCCAATGCTTAGAAACCTCTAAGGATGTGAATCCCAAGGGAAAGCAATAACATATGAATTGAGTCAATTGTATTTGTCCTCAAAAGGGTTTGAAATTTGGATGATGTTAATTGTTTGTTTTTGAGATGTTTTCAATCAAGCAATGCATTTTGTAACCCAAGAATAAGTACAATCCTATGGATGTGTAAGAAAATATTTGTTGGATTCCCACTTGGACAAGTCCAGCTACGCCTATCTCTAGTGAATGGTTAGATGCTTGACCCCACTGGATCCCCTCCATGACACTCACTTATACAGGGCAGCCAAGCATCAACACCCATGAAACTCCCATGGCATGCTTTCCATTTCTACTAGAAGATCGTAAAAGTGCGGGGTGGCTTCAAAACGACTGTTCTTGCACCAACAAATAGATTAAGGATTTTGGAAAATTCTAGCACATGGGTTTTAGTAAGTACTTTATGTTCATGGAGATTAACCCATACGGCAAGAGTCCCCTTTTGGATCCATCTTGTCAGAATCAACTGTGTGATATTGGTGTTTCATCCAATATCCACATTTATATCCCGACTGGAAATACTCTTGGATTTAGAGTGTTATCGGTTGATTCGTTCCCTTGGGTGAGTACTTTTTCCCCAAGGTAGGCCCTCTAGGATAAACAAAAGTGAATGAAGAACAATATTCGTAACTCGATCAATCCTTATTTGGAAACAAGAAGAGAGAATATACGCAATGAAGTCCCCCCTCACACTCACACAATAGTTTGCTCAATTTTAAGCCCAAATCGAAGTGTGGAGGTGATTGATTTATCTTAACCCAAAGTCACGAAAAAGGCCTTTTGATTCTCAAGATCGCTATAAAGCACGAGAGAAGCGCATATGTCCTTTTTCAATGGCTTTAGTCTAAGTAAGCCCTCACGAAAAACACTACACTTGTTCTTTTTAGATCCTCAAAGCAATATGTGAGTTCATTTTAGAGCACCAAAAAGAAAAGTGGTAAACATTTGTTCAATTTGTTAATCCCATAAAAAAAATCTAGTAAGTTGTTGATCCTATTGTTCATTTTAACCTTTGCAAGAAATGGAATTGAAAGGTACTTTTTAAGCCCAAATGAAAACTAGTATTCTAAGAATGAAGAAGATGACAAATTCTTGAAGAAGTGTTAAATAAACACTTAAGTGTTAAAAAAACACTTTGATAGGAAAAAATATCATCACCATGTTCCTCCTTTCTTAGTTTTTGATTTCCAACCTACAAAGAAGAAAAATAGTCAGATTCTCGAAAAACACAGAAGTTAAAAACCAAAAAGTAGGAGATAAATAAATCATAAATCAAAAACACATGCTAAAAATTAATTTCTCCCTTTTTATTGTCTTCCAGCGTCACAACTCATGAAGGCATCGCTATTTTTTCCTCTCAGCAGTTCTCTTACAGCACCGCTTACCAGTTAGTGGCGCTCTTTGTCAGGACAGAGAGCATGATTGCGTCATTGTTTTCTCCCAGTGTCGCACTTTTCAAAAGTGTCGCTATTTGAAATTTTTTGAAAGCTTCTGCAGATCGGCGAGTCCAGCGGCAGAGTTAAGAATTTGAAATTTTTGGCGGGATGAGTCCAACGGTGCTAAAACAGTGACGCTGGCAAGCCCGCAGTGCTAAACAGCAACACTAATGAGCCTACGGTGCTAAATTAGCGACGTTGACAAGCCTGCGTTGGAATTTCCTGTGTGTCAAGAAAATATAAAAATTTTAAGAAAAAGTTAGAAATAATGATGTCAAGCCCTCCTTCTAGCGCCAAATGTGTGAACCCTTTTCCTAGTACCTGTAAAACAATATGAATAAACAAGTTAGACAAGGAATTACAAGCTAAAAGAAGGATTCCCCATGAAATCCATTTGCAAACTCAAAATAGGAAAGAAAATAAGCAAGAACAGAATGAAACTGATAAACCAAAGATTAAATCCTAATTTAAATAGCAAACACTTGATCCCATGGGGGAATTGGTGCCAATTTGATGTGAAAATTAGCCCTTTCCCAATCCCTATGATGCAAGATTCAAATGTTGAAGAGATTTTTGATCCACTTTGTTGATGAAAGATGAAGACTCTAAGCTAAATCTGCAAAAAGCCTAGCTAAGAATTCAAATGATGGATGGAAATGGCTAAGTATTTGAGTATAGTAAGTTTACTCAAATTGTGGATGATAAAATGAGGAGAGGAGCTCTTTATTTATAGATTGATAAGTTGAAGAGATGTCCAAATTTGATCAATGTGGGACAAAGAATCAACCAATGATATGATGCCACTTATCAACATGTGAGAGGATGAAGGTTGAGCAAGTTTTGAGGATTGTGCCAATAAATGCCAATATTTGAAATTCAAATTTGTTGAAATGACATTTAAGAGGGAAGGGAAAATGAAATAAATGCCACTTGGCTCAAGGCAAAGGACATGTAAGAGGTTTTAAATGCCTTGTTGGATGTACATGTTGACTTAGAATTTTTGAATTCAAATTGAGAGAATATTCCAAAAGATGCCTTGTGAGGAAAATAGAGATTTAATAAATGAATTAAATCTATTTTCATGTGCAACTTGCATTATCTAGAGGATGTGACATGAGATTAGATTAAATTAATCAAAGGTTAATTAATTTAACAGAGATTAGATGATGTGACTTATTTGACTTAGATTTATGGATTTATTTAAATCAAATAAGAGAGGAATATGATAAGAGGCTAATTAAATAAAGATTTTGATTTATTTAATTAAAAGGGATGGTGTTAGATTAAATCAAATAAGGTTTTAATTTATTTAATTTAATGGATAGACTTTAGATATTTAATCAAATAAATTGATTATTTAATTAAATAGGGATAATTAGATCAGATGGATTGATTTAATTAATAAGAGAAAGTGACTTAATTAGACAAAATGATTTATTTAATTAAGAGACGAATATTGATGAATTTAATCAAATAAGGGAATTTGATTAAACGGTTAGACTGAGGGATAATTTAGGAAGAAACGATGTTAGTAAGTCAGGATCAGATGCATGATGTCAATTAGTATATTTTCGATGTCTACAACAACAATATGTATGCGAGAATCAACAATTTGAAGAAGAAGAAGAAGATGAGTATGTGTATACTCAAGGTCAGGACTCCATCATAGAATCAAGATGCAAAATTTCCCCCTTGGATGCATTTCTCAACATAGGGAGACATGAAGGAGAAAATAAAAGTTCTTTATACAACAGGATGATAAATATCTATATGCAATTACCTCCTAATTGTAGGCCTACAAGGGCCATGTTTATTGAGCAGTTTGTAAGAGCATGGGAGCCTAAATCAGTTTATTGGCCAAAAAATTTGTGTACCTTTGATCTAGTGAATAAATTCATTGATGCCATGGAGCGGATGAGGTATGAGAACACTATCAATGTTGAAACCAATAGTTGTATTTTTGATGAGTATAGAGAAATTGATCAAACAATGTAGCCAATAGAAGATGAGACATGTGCATGTTAATATGTTTCATATGATAACTTGCATAAGAAAGATGAAGATACAAGAGATCTCTCTTGCATAACAAATTGTAACAAGGAAAGCAGTGTATGTTATGAGGGATCTAATGAATATTCAGATTATGAAGATGAAGCTATGGATTCTGATTTACAGCAAGATGATTCTTGCAGTTCTTGGGGTAATCCAGAGGAAGAAGCAATAGAGAATGCAGATCCATTTGATAATGAATATATAACACTTCCTACTATAGTTGAGAACCATGATACATTTGATGATGAAGAGGAGATTACGTCAACATGTGAAGAGAATAAATACAATGATCTTGAAAATTGCCATGTTGATGAATTGGAAAATGAAATGGAAGGGGATTGTGTATCATGTCACAATGAGGAAGAGTTTGAGAGCTATCATGTGAATTTTGATTTTCAACAAGGAGATATTTTCAGCTCTTGTGGAGATCATGAAGAGGGAGAAATAATGGAAGATATGGAAGAAGAGACATATTCACTCAGTAATGAGAAAATTTCAGATTTTCTAACTCTTGAATATTAGAGATGTGTACACAAGGATGATTCTGAAGTTTTGTGTCTAGCTTATATTTTTCTTGATAGTGAAAGTTTTTTGTGCAATGATTCATATGAATCCCAATGCATTTCTCGAATTGATGGAGAAACCTTTGAAGTTGATAAAAAATCTACATCCATTCATGAAGAGGTATGTGATTTTGAAATTTCTAATTCATGTGGAGAAAACATTTATTTGCATACCAAGGATGATAGATGTCCAACATTGATTGGTTCATATATGCATGATATTGGAAATATGAGTCAAAATCCAATGTCATCTCCAAATGGCGATATGGAGGAGGTACCAAAGGTTTCAGATTTGTTTGTCTCAAATAGTGTTGATATGACATAAATTTTTGTTTCTCATGACACACACTCTGATGGTGAATTTTTAGTACAGCTGGGTTAATGTTTTATAATTCATAATAGTGAGAAAGATAATGAGAAATTTTTCATTGAATATGCATGTACTTTGTATGTTAAAGATAACATAAATTTTTCCCATAATGATGGAGAATTTGAATTACTGAATGATGAAGGGAATTTGGGCCAAGCTGAGCATGATGATTCTCTAAGAACTTTCGATAACAGTGACAGGGAAGATTGCATGAATATCTTCAAGAAGAATCTGATGAACTCAAGGTAAAACTAGGTGTTTGATAGAGGAAAGTATGGACCTTTCTTTTGGATGGCCTTGAACCATCATTTATGGTTTGAATTTCAGACCGTAATAGTTCAAAACTATTGAAGTTGAAATACAGAGGATTAAGGGTTGCCAGTGCATGAACAACTCTTGATAATCCTCTTAAATTTCTTTTACATGCACAGTAGTTTAGGGTTTTGTTCATCTCCATCTCCATTTTGCATTCTTTCCATTCCCATTTTGCTCATTTTGTGTCTGGTCTGCTCAACCTGAGATCTAGATCCTTGCAATGATCTTACAATCATTCATCCACAAATGAAGCCACTGTTAGAACTGTAAAATTTTGATGTATTTTACATGTTGTTCATACCCCTGAGTTTCCAATTTAGTCCTCATCATAAGTACAAGGGTCTTTCTTAATAATTTTTCCCATATTTGGCCATGTAGTCCCATGAAATCTATATAGGTCTAAGTATTTCACTTTGTGATCTATATCGGCATGAGATTGTCAAGGTTTCCCCGACCCATAATACCTTTTTGTTGATATACATCTGTGTTGCCTATCAGCAAGACATTTTTGATGTCACAGTGATTGGAATTCATTTGAAGGCACATTTTGGCGTGAAAAAAATCATTGTCTCGGCGACAGGAGAAAATTCGTCCATCAGCAATGGGGGCTATCATCGGCACAAGGTCTTACCGATCACATTTTATCTCACCGACAGGCGCATGTGGAGATATATCGTCCAGAGAAAAGATTCTTAGGGGTAAGGTCTTAGCGAGATCTTATTGTCTTACCGACCAATGATAAAGATATGCATCGGTAGGAGTTAAGCCATCGAAGTGAGATCTCACTGAATACATTATGTCTTAATGACTAGTGCATGTGGAGTTATATTGGCTAGACTTAAAAGGTTTCGAAATAATGTCTTACCGAATGGCCCCGGTCTTGCCAACAAAGTGCAAAGGAATTATATCAATAGCTTTTGGAATGAAGTCTTGCAGTCTTGCCGATTTGAATGTCATGCCGACATACTGCTTCATCAGTGAGAAAATGATATGGTTATGGTGACAAAAGGTGAACTTAAGGAAATTTCTTGGCGAGACATTTGGCATCGGTATGAGTCTTTTCAAAAATTCATAGTCTTGTCGATGAAATTTATTTCATCGGTAAGATTAATTTCATCAGCGAAGGGATGATCATGTCCGAGCGACAACAGAATGTTATAGTGACCCACATGAGACAAAAGAACACATCTCGGCGAGATGAAGTATTGTCTGTGGGACATCTCCCTAACATCAAAATATCACAGCTAAACACATATGGTGAAGGGTGACTGTCGACGGGACTCAATGTGTCGACAAGATGGCATAACATTACAGCAATGGATAGAGGGATGACTTTCGGCGATACATTTTCCTTCGGCATAACTACGGGATGTCTCGGTGATTGTTTCAGTGATGATTAACAAAAGCCCGAATACAATTGGTTGCCGACAAGTGAATGCGAAGCATTGTGTCTCTTTGGATGCCAATGTATAAATGTTCATTCTCAATTTTAAAGATTATCAGAGGAGATTAGATTAGATTAGATAGATTAGGGAAAAATACAGTAGATAGAAAATGTCGTACTGTGAGACTATGATGCATAATTTCAAATGGAGATTTTAATGAGAATTAGTTGATGTCGCAACTCATTTCTGGTGTCAATTTTCTCTTGAATTTATTGAAAGTATTATTAAGTTGTCTCCAAGATTGATGCTTTCTGGTTGTTTAAATTGATATAACAAGTTTATATTCAGTTTATCAGGGCACATTTGTTGTATATGTGTGGTTAATTAACTGATTCTTTCAAGGAGAGATTAAATCCTTTTGATTAATCACAGTAATCAGGGAAATTCATTTGGATCATTAAGAAGAGCTTAGTAATCACAGTCTTGCATGTTTATACAAGTTATAAACAAAACATATGCCAACAATTTGAGTGTTTTCTAGAAAAAGGTTGCTCATTGCTATTTCATTTGACTCTGCTTACCCAATAAGGCACTAGTCTTTGCCTTTCAATATTTAGATTCATTTATTTTCTTTACATCTATTAACTGAGCATATTAGGATTCATCTTTGAATATCGTATACAATTTATACCAAATTTAATTTTATTTGTTCACTTCCATCTGCCATCGTGGACAAATCACTGCAAGAAGAGAAGATCAAAAGTCAAGTTTTCCCAATTCATATAAGTACACCTGCCTAGGTCTAGCAGCACCTGAAGAGTAGAAGGTTTAAGCAATTCAACCTTGTCTGTTACCCTAAAACATATCAAGATATTGGCAGCCTCTTCAGTCATTTAGTAAGCCAAGCGATGAATCTTGGGTGTAGCTTTCTCTGTATATTGAGGTACGACATGTCACTCTAGTAAAGTACATGTTTAACTCTCTGGACGAAGTTCCAGACTTGTCAGTGATTTTTGTGAAATCACTAACCATAGCTCCACAATAGCCTAGTGGAGAAGACCTTATGGGTACTTCCTTATCCCTTATTGCAAGAGGGTCGAAAGCTCCTCCTCTTAACATTCCACCACTGAAGGCTTGTTAGTCTTCCCCTTATAATGATCTAGATTGGGAAGCGGATGACCTCTTGGTCGATTAGTGTTAGGGGGAGGTCTCTTCTTTACCTTTAGATTAGATATGTGTGTTGTGTTGTTTTCCCATGTGACTGTGCTATGTGTTCCTGGATGACCCTTGTCACCATTGTTGGTGCTTGGATACATAATTTATTTTTGTGTCGTAAACCTTCTTCTATCTATATCATCATTTTTCTGTGTTTGTGCTTGATTTTTGACAAAATGGGGATGATGCAAAGAGTTGGGGGCATTTAGGCTTCCCTTCCATGGCCAAATTTTTTATTTCTACTCTTTCTTTTTGTGCATTCTTTAGATGGTCTGATATAGTAGGGGGTTGATACCCTGACATATCAAATCACCCTTGTGCCCTTTATTTGTGTTTATTTCTCTTTCACTCTTGTTCCTTTCCTTTTTCTCTTCTTTTCTTGAGTTTCCCCTTTCATGTGTTACATCAACATTTCTATGGTGCTTTGATTTTCAAAAAACACATTAATTTCCATTGAATCTTTTCTCAAAAATCCTCTCAAACATTTCTTTTTCAAAACTGCATTTGCAACTAGGACCCCTAACAAAACATGTTTTCTTCATCATGGGTTCATAAAGAAAGAACTTGAGAACTTTTCCTTCAAGGTGGGAGCAACCTTTACCTTCCCATCACAAGGGGGCATTTCCTTCCTTTCAAATTCCTTGATGAAGTGACCATCTTTCGAAAGGATTCCTTGATGATGAATTAACTTAAGAAAAAGAATCTCTTATGTGCTTTCAAACAACATGTCCCTTGAGTGGGACCCCTCTTCATGTTGGGTTCCTGAAAGACCCATTTGAAATCCTTCCAATTTTTTTATGTTCTATGTGACTCTTCGCTTGATCTCCCATGTGGCCACTTTGTTTTTGGACATGCTTTATCTATGGGTAAACATGTCACTTTACAGGTGCACTTGCAAAGCCACTTTTATAATCTGACTCTATGGGATCTCCTCCTTTAGGTTTCCTCCATGAAAGGGATCTTGGGGGATGCCTCCTTGTAGGTCTACAGGCTTGTAAGGCAATTTTTTTTGGGTTTCCTTCATGTGAGAGATATTGGGGATACCTTCTTGCAGGTCTACGAGCCTGTAAGGTACATACTTCACGGGGCTTCCTTCATGTGAGAGATCTTAGGGGCTTCCTCCTTGTAGGTTTGTGGGCCTATAAGATGCTTTTGATCTTGTGGGATTTTTTCATCATTGGTCTGAGGGTCTTTGGTGTACCTAGTGCAACTTCATAGTTTTGTGGGGATATGGAGTCTTTTGTTCGAAACTCCTTAAGCAACATGCCTATAGAGTCCTTTTCATGCCCTGTGCATTTGAGTTAGCTAGATCATGGTCTACTCCCTCGATGGTTCAAGTATAAATTTCTAACCCTACCAACTCTTTGATCTACTTTACTGAAGCACTCACCAGTACTCGTGCTTACTAAAGTGGTGTAAAAATTTATAGGAGCGAATTTTCACCCCTTACGCAAATTCCCATTTCACATACCTTCACCTTAGAAAATAAAATCCAAAGGAAAAATTGCACATGACCCAACTTACTTCCTTCCACTTGGCATCTACCTGTTGTTCAGTGAGAGAATTTATATTAGGGATGCACACGCGATAGAAAAATGTCTACATGACATGCTACCATCCTTGACAGATTCCCACATCTAAAGTTGGTATAGGTGTTACACTTTCAATTTGGAATGATTTGTAACGTCCCACTTCGATCAACTGACCCCGAAAATGGCAGATTATTCCCACTTCTCCTTCAAATTCACCCATCTTCATCTCATTTGATCCTCTAGGAAATAGATTGGCATTCTCTTAGCACTTCCATCATTCTCTTCACTCTCAAGTAGTACTTCAACACTCCATCAACTCCACAAACCAAGTGTCAAGCAAGCCATAACAACGTGGACTTGGAGTCTTGCAAGACCTCCCTTCATCATAGTCGAGGTTGTGCTGACCTTGCCAAGTCCTCTTTCTCCTCCATTGGCTAGTGAGATTTTGGGTGGAGGTGGTAACACTTCACTCCTCTCCTTTGTGGTTTGGTTGAGTAGTGCTTTACTATTTTGTAGTTTTTATTGCACTTTCTACTCTCTTCACTTCTTGATCACATATTTCTATCTCATTTCTATCTAGCTATCCATGGAGATGGAAACACCAAAATGGGGGTTTGACTGAGGGAGACCCTTATATAGCCCCAACAATTTTCCCTCTTTTTTGTGTGTATGTGGATGTATATTTGGAGCTAGCTAGTGAACAAGCACCTTGGTGAGATCATTTTCTTTACTTTATCCTTCATCTATCTACTTTATCATCTTCCTTTGTAATTTTCATACTTTATTGTTCTGTTTTGCTCATTGAAGAATATTTATCTAGGATGTTAGTTCATTTTTTGGTAGTTTTTATGGTAGTTTCTATCCTCTATCAATACAGATGCCAGTGCACCTAAGAGACACTAGCGCGCCACACTATCATCCCAGAATTGCACTGTCATCCTCAGAAAAAGAGTTTTCTGAGGTACAATATTGACTTTGAAAACAAGCTCGCATAGCCTAAAATTAGATTTTAGGTCTAAAGAGTGATTGAAGTAATTTATAGTCCTCATTATTCTTGACCTCTATCTAAAATACCCCTTTAAAGTGAGTTAGGTTAGGGAATCCCTCCGCTCTTAGCTCTCTATGACCTATAGCCTTGACGTGGTTGGTCCCCCTCTCTTATAGAAAGATCGTGAGGCATAACATGAATAGGGGTTTGTAACATAGCCTTTCAAACTGTAATAGGTACAATTATCACTGCAAGTGATTTATTTCACAAATTATCAAATCCCTTAATAGATAAAGAAACAAGTTGAATTTTTGATTTATCAACACCAAGCTTATCCAAAAGGTTTGCACTGCACACATTTAAGGTTGAGCCATTGTTAACAAGGGTTCACTTTATCCTTGTGGTATTATATTGAGATATGATCATGAAAGCATAATATTGTTTTTGAACTTCCAAAGCAGGGAACTCATTTTGGTTTAAATAATGTCAGCATTTATTCCTTGAATCATGGATGCTATGTCATTTGGTTGCGCATTAGAAGGGATAGGAACTTGTTGCAAGGAATTTTGAAGCATAGTGTGATAGGTGAATTCTGAATCAGGTCCCATAGGGATATCTTTGCAAGAGTATTCTTCAGTTGTTCAACAAGATCATACTCCTTTCCACTATTCAAAGACAAATGAGGGGCACTAGGAAGATAGGATTAGCCAGTGGTAAGGATGTTGAAGGTGTTTTTCTTGGTTGTGGATTGTTCCTAGTGTTGTATGTATGAGTAATGATATTATAGCTCGATTATTGTGAAACATTGTTCTTAGGTGGTTTGAGGATAAGGATAGGTTTGTTTTGAAATTGTGGTTTTTGAGAGGGTGGATAAAGGATAAGTTTAGGCTCAGGAGAGTACTCCAAGGGGCATCTAATGTGCATAACCTTAGAATTATTATCATTATTTTCATGATCTCTTAGTGAAGAGGAGTCTAATGTTACTTCATCATCTTCATTCTAAGAAATTATTGTTGTCAATGTTCTCATTTTCTTCCACTATTATTTCTTCCCTAGTAGGAAAGTTTCTAGGAGAACTAAAAACCAAATGTTCTTGACATTCAAGGGTTGGTTCTTCTAAAATGACTTCATCTCATGTAAGGGAGTTATCAATGGTTGAATCGTCTTGTTCATCAATAGTGGGGATATTAGGAGAAGGATTTATTTGATTGTCCTTTTTCTCTGAGGTCTCATTCTCTTGTCCTATACCATCTACCCTAGTAGGAGAGCTTGTAATATGTTCATCCATGGTTAGATTTTGAAAATTAGCTTCATCACAAGTAGGGGAGGCATCAAGAGAAGGATAACTATGATTTTTATGCTTACCAAATAGATCTTCCCAAATGGTAGGAGAATTAGGGAAGGTAAGAACAAGATTCTCATGACTCTCAATAGGTGCATCTTCTAATACCAACCTATCCTCTTTGTATCGAAGGGGGATATTAGGAGAAGGATAATTATGGATATCTATGATCTCATCTTATTTTGCTAAAACATTCTCACAAGCAAGCATGAATGGAGACTAGGTAAGGTGATGTTTATAAATGTTTCTATAATCTCATCTTCTTGTTTTCTAATGTCTTCCAAAGGGGGAGGAGTATAGGGACAATCAAGACTCTCAATGCTTGTATCTTATTTCACCAAGATACCTTAGTTACTAAGATGAGAGGTATCAGGAGAAGAATGAGTATGTTTTTTATGATTGTCTACACTACAATCCTCACCAATGGGCAATGTATTGTTAAGGATTGTGTCAATGGTTTCATAAAAGATAGTGGAAGGATGACTAACATGTTTCTTAATGACCTCATTGGTGTATTCTATATTGAATGCATAAGAGGGGATGTTGTACTTATGCAATCCATTTTTAACCATATCAAAGCCACATCTCTTGAAAGAAAGCATGCTATTATGGAAAAGTAAAGAAAGTGCAATGCAATGATCTAAGTAAAATTCAATTTTTAGATTGGAAACAAGGTAATTTTTTTATTACACTATGCAACAACCTAAAATATGAAATGTTGTAAATACAAGTTTGGAATTGAGAAATGCATGAAATGAAGCACTTTAAACTAGATTTAGTGAAATGCATGTAACAAAAAGTCAACCCATTGAAATAGATAACCAATGACAACAAACAGAAATGCAGAAAAGTAAATTTAAACCCTAGAAACTATAGCTTCAAACTCAAAGGGACTAATACACCAGTAAGCGCATCTTGGTCTGACTAGTGAGATTTTGAAGTTCTAGGGGCTGAAATAGACAATAAACAACAGAGAGAGGATTCTAGATCAAAAACCCTAAGAGGGACTAAGATGCTAGGAAGGGTGTATTAGTCCTAGCAAAGGTTTTCTCAGAAAAACAATAAATTATGGATTGTCTATAGTGTTTATAGGTTTCCTATTCACAATGATGATGCTTAGAAACAAAAAAATGTGCAAATGAATGCAATAAAAAGTAACTAGTGACAAGCAATTGAATGCAAGGTTAATGCATTTTTTTTAAATTTTGAATGCAATAAAGATGTTTCTATATGCAATTAAGATTATGAACAATGCACTTTTCAATTTTTGAATGAAATAAAATGATGTAAGAGTAAAAATTCAACCTATATGCACTTTCACTAATGTAAATATAAGAAAACCTAGATGCACTTTCACTAAATATGAAAAATCCTAGATGTAATTTCACTAATGAAAGACGCAATGCAAGAATGAATGCAATCTAGATCTAGAACTTGACTAAACTCCAAACTAGAAAATGAATGCTCAAAAGAGTTGGGTTCACCAAAAATTTTAATAGGAAAATGGGTGCTTTATGGCCTAGGTCACAGAGCACCATTATTCTCTTATTATCATTCAATAATGTCCTAGGAGTCCCAATTGGATTGACTATCAATCTCACATGGTGAGTCAATTCTCAATAAGGAGGACCTAGGAGGGGGGTTCTATAAGTTTTTAGGGGTTCACCACCAATAAAATGCTTGGAAAATACAAATAAGCATTCAACTCACAAAATCTAATAATGCAAGCCAAATAATGAGTGAAAATGATGAAACTAAGCTACACCAAGTTAGGGTATGTGTACCTAGGAATTATGGAGATGTGATGAGGATTCCATAAATGTAGAGAAGCTGTCAAAATATGCTATGGAGGAATAAGATTCCCTTGCTATTGTCTTAGTCTCGCTACTATTTTTTGAGGCAGACACAAAATCTTTAGATATTTAAACTGGATCTAGAAGAATTTCTGAAAAATGACCTCAAGAGGACTAAGATGCCTTTACTATTGTCTTAGTCCCACTTTGAATTTCTAAAACCTCTGAATGGGGTCCTAAGGATAGATGTCTACTCTTCCTTCTCTAATCTCAGGTTTTAAAACTTTCAAATTTGGCTTGTAGGTGAGTTTCCGTGAAGATGACAACTTTAGAATGAAACTTTACAACTTGACAACTTTGTAGTTCAAATGATCTTCAAGTCCTCAACCTAGATCTACAAACACAAACATGCAAGAGAGCGAAAAAAATTGTTCATTGTTAGGGAATGGGGCTTTGCCTTGGTCAAACCCTTTGTAGGTAATTAAATCAAACGATGAAATGAATGAAATAAAGCATAAAATATGAAATATGTAAATGATACCACCTTGGTCGATGTCTTGTGAAGCAAATCTGAAATCTACCATGTAGTGGTCATGAAGAATGTAGATCTTGGATCCTTGGATATGATGTGAAAAATGGTTGCAAATAGATCTTCAATGCTACATCCACAATCTTGGCTCAACAACATGAATGGATGCACTAAACCTTGAAATGACACTTGAATCTTGATGATGGCTCTAAATGCTTGATGAATTGATCTTGAATGAATAAAATTTCCTTAGAAATGAATACTTGAATGATTTTTATGAAAAATGAGTGAAGGAACCTTGTATTTATGCTTATCTATGCTTAATATCCTAAAATTATGTCACACCAAGCTGACATATGACTTCATTAAATAAAGGATGCTAAATCCTACCAGAATTTGAAATTAAATCCCAAAAATACCTCAAGGGGGACTAAGATTTCCTAGGTGGTGTCTTAGTCCCAAGTCATAAAACTTGGGGCAAAGACACCAAAAAGGGGCCCATTTAAGACACCTCAAAATCAAGGTCCCGAGATCTTTGGGGGACAAAGATGCCCTAGGTGGCATTTTATTCCTGACCCAAAAATATGGGACACTAAGATAAAATCATTATATGATCATTTATATTTTGATGTTTGTTAGGAATTTTCCATAAAAATATATAGTTTATTAGCCTTGTGGATGCAAAATAGGACCAATTAAGCCATAAAGAAGCATAAATAAAGCAAGGTGGGCCCAAAGAAGTGTGAAAATGCAAGGGTATGCATTTTTCTACACTACACATAGGAGACTAGTCCTTCCCCTACTGAGCAGAGTAGTCCTCTTGCAAAATAGGTTAATATTTGTGAATCGAGTAAAGGAGACAATTGTGCTCTTATGATGTGTTTGATGTTCATTAGTGGAACGAAGCCCTCTATGTAGAGCCACTGCCTCCTGAAGTTTTACAAACTTGTTATTGTTTTGGATATCAATTCACTTCTCAATATTGATATGGGCAGAAAGGCCTAGGGAATATTGAGAAGGGAATTCAAATACCCATTTAGTTTAAGCCACAAAATCACTATCTAGGTTTGGGGTGTTTTATTGATTAGTCTAAGCAGAAACCTTGGTGGAGTATTAATATGATTTCGGTTGAACCACTAAGTTTGGTCCATCCTAAATTAATAAAGGATAGGGGAAGGCTGACAAAGTTCCTTTAGATGTCTTCTCTTTAGATGAAGCACTTGAGGAATTCTTAGGTGTCTACTCCCATTTACCTCCCTTCCACCACAAAAGATGATTCCCATATCGCCTACACAAATAGGCATATTTTGGAAAATCTATCTTGAGTGTTGATGAGGAGGACCCTCTATCTAATGTTCATGATGATGTTCCAATATCATATCCTGGAGATTGTAGTTCCCTCCTCAAAGGGGACACTATTGAAATCTCTATGGATCCTAAGTCTTCCTAAAATATAATTAAGATTGGGAGGTGTCTTTCTTTAGAAGTGAATGAACATTCAAATCTCCTACATTATCATACTAATATCTTTGCTTGGATGTATGAAGACATGCTTGGAATTGATGAGTCTATAGTGGTTCACAATATCGTCCTATGTCTTGACGCCAAGCCAATTAAGTAGAAAATAAAAAATATTAATCCTAGGATGTTGTTGATGGCTAAGATTGAGATAGAGAAGTTGTTGAAAGAAAGCTTTATCCATCCAATTGACTACTCCCCATGGATTTCAAATATTGTTGTTAGTAAACCTGATGGCCAAATTTGTATATGCATTGAATTTCGTGATCTTAATAAGGCTTCTCTTAAGGATGATTTTCCATTACCTAATATAGATATGATCGTGGATTCAACTCCAGGCCATGCCTTGTTGTCTTTTATGGCTGGTTTCTTGGGTTACAATGAGATCTATATTAATCTGGAGGATCAGTACAAGATTGCCTTCACTCTCCCTTATGTTACTTTCTATTATGTGGTTATGCCCTTTGGATTAAAGAACGTGGGAGCTACTTACCAATGGGAAATGACCCTAATATTTCATGATTTTATTCAAAATATTTTAGAGGATTATGTTGACAACATCTTGGTGAAATCTATAACTCGTTAGGATCATGTAAAGAACCTTCATCTTATTTTTGAGAGGCTTCGACTCTATAAAATGAGACTCAATCCTCTTAAGTGTGTCTTCAGTGTAGACATAGGAAAACTTTTGGCATTTATAGTTTCTCACCATGGAATTGAGGTTCACACAAATATGATTGATGCTATTATTAACATGCCTCCACCCATGAATATTACTAAGTTGCAAAGCTTACAAAGGAAGATTCAAGAAATTCGTAGATTTATATCTAAACTAGCCAATTGCACCCTTCCTTTCATTCATTTTTTAAGGAAAGATGTTCACTTTATATGGGATGAAGAGTCCTAGAATTATTTTGAGTCAATCAAAGCCTATTTGTCCAATCCTCCTATATTATTGTTGACTATGTAGGATAGACCCTTTTTTCTTTACCTTGTAGTATCACCATATGCTTTGGAATCTTTTCTTGCTCAATATGATGATGTCGGGAAAGACAGAGTGGTATACTACATTAGTCACATCTTGGTTGATTATGAAATTTATTACTCCTCCATGGAAAAGTAATTCCTTTCTCTTGTCTTTGCTACACAAGCTAAGGCACTATCTTCTCCATGTTGAAACACATGTCATTGTAAAAAGTGACCTTGTAAAGCATTTGTTCTCCAGTACTGATCTTGTTGGGAGGTTAGTGAAATGGCTAATGTTACTCTCTAAGTCTGACATAAAGTTAATCACTCAGAAGTCAGTAAAGGTTCAAGCGGTTGTCACTCAATTGGAAAATGTTCCCTCATCTCACTCCTTCCCAAGCTTAGATTTGTTTCCTGATGAGAATGGTTTTGCAATCAATTATGACCTTGAATGGAAAATGTTCAATGGGTCAAGATGTCAAACTAGTTCCAGAGCGGGTGTAGTCCTAATATCACCCAAAGGTAAGCCAACCCCTCTCTCCTTTCGATTGGAATTTCCTTGCACTAATAACATCACTAAGTATGAAGCCCTCATTGTTGGCTTGTGTGCAATGATTATGCTAAAAATAAGACATCTCCGTATACTGGGTGATTTTGAGCTCATTGTGAATTAGATTATAGGAACCTATTAGGCTAAGAAAATTAAGTTGTCTCGATACTAAGACCTTTCTTTGTCATTGTTGAATTGGTTCTCCTCCTTCATTATAAACAGTGTCCCTAGGAGGGAGAATAAACATGTAGATGCCATGGAAAGCATTGCTTCCCTAGTACCTTCAGATGAGGATATGAAATAATACCACTTTGTGGTTCACGTCCTTTGGATCCCATCTATTTTTGATCAACTTGAATTTGATTCCTTTGTGTGTTCTCATATGGACTCGTGTGAATGGTTTTCTAATATTTACAACTACCTCAAGATAGGAAACTTTCTCGATGATGTGATGAAAAATGATCGCACTCCTATACGAAATATTTCAGCCTATTATGTTATTTTGTCTGATGTTCTCTATCAAAAATCCTATAACAACTTGCTTCTTCAATGTCTCACTAAAGCAGAAATACCCCTTTCCCTTAAAGAAGCCCATTCAGGCTCTAGAGGTGGAAACTTTGGTGGTAAATCCTTGGTGAGGAAATTGATACACATGGGGTACTTTTGAAAAATTATGGAACAAGATTCCTTCAATTTTGTTAAAAACTACTCACAATGTGAACATCATAGTTGTCTTATTCATGCACCTACACAAGGGTTACAAAACCAAACCTCTCCTTGTCCATTCAAAAAATGGGGGTTGGATATTATTGGGAAAATATCACCTCCTTCTTCTAAGGGACATACTTTTATCATTACTACTACAGATTACTTCACAAAGTGGGTTGAAGCTATTCCACTTCAATCTATAAACACTGAAACTATTTGTAGTTTTCTTTTGAATAACATTATTTCTCATTTTGGATTTCCTGCTACACTTGTTTCTGACAATGGTACACCATTCAAGAACAAGGAAGTCAAGCAATTCCCAAAAACTTTCCACATTCAACATATATTTTCTACACCTTACTATTCTCAATCTAACGACCAATCAAAAGAGTCTAAAAAGACTCTTGAGCTAATACTTCATAAAATAGTTAACAAACACGGTAAGGATTGGAATATTCAGTTAACATATACTCTGTGGGCCTATTGCATGAGTGTTTGTATGGTGACGAGAACAACACTTTACAACCTCATGTATGGTGTTGAATCTATCATGCCTTTAGACTTGGAGATTTCATCTTTATGAGTTTCCCTTAAATGGTTAATTGATGACAAAGCTTATCGAGCTAATCATTTGCATCAAATAGATATTCTCAATGAGCACCAATTATAGGCCCTTGATCATCTTAAAGCTTATCAATGATCATTATCAAGATAGTATAATCAAAGTGTGCTTCCTAGAACTTTTAAATTGGAAGAATTGGTTCTTTACGAGAATTAGAGAAATGTAAATGCGTCACCTGATCAAAGAGGGAAATTCTGTCCTAACTAGCTAGGCCCTTACATTGTCATCTCTGTGTATGGTTCAAGTTCCTATGGATTATCATCTATGGATGGAACGCCTTTAAAAGAGCTTGTTAATGTGATGCATATCCATTGATACTATGTGTAGTGTCTCATGTGTCATGTGTGATGTTCACTCTCTAAGGGTAGTAGCATTGCATATGTTGACATTATTCATTAACACATTCTAAAAATTTTTGTGTTATGATGTGGGCATCTATGGGTGTGCAATATGCATATATGTGTCTTACTATGCTATGTATCCATGCATTACATCTTTTAAGGTAGTTAGATCATCACCATATTTAATTAACATACATCAATGTGTGTTCATTAAAATATGATAGCATCTAATGTAAACATACATCCATAACATCAATGTATATAAAAATAAAGGAGCATACACATCAAAATACATAATGCCATGATATCATAACCAGTTCTCATATAAATATATATATCAAATGTCATATAAATATATCAGGCCACTATCATAAAAAATGAGTGGCTACTGAATATGTGTGTCAATGTCTATACAAAAATATCTACAATATATATATCATGGCTAAAAATCTAATGTACAAAAATAGGATCACCCTAGGGCTATGGCATGTGGCTCCTCGAGCCCTCTAGCTCTAGTTGTTGTTGTGGTTTGGGGAGGGGTTGCATGATGGTCATGGACTTGGATCGATGTGAACATAATGTGGATAGGGCTACACGCATCCCTCTAATCTCTCCCTACAGGGAGCATATTGTTACCTATGCTTGCATCAGCTCCTACTGCAGTTGCTGAATAGTTGTCAAGATCATGACTATCAGCTATCCTACGAGGTTGTCAATGAATCTTTGTAAGGCATCATGCACTTGCTCAGCAACATTGACTCTCATCATTGTCATGTATCACTTTACAAGTGACATCCACAACTCCCTCAAAAGTTGGTCACGCTGCCCTCAGAGTGTGGTCACATCTGTAGCTCCCTACATGATCTCTGCTACCTGCTGCTCATAAGCGATCCTTCTATGTGATACCAGATTGAATAAATGGGCATGTCACCCCATGAAAAATAATCGATATGCCTCAAGGATTGTCCCTTGGATGGGCATGTTAGTGTCCACCTCTGATATGCACTGGGCTATCATCCCAGTCCATCCTTGGACATTATTTGCAATCATAGAAAGAAAGGATACGATTAGTATCACATGGCATACTTGTGTAATCTTAAACAAAATAAACTGAAAGTATTGAGATATAAATAACATGCTTAGTATACATAGGTCCCTTGGTTTCCAAGTAGGGTAAGGGTGAGGAGTGATGCTAGGACCTACATTTCCAATATTAGTAGCCACTTTTTGTGCTACTAGAGTTGTCACTACTATAATGGTAGGTGTTGCTGGTGGTGTCAACGAGATAGGGGTAGCTGGTGGAGGAGATGATCTCCTCTATCACTGCCTTAGCCTTGGTGTCTCTATCGGTCACTCCTCCTCCTCCTGCTATGGCCTCTCCTCCTCCTAGACCTCTCCTCTTGTCTTGTGGTACATGTGGTGGCACATCTCCCTATAAGTTGGCATCCCCTCTAGGGGCATCCTCTAAGAACACTAGGCGAGGATGGTGCCTATCCCACCACACTCTAAAGTTTGCTACAATGTTGGCGTTATCTACCACAATAATTGGTGGTAAATCTTGGTTAGGCTCATCATCATCTAAGGGAACAAAATCAGTGATAGAGGGACGAGGAATGTCCTTAGGTCTCATACCACTCCTGAACACCCATGTATATGTGGGCACATCAGGAGGGATAGTATATACATGACCATGCTATTGCATGACCTAGCTCCAATAATAAGGCATAATAATGTGGTCACGAGAACTTACGAGAAAATGGTCCCATTGTAGGTTCCTAAGGTACCTACTATCATCTACCCACCTAAAAAAATGGCAGGGTCTCCATTTGACCCAATCAAGTACAAGGTTATCAAACTATAATCTCCAAAACTATAAATCATTATGTCTCCATTGCCCCATCACCTCTTACTAATGGGCCATGGGGACATGGTATGGTCACCTCTGTGGGAAGCTGATCGACCTTGTGCACATGATGTGGGAAAAATCCCATACCTGTAGCAGCATGCATGCTGTGAGGGTTTGGTACTCATAGTGCATGTACCACCCCAGCTCCTGGTAAAGGTGCACTAGCATGCTACACCCCCAAGTAAAGACTGTTTGGTGCTCAACCATCCCACAAATGGTATGGAAAAGGCCCCCATGCAGGTGAGAGCCTCGCCTATCTATAGTGACCCAAAAGGCCACATTTACAACCATCACTTGATGTAATAAGCATGCAGTGGTTCGTGCCTAGTCATATCAATGTGTATAAATCTAACCTATGTTGTCACCACTGTCAATCCACCCCGAGCAGTAGAGGACACCCTCTGATCACTCTTGTACTAACTGGGTGTCCTTTATCACCACCTATCATTCATAGATGGGGAGTCTGAGAATCTGATACACATCCTCCAAAGTGATTATCATTTTTCTAATAAGCAATTAGAAAGATTATGTGGTGGCATCCCACCACTCCATCAAGGTCACCAACATTTGTTCATGATATTGCATCTCTATAGTGAATGCATGCCAAAGATCAACCTATTGTAGATGTGTGACCTCATCCTCCCTGAGGTGGTCCTTCTACTCGTGAACTAGCTGATATGCTCTCTTGCTGGGATGCTCTCGGATCTTAGGGTAGTCCTACAAGAAGTAAAAAAAATTTAAGTCAGAATGTGGGATTTTAAACCTGAAAGAAAAAAATTATTAAAATACTTTTGCATGCCATGTAGACGTTTATGCGTCGCACATATGACCCATTCCACCATTGATTCCTCGAGAATTCTAGTGTGTACTTAGGATGACAATGTAGACACAACATGCTAGCACCAAAAAAAGATGAATGTGTAGCTCAAGGAGAAAAAATGCCTAAAAAATTACTAAGATGCACTAAAAATGAGGTTTTGAGACCTACGCGGTCCACCTCGCGACCCTTGATTATGTCCTCCCTCAGCTTCTCTAGCCTTGGCTTCTCGTACTCTCTCTTTCTCAACATTTTTCTTACTTTTCTCTCAAAAAATTCAACAATTTCCTTGCAGTGAATAGTGAAAATGACCCTTCTTGGGGCCCACCTAGGTATATATGGGCCCCCCAGGGCCCATTTTTCTTGGAGTTTGTGGCTCCCCAATTTCTCTTGAATTTTCCCCAGCTAGCTGGGGGAAAAATTAGGAGGGGGCATATAGTCACCTCTTTACCATATTTTTCCTCCAAATCATCAAATTTTTCTTGACCATTCTTCTCATTATTGTAGCTTCTTTCGATTTTCAAAATTGGCTTAAATTTGAGTTTCATAAATCATAATTTTGTGAACTTTCACAACTAGTCCCACATTGCTTATTGAGCTTAGTTGCTAGGGGGTACCTTTGGTACTAGCTAGCTCGACCTCAGTGACCTCTAAGACACCCTTTTTTCTTAGTACATAAATCCATAAAATTTCAAATTTGGGGTAAAATTTTTCTTCTCTACTTTAGTGTGGCTAATTTTTCCCAAAATTGTGCCCACTAAAGTGGGGGAAAAATGTAATGTCGTAGAATTGCACCTAGGGGAAATTCCACATTTTAGCACTTTTCCTAGTATTTATGATACCTAAGCACATTAATGGAAAAAATCCCATGGGTTAGAATTTCACAATTCTAGCTCCATGTGGACTAGTGGCGAAGTGAAAACATCCTAATGACACATTTCCCAACAATTGATGTCCCAGATGCTTGTGCATTACAAAGAAATCTATGCGGCATGCTAGCATCCTATCAATTTTCTGAGTTTGAAACAAGGAATCTCAAATATTGACTCTTGACATGTGTCTTGGCAGTTAGGATTTCATGTGTAATGACTTCTTTCCACTCTTGCAACCAACAAAACCCCTCATTTTCTCCCATTTTGGGGCCCTGATTCATTCAGTCAAGCTCTCTTCAACTCCACTCTCAAATTTCTCTCATATTTGACAAGCAACACTTCTACAAGTGAAGCTCTGTCGGGTTGAGGTCCCTCCAACAACTACAGTTCCCTAGAAAGCATTCAACAGTGTGTTTGTGTGCTCCAAAGAGGGCCTAAACCCATGGGTAATGCTCTCTCTCACCCTTCTCTAGTCACATCTTTTTTTCACTTACTATCTCATGGTGCAGGTTCTACTCTTGAAGTAGGTTTTTCTTTCATGACATGCTTTGTCCATTTTGGTTACACTCTCTTCCTATCTATTTTTCCATGGAGGTGGGAGCACCAAAACAAGGGTCTGACTAAGGTAGACCCCTATACAACCCCAACATTTTCTCCTCATTCTTTTGTGTGTAGGTTGTGTTGGTGATTTTTCCAATAGAACCAAGCAATTCTCTAAAAAGTATCCAACTCTTATAGTGAAGAACTACAAGGCTAGTGGCCAACACAATGAGTATAGGATTTTGTGGTCTTTACTCCTTCACTTCAAGCTCTTTGAAACCTAGGAGGGTGATCCTAATTGTGTATTTTATGAAATGTATTTGATTAGAAACAAATTTATACACAAATTGATTCCTATTTATTGCAAATAAAACCCATCTCACTGAAGATTTGGCAGATCTTTGAATGAATGACTATCTATTTGATAGGAGTTGGGGATATTCCTAACCCACACTATCCTTGAAAATATTTTAAATGAATATTGTCTTATTTTAAGTCCAGGGTCAAGTACACTATTTGTTCATTTCATGCAAGATTTTCTAAAAAACTAACCAATGTCTCATCAATTGGAGCAACATAGTCAAATATGTAAGAATTAGTAATATATAAACTACTCAATTTAGAGATAGGTAGACTATTTTCATACTGCTTTACATTTATGAAAACTCACAATGCCTAAAACACTCGCTTCTTATAAATCCTAGGCAATTCCTTACAAAGTTCATAACCCTATTCAAGCATTTTAATTAACTCCTTGAGTTAAAGTTGAAAACAAAATAATACATTCAAATGGAACATCTAAAGATAAATGATAACACCATTAGTTTTTCTCATTCATAACTTGTAAGAAACATATAGAGGAGAGTATTTATTTCTAGACTAAGATTTGTTTTCATATTAGTAGTTTGTATAAAACTCTTTTAATACTATTACATATAGTATTTCACACCCAAGATGAACTACTGGCCTATTATCAATATTCTATTCAAAGTTCCTTTCCTAAACTTAGAATTCACCTAAAAACCTATTGAGACTTAAAGATCTAACCTCCGTAATAATCCCTCAAATCCATTTTATAGAATAAGGGAGCAACAAGCACTAGGATTAGTTACAATTACATTTCATTTCATTTGCACCAAAATTCAAGACAACCTTAGTTAGTTACATGCAATCATTAAGGAAAATGGAAGATTAAAATACTGCATTCCATATTCCTTGCACAAGGACATGCCAACTCCTCAAAATGTAGAGTTTGTTGTAGCAGCGTTGAATCCTTGTCCTTGTTGACCAAAGAAGATTCTCCACTAGCAGCTCCAACAAAAACTTGTATATCATCCAAAAACAACATACACACCACCAAGGTCATTTAGTCTAGCACTTCTCCAATTCACCAGCCCAAAAAATTTCCACATCAATGCTAGAAACAATAAATCACATGAACGTTGAATAGAACAATCCTAACAAAAGGGGCATGGTTTCATCAAAAATAAAAAATAGGTCATAATCATCACTCTGATTCATTAGCCTCAAAGGATATCACCTGTGTTTTTCTCATGGTGGGACTGGAGGAACCATCAACCCCTCCTTGTCAGAATCCTCAAATGGTACTAGGGAGAGGAGATAATAATCACCCTCTCAATGAGTGTCACCCTCACTATCTGAAGGGCTATCAAAAACCTTAACAAGAGAATTAAATCATCCTAGATAGGCCTTACGATACTTACACTTTTTCTTTATCTTCTTCCCATACTCAACTAGCCTTTTCTCTCTAAATTTGAGCAGTTATTCTAAAATGATTCAGCCCTGTAGATAGTAATTACTCTTGAAACCATACTTCTTGAATTTCATGCATCCCCTTCTACTCTTTGGTGTATGAGGAGCTCCTTGTGTCTCAATTTCAGCCTCAAGAAATTTTCCTCAGACTCGAGCAAATTCAACCTCTTAGACTCTCATACCATCATTGTAGACCTACTCATCTAGGACAAGATCGTTCACCTCTTAACTTAGGAATAATTAATACTCACACACTTCTTCACTAACCCATGCCTCACATTCACTGCAGACTAAAATATGATGAAAATGAACAACAAGCAATCTGCATTAAATAGACAATTGGAGCACGTAGAATTAATGATTCAAGAACTCCTTGTGCGATCAAGTTGATAACTTAACAACTCAGCTTTGAATCTGGGCCGCTAGTCTTAAAACAATTAAAACTTCATCTATGGTGACCAAGAAAATAATTTTTTGACCATTAGCAACCTATTCCTAGAAAATAGCGATGCCAGCTCAAATGTTGCCATGTCTTCACTCAATCTTGATTAATCATTAGCGATCTGTCAATTAGCACATATCACCAACCTAATCCATGCTTCTTCATTAATATTGGTGAAGTACATGAGACCGGTGTTTTTTTAGAGAGAATATTTCCTTATACACTTCATCGCTCATCACTGATCTTCCCTAAAACTTAGGGTGCAATCAATGATGAAAGTATTGTCACAATGAATTTTGGTCCATTGGATCATCCTATTTTAAAACTACATCAATGGTTCTCAAGTCATCTCGCTACTTTATTTATTGCTTTACACATTGTCCTCAGGATTTTTCCACATTGCCCCTTCATGCAATAGCCATCGCCTATCACAGATGCATCTTGTCCTTCATCGGTCTCATCAGTGATGTAAACATCCCTGAGATGAAATATTAGCCTTTAGATCTGTGGCTCATCCTTGATCATGTTCATCCTTCCATCACACATCACTAATTCAAACTTGGAACCTTGGATCTTATTAGCAATGGGAGATATAGTGAAGATATCAAATTAAGATATGTGCACCTGCATGAAAATAATTGGCACAAAAGACATCACACATAAGATCTATCATATTAGCGAAAGAAACTACAGACATAGAACTCCATCGCTCATCGCAATTTTGGAAATTAAGATCTAGAATGAATCCGTGATGAGCAATGAAACATAAGGCCACTGCTCATCGCTAATTCTCCTCATATAGTTTGTAGGAAATTAGCGATGAGAAAGTTTACATTGTGACAATGCATATCTTGTATCACTAATATAGAATTAGCACTTAAAACATATCCATGATACATGATGTAAGGGAATTCCATCATATCACTCATCACTAATCTTAAATTTATCATTCTATGACCATCTACGATGAGTGATAAGAACATAAGGTCGGAGGACATCGCTTATCTCTAATACAATGTTGAAGTCTCAAAAGCCATTAGTGATAAGTGATTCCTTTACAATACATAGAACATTGCTCATCACTAATTGTTCCAAGAGCTCTAGCAGCTATTTGCGATGAGTGAAAACAAAGAAATTTCAATCATCGCTCATCGTTATTTTAAAACATATGCTCAAAAAGCAATCAGTGATGGGTGATAAAGATATGATGGCCATCGGGACTTAAGTGAAAGCTTTTAGGCATGTCCTTATAAGTTTTTTTAATTGAGGGGAACCTCTAGGATGATATGATAGAAAAAGGCTCAAAGATGCCTAAGTCATAATAATGCAAAGGATATAAAGGCAAAAAAGCCTTCTACTTAATATTATAAAAATTATGAGACTTAGACCTAGGCTTGAGGGACTAGTTACCAGATGACAATGAATGACATAAGACATTTTAATGTGACTAGAAATGGGAATAAGGATTCAATGACCAAATAGAACATTACAAGAATTTATAATGAATAAAACCCTAAACCGTCCGCTATCAGCCTTGCATCTAAATGTAACAAGGGTTTGAGATGGAACAAAACAATTATTGAGGGTTCCATCAGTGGCTTCTATTGGGGACACATGCCTCCTACATGCATAGCGAGATCTTAAGAATCTCAAGTTGAATTAGAGTAGAAATGGGGATAAAACAAGAGGACCAAAACCAGGGAGCTACCCAAACTAGGTAGTAGGACCAAAGTAGATGCAACAAAAGAAAACACACGTATATACAGATTGTACAAAACCTATACGTACATGGAAAATAATATACTTAGGATAAGTATGGCTTTAAGAACTATCCATGTATTGGAAATTCAAAAAGTTTTCCTATTAAGGTTTGAAGGAAATATGAATCCTCCCCATGTGTGTTGGCTATAAAATAAGGGCCAGTCCATAATGCTTCAAATTTACCATTCTTTCCCTTGTCCTGAGCCCTTGTATTCCAAGCTAAAACCCTACTATTCACTTCAAACTTTTTGGGAGAAGCTCTCTTATTATATAGATGCTTGACTTGTAACTACATCTTTATATCTTTAACTTGAGATTCTCTTCTAGTTTCATCCATTTGTACTGGATTATTTATTTTTTGTTGCATATCATCATAGATTGTACAAAACCTATACGTACATGGAAAATAATATACTTAAGAGAAGTATGGCTTTAAGAACTATCCATGTATTGGCAGTTCAAAAAGTTCGCCTGTTAAGCTTTGAAGGAAATATGAATCTTCCCCATGTGTGTTGGCTATCAAATAAGGGCCAGTCCATAATGTTTCAAATTTACCATTCTTTCCCTTGTTCTGAGCCCTTGTATTCCAAGCTAACACCCTACTATTCACTTCAAACTTTCTGGGAGAAGCTCTCTTATTATATAGATGCTTGACTTGTAACTACATCTTTATATCTTTAACTTGAGATTCTCTTCTAGTTTCATCCAATTGTACTGGATTATTTATTTTGTGTTGCATATCATCATAAATTTATTTATCATATTCTTGCATGAACTTATACATCTTGAGTAGGTTATTTTGTGGAAATCTAGCATCTAGACCATATACTAAGCCAAATGGTGAATAACCAGTAGCCTTTTTCATAGTCACTCTATCTGCCCACAGTGCCAATTTTCGCTTTGAGTCCCAAGATTTTTTGTTATTTTCCATCACTCTCTTGATTATCTTCATGAAGCTCTTATTGATAGACTTATCTTGACCATTTCATTGAGGATGGTAAGGTGATGAATAAGAAACCTGTATACCATGTCTTTCACAAAAGTCCTTGAATTCATCTGACCTAACACACATAGCATTGTCTGAGATAATCCTCTTAGGGACTGCAAACCTAATGATAAGATTATTCAATAGAAAATCCACTACCACCTTGCTTGTTTCTTTCTTCATGGGTATTGCTTCCACCCAGTTGGTAAAATAATCAATGACAACAAGGATCCAAGAATGACCTCCACTTGAATTTTATGGTATCTCTCTGATGAAATAAATCCCCCATTGTTGGAAAGGGGCTTGAACAGTCATAGGCCTCAGTGGTAGACTTCCTCAGAACTTCAACTTTCCTTAAAACCTTTGACAAGCATCACAAGTCTTAAGAAACTTGTGAGCATCCTTCAAAATAGTAGGCCACCAGAATCCAACTCTTAAAATCTTGTGTGCAGTGGTCTTTGCCATGTAATTATCACCACACACCCCATTGTGCATTTCCTGCAAGAGTTCCAATGTCTAATTTTCATCTACACATTTAATAAGTACACCATCTAGGCTCCTCCACCACAACTCATTGTCAATAATCACATACTTGATGGCATGCAATTTCAATTTTCTCTTATCATTTTTAGCCATATTAGCAGGACACTGCAAGTTTTGTAAATACTGGACAATTCTTCTATACCATCAACATGTTTGCATATCACTAATAGGTGCAACATCAATCACTTCAGTCTGATTCAATTGATTAGCTTCCAAATTAGCCTCTACCATTAACTTGGCTAGGCCTTGTCCTCTTACTAATTTGGTAATCTAGACACCAATGTTAAATTATTGGATCATGTTGATCCATCTATACCTTCTTCCTGTTGTCTCTTGCTAGGTGGAAATATCTTTTACAGCAACACTTGGTACAAAAGCTATGACAATAGCCCCTTGTAAGTACTACAAATTTGTATAGCCTTTACTAGAGCATATGCTTGCTTCTCGATAGTGTCATATTTCAACACTATAGCTTGTAAAGATTTGCTAAAAAATGCAATGGGTTGTTCAAAACCTTCCTCATTTTTCTTTAATAAGGCAACAACAATGATATGAAAGAGGCAAAAGATAAAATGCATTGGTTTAGAAAAATTGGGAGACTTCAAAACTAGAGCCTCTTTAATAGCTTGTTTTATTTTCTTGAAAGTCTAACTAGGCTCTTCACTCCAAAGCACCTTTTCATCCTTCTTCATCATTTTAGAAATAGGTCTTGTGATTTTTGCAAAGTTAGTGACAAACCCTCTTAAAAAAATTATTGGTCTAAAAAATGACTGAATGCCCTTGAAATTTTTTGGCTGAGGGATCTTGTCTATGGCTGCTACTCTTTCAGGGTCTATCCTTACTCCTTCCTAGACACAATGTGCCCTAGAAAATTTCCCTCCGTTACTCCAAAATCATATGTGTTTCGATTCAGAGATATCCCATATTCTAATGACCTAAAAAATACTTTTTCTAAATGCATATAGTGATCTTCCTCTTTCTTGGAGTAAGTGGTCAAGTCATCTTCATATACAACCATAAATAAATCAATAAAATCAGCAAAAGCTACCTCCATAGCTCTTGGAAAGTGGCACCTGCATTCATCAAGAAAAAAAGGAATTCTGACAAGTAAATGTAGTCTTATATTGCTCAAACTCCTTTACCTTTACTTGATTATAACCTAAAAATCCATCCATCATTGATAGTAGTTCATAGCCAATCACCTTCTATAACACAGCTTCCATGTTTGGCAATGGATAATTGTCCTTTAATGAGGATACATTCAGGTTCCTGAAATCAATGCATAATCTTATGTCACCATTCTTTTTTCTTATTGGTACTGTAGACACCTAAAAATGGTCTGGATAATCTAATTAATTAAATACAACTTATTTGATTAATTTATCTTAAATTCATCTACTTAGTAAATAAATAGAAATATTTATTTATATTAAGTTCATTATTAATTCTTCTATTTTTCTCCTAATTAAATAAACAAAATTAAAAACTTTGTTTTATTTAATTATTATCATTATTACTTCCTTTATACTTCTATCACAAATTAAATGCACAACTTAAAATAATTTGTGTTATTTAATTACCTCATCACATTTCTTCTTAATTAAATAAAGATATTCTAAAATCTTTTATTTAATTATCATTTTTCCTTTTTGTTTTAATTTAATAAACAAACCCTATAGTTTGATTTATTAAATTATTCAATCCTCTTTTTGCTAAATTTAAATAAATTAAATTTATTTAAATTTATGCATAAATTATCTACCACTATTCACTCACCAATAAAATTAAATTTTCAAAATTTAATTAATTCCACTGTCATTCACGGGAAGAGCTTCGGGGACAAACCTACAGGAAGTTCTCTCAACCACCTTCCACCCACCTTCCCTCTTATCTTGCCTGGTGTTTTCATGGGGAGAAACAATCCTCCATGATCAACTCCATCTTCTCATCCCATGCCATTCAATTCTCCAGATTGAATCACAGCCCCTTATCCCGTATCCCTGTGCAAATGTGCTGTCGTGAAAGCTATAAATACAACTCTTTGGCTACAGGAAATGGATCCCAACTTATGCAATCTTACTCTTCAGGTTTTCCATCCAGCATTCATCCAGCATCTCAAGCATTCAACATTCACTCAACATCCATCCAGCATCTTAATTATGGCAGTTTACAGTAGTTTCTTTCTTAGAAGCTTTGCTGTAGAATCATTTTAGTTGCACATTTAAATCATATAAGAATAGAATAGCTTAATTCTCATTCTCTAAGTGTCATTTCAATAGTTTAATAAGCTTCTAAATCTGAGAGAAAAGTAGATTAAATAAATCTTTAGAGTTAGAAAGCAATATGATAAATTTATGAAGATTTCTAGTTTAAATTAGTTTAAATTCCTTAAATCTTAGATGCAATGTCCTATTTAGAAGTGTAGAAGCATGTTTAGTTTGTTTTCCCCATTCTACCACTTATAATTTGGCGCCCACCGTGGGGCATAACCCCATATTTTGCTTGATTTTTGAGAAAAGTGTCCTACAGGTATCGGCGTGATAGTTTTCGCGGAACCGTGACTTTTTGCAGTGCGCCAGTTGGATTTTATAGCGCGTCGGTGGTCTATTTCAGCGCGCCGGGTTTATGTTATAGCACGTCGGGTTACTGTTTCAGCGCGCCGCTTCACTGTTTCAGCGTGTCGCGTCACTGTTTCAGTGCGCCGCTTCACTGTTCTTAAAATCATTTTTTTAAATCTGGATCCGATGCGTCCATGGCCATATTTTGTTTTTGTCTAAATTTTGGATAAAATTTATCAATCCTAGGATAGAAATGGATAAAATTTATCAATCCTAGGATAGAAATGGATAAAAATTGATCAATCCTAGGATAGAAACTTCACATTTTCTTGTGGGATTAAAATTGAACATTATGTTGTTATGGAGCAATATCTCCATATAGATTAGCTAACTTGTCATTTGGGTTTTTAAAAGTGAACAAAATTTCTTTGCTATGATTGGGTGATAGGTTTATGCTCTCCCCTTTACTGGGTGCATCAGAATACCAGACTCACTTTTCTTTATGCATTTTAAAGCTTTTTAAAACCTTTAAATAGGCCTATTGTAGTGGGAAAAAGTACTCACCCTATGGGAACGACCTGAGTGGGGATAGCCAAAAGCCATGGTATTCCAACCCA
>VDFB02000017.1:317206653-317303896 GCA_007258455.2 Sequoia sempervirens
CCCACCACACTCTGAAGTCTGCAACAATGTTGGCATTATCTTCCACAACAATTGGTGGTAGATCTTGGTTAGGCTCATCATCATCTGAGGGAACAAAATCAGTGATAGAGGGATGAGGAATGTTTCTAGGTATCACACCACTCCTGAACACCCATGTATATGTGCGTACATCAGGGGGGATAGTCTATACACAACCATGCTATCGGATGACCTAGCTCCAATAATAAGGAATAATAATGTGGTCGCGAGGACTTATGAGAAAATGGTCCTGTTGCAAGTTCATAAGGTACCTACTATCATCTACCCACCTAAAAAAAGGTAGGGTCTCCATTTGACCCAATCAAGTACAATGGTATCAAACCGTAATCTCCAAAATTGTAAATCATTATGTCTCCATTGCCCCATCACCTCTTACTAATGGGCCATGGGGACATGGTATGGTCACCTTTGTGGGAAGCTGATTGACCTCGTGCACATGATGTGGGAAAAATCCCACACCTGTAGTAGCGTGCATGCTGTGAGGGTTTGGTACTCATAGTGCATATACCACCCTAGCTCCTGGTAAAGGTGCACCAGCATGCTACACCCCCAAGCAAAGACTGTCTGGTGCTCAACCATCTCACGAATGGTATGGACAAGGCCCCCATGTAGGTGAGAGCCTTGCCTATCTATAGTGACCCAAAAGGCTACATTTACAACCATCACTTGATGTAATAAGGGTGCAGTGGTTCATTCCTAATCATACCAATGTGTATAAATGTGACCTATGTTGTCACCACTGTCAGTCCACCCCGAGCGATAGAGGACACCCTCTGATCGCTCTTGTACTAACCGGGTGTCCTTTATCACCACCTGTCATTCATAGATGGGGAGTCTGAGAATCTGATACACATCCTCCAAAGTGATTATCATTTTTCTAGTTAGCAATTAGAAAGATTATGTGGTGGCAACCCACCACTCCATCAAGGCCGCCAACATTTGTTCATGATATCGCATCTCTAGCATAGTGAATGCATGCCAAAGATCAACCTACTATAGATGTGTGACCTCATCCTCGCTAAGGTGGTCCCTCTACTCATGAACTAGCTGGTATGCTCTCTTGCTGGGATTCTCTCGGATCTTAGGGTAGTCCTACAAGAAGCAAAAAAAAATTTAAGTCAAAACGTGGGATTTTAAACCCAAAAGAAAAAAATTATTAAAGACTTTTGCATGCCACATAGACATCTATGCATCACACATATGACCCATTCCACCATTGATGCCTCGAGGATTCTAGTGTGTACTCGGGATGACAATGTAGACACAACATGCTAACACAAAAAAAAGATGAATGTGTAGCCCGAGGAGAAAAAATGCCTTAAAAATTACTAAGATGCACTATAAATGAGGTTTTGAGACCTACTTGGTCCACCTCGCGACCCTTGATTATGTCCTCCCTCAACTGCTCTAGCCTCGGCTTCTCGTACTCTCTCTTGCTTAGCATTTTTCTGACTTTTCTCTCATAAAATTTAATAATTTCCTTACAGTGAATAGTGAAAATGACCCTTCTCGGGGCCCACCTAGGTATATATGGGCCCCCCAAGGCCCATTTTTCTTGGAGTTTGTGGCTTCCCAATTTCCTATAATACAAGTACCCTAGCTAGCTGGGGAAACAGGAGGGGGCATATAGTCACCTCTTTACCATATTTTTCCTCCAAATCATCAAATTTTTCTTGACCATTCTTCTCATTATTGTAGCTTCTTTCGATTTTCAAAATTGGCTTAAATTTGAGTTTCATAAATCATAATTTTGTGAACTTTCACAACTAGTCCCACATTGCTTATTGAGCTTAGTTGCTAGGGGGTACCTTTGGTACTAGCTAGCTCGACCTCAGTGACCTCTAAGACACCCTTTTTTCTTAGTACATAAATCCATAAAATTTCAAATTTGGGGTAAAATTTTTCTTCTCTACTTTAGTGTGGCTAATTTTTCCCAAAATTGTGCCCACTAAAGTGGGGGAAAAATGTAATGTCGTAGAATTGCACCTAGGGGAAATTCCACATTTTAGCACTTTTCCTAGTATTTATGATACCTAAGCACATTAATGGAAAAAATCCCATGGGTTAGAATTTCACAATTCTAGCTCCATGTGGACTAGTGGCGAAGTGAAAACATCCTAATGACACATTTCCCAACAATTGATGTCCCAGATGCTTGTGCATTACAAAGAAATCTATGCGGCATGCTAGCATCCTATCAATTTTCTGAGTTTGAAACAAGGAATCTCAAATATTGACTCTTGACATGTGTCTTGGCAGTTAGGATTTCATGTGTAATGACTTCTTTCCACTCTTGCAACCAACAAAACCCCTCATTTTCTCCCATTTTGGGGCCCTGATTCATTCAGTCAAGCTCTCTTCAACTCCACTCTCAAATTTCTCTCATATTTGACAAGCAACACTTCTACAAGTGAAGCTCTGTCGGGTTGAGGTCCCTCCAACAACTACAGTTCCCTAGAAAGCATTCAACAGTGTGTTTGTGTGCTCCAAAGAGGGCCTAAACCCATGGGTAATGCTCTCTCTCACCCTTCTCTAGTCACATCTTTTTTTCACTTACTATCTCATGGTGCAGGTTCTACTCTTGAAGTAGGTTTTTCTTTCATGACATGCTTTGTCCATTTTGGTTACACTCTCTTCCTATCTATTTTTCCATGGAGGTGGGAGCACCAAAACAAGGGTCTGACTAAGGTAGACCCCTATACAACCCCAACATTTTCTCCTCATTCTTTTGTGTGTAGGTTGTGTTGGTGATTTTTCCAATAGAACCAAGCAATTCTCTAAAAAGTATCCAACTCTTATAGTGAAGAACTACAAGGCTAGTGGCCAACACAATGAGTATAGGATTTTGTGGTCTTTACTCCTTCACTTCAAGCTCTTTGAAACCTAGGAGGGTGATCCTAATTGTGTATTTTATGAAATGTATTTGATTAGAAACAAATTTATACACAAATTGATTCCTATTTATTGCAAATAAAACCCATCTCACTGAAGATTTGGCAGATCTTTGAATGAATGACTATCTATTTGATAGGAGTTGGGGATATTCCTAACCCACACTATCCTTGAAAATATTTTAAATGAATATTGTCTTATTTTAAGTCCAGGGTCAAGTACACTATTTGTTCATTTCATGCAAGATTTTCTAAAAAACTAACCAATGTCTCATCAATTGGAGCAACATAGTCAAATATGTAAGAATTAGTAATATATAAACTACTCAATTTAGAGATAGGTAGACTATTTTCATACTGCTTTACATTTATGAAAACTCACAATGCCTAAAACACTCGCTTCTTATAAATCCTAGGCAATTCCTTACAAAGTTCATAACCCTATTCAAGCATTTTAATTAACTCCTTGAGTTAAAGTTGAAAACAAAATAATACATTCAAATGGAACATCTAAAGATAAATGATAACACCATTAGTTTTTCTCATTCATAACTTGTAAGAAACATATAGAGGAGAGTATTTATTTCTAGACTAAGATTTGTTTTCATATTAGTAGTTTGTATAAAACTCTTTTAATACTATTACATATAGTATTTCACACCCAAGATGAACTACTGGCCTATTATCAATATTCTATTCAAAGTTCCTTTCCTAAACTTAGAATTCACCTAAAAACCTATTGAGACTTAAAGATCTAACCTCCGTAATAATCCCTCAAATCCATTTTATAGAATAAGGGAGCAACAAGCACTAGGATTAGTTACAATTACATTTCATTTCATTTGCACCAAAATTCAAGACAACCTTAGTTAGTTACATGCAATCATTAAGGAAAATGGAAGATTAAAATACTGCATTCCATATTCCTTGCACAAGGACATGCCAACTCCTCAAAATGTAGAGTTTGTTGTAGCAGCGTTGAATCCTTGTCCTTGTTGACCAAAGAAGATTCTCCACTAGCAGCTCCAACAAAAACTTGTATATCATCCAAAAACAACATACACACCACCAAGGTCATTTAGTCTAGCACTTCTCCAATTCACCAGCCCAAAAAATTTCCACATCAATGCTAGAAACAATAAATCACATGAACGTTGAATAGAACAATCCTAACAAAAGGGGCATGGTTTCATCAAAAATAAAAAATAGGTCATAATCATCACTCTGATTCATTAGCCTCAAAGGATATCACCTGTGTTTTTCTCATGGTGGGACTGGAGGAACCATCAACCCCTCCTTGTCAGAATCCTCAAATGGTACTAGGGAGAGGAGATAATAATCACCCTCTCAATGAGTGTCACCCTCACTATCTGAAGGGCTATCAAAAACCTTAACAAGAGAATTAAATCATCCTAGATAGGCCTTACGATACTTACACTTTTTCTTTATCTTCTTCCCATACTCAACTAGCCTTTTCTCTCTAAATTTGAGCAGTTATTCTAAAATGATTCAGCCCTGTAGATAGTAATTACTCTTGAAACCATACTTCTTGAATTTCATGCATCCCCTTCTACTCTTTGGTGTATGAGGAGCTCCTTGTGTCTCAATTTCAGCCTCAAGAAATTTTCCTCAGACTCGAGCAAATTCAACCTCTTAGACTCTCATACCATCATTGTAGACCTACTCATCTAGGACAAGATCGTTCACCTCTTAACTTAGGAATAATTAATACTCACACACTTCTTCACTAACCCATGCCTCACATTCACTGCAGACTAAAATATGATGAAAATGAACAACAAGCAATCTGCATTAAATAGACAATTGGAGCACGTAGAATTAATGATTCAAGAACTCCTTGTGCGATCAAGTTGATAACTTAACAACTCAGCTTTGAATCTGGGCCGCTAGTCTTAAAACAATTAAAACTTCATCTATGGTGACCAAGAAAATAATTTTTTGACCATTAGCAACCTATTCCTAGAAAATAGCGATGCCAGCTCAAATGTTGCCATGTCTTCACTCAATCTTGATTAATCATTAGCGATCTGTCAATTAGCACATATCACCAACCTAATCCATGCTTCTTCATTAATATTGGTGAAGTACATGAGACCGGTGTTTTTTTAGAGAGAATATTTCCTTATACACTTCATCGCTCATCACTGATCTTCCCTAAAACTTAGGGTGCAATCAATGATGAAAGTATTGTCACAATGAATTTTGGTCCATTGGATCATCCTATTTTAAAACTACATCAATGGTTCTCAAGTCATCTCGCTACTTTATTTATTGCTTTACACATTGTCCTCAGGATTTTTCCACATTGCCCCTTCATGCAATAGCCATCGCCTATCACAGATGCATCTTGTCCTTCATCGGTCTCATCAGTGATGTAAACATCCCTGAGATGAAATATTAGCCTTTAGATCTGTGGCTCATCCTTGATCATGTTCATCCTTCCATCACACATCACTAATTCAAACTTGGAACCTTGGATCTTATTAGCAATGGGAGATATAGTGAAGATATCAAATTAAGATATGTGCACCTGCATGAAAATAATTGGCACAAAAGACATCACACATAAGATCTATCATATTAGCGAAAGAAACTACAGACATAGAACTCCATCGCTCATCGCAATTTTGGAAATTAAGATCTAGAATGAATCCGTGATGAGCAATGAAACATAAGGCCACTGCTCATCGCTAATTCTCCTCATATAGTTTGTAGGAAATTAGCGATGAGAAAGTTTACATTGTGACAATGCATATCTTGTATCACTAATATAGAATTAGCACTTAAAACATATCCATGATACATGATGTAAGGGAATTCCATCATATCACTCATCACTAATCTTAAATTTATCATTCTATGACCATCTACGATGAGTGATAAGAACATAAGGTCGGAGGACATCGCTTATCTCTAATACAATGTTGAAGTCTCAAAAGCCATTAGTGATAAGTGATTCCTTTACAATACATAGAACATTGCTCATCACTAATTGTTCCAAGAGCTCTAGCAGCTATTTGCGATGAGTGAAAACAAAGAAATTTCAATCATCGCTCATCGTTATTTTAAAACATATGCTCAAAAAGCAATCAGTGATGGGTGATAAAGATATGATGGCCATCGGGACTTAAGTGAAAGCTTTTAGGCATGTCCTTATAAGTTTTTTTAATTGAGGGGAACCTCTAGGATGATATGATAGAAAAAGGCTCAAAGATGCCTAAGTCATAATAATGCAAAGGATATAAAGGCAAAAAAGCCTTCTACTTAATATTATAAAAATTATGAGACTTAGACCTAGGCTTGAGGGACTAGTTACCAGATGACAATGAATGACATAAGACATTTTAATGTGACTAGAAATGGGAATAAGGATTCAATGACCAAATAGAACATTACAAGAATTTATAATGAATAAAACCCTAAACCGTCCGCTATCAGCCTTGCATCTAAATGTAACAAGGGTTTGAGATGGAACAAAACAATTATTGAGGGTTCCATCAGTGGCTTCTATTGGGGACACATGCCTCCTACATGCATAGCGAGATCTTAAGAATCTCAAGTTGAATTAGAGTAGAAATGGGGATAAAACAAGAGGACCAAAACCAGGGAGCTACCCAAACTAGGTAGTAGGACCAAAGTAGATGCAACAAAAGAAAACACACGTATATACAGATTGTACAAAACCTATACGTACATGGAAAATAATATACTTAGGATAAGTATGGCTTTAAGAACTATCCATGTATTGGAAATTCAAAAAGTTTTCCTATTAAGGTTTGAAGGAAATATGAATCCTCCCCATGTGTGTTGGCTATAAAATAAGGGCCAGTCCATAATGCTTCAAATTTACCATTCTTTCCCTTGTCCTGAGCCCTTGTATTCCAAGCTAAAACCCTACTATTCACTTCAAACTTTTTGGGAGAAGCTCTCTTATTATATAGATGCTTGACTTGTAACTACATCTTTATATCTTTAACTTGAGATTCTCTTCTAGTTTCATCCATTTGTACTGGATTATTTATTTTTTGTTGCATATCATCATAGATTGTACAAAACCTATACGTACATGGAAAATAATATACTTAAGAGAAGTATGGCTTTAAGAACTATCCATGTATTGGCAGTTCAAAAAGTTCGCCTGTTAAGCTTTGAAGGAAATATGAATCTTCCCCATGTGTGTTGGCTATCAAATAAGGGCCAGTCCATAATGTTTCAAATTTACCATTCTTTCCCTTGTTCTGAGCCCTTGTATTCCAAGCTAACACCCTACTATTCACTTCAAACTTTCTGGGAGAAGCTCTCTTATTATATAGATGCTTGACTTGTAACTACATCTTTATATCTTTAACTTGAGATTCTCTTCTAGTTTCATCCAATTGTACTGGATTATTTATTTTGTGTTGCATATCATCATAAATTTATTTATCATATTCTTGCATGAACTTATACATCTTGAGTAGGTTATTTTGTGGAAATCTAGCATCTAGACCATATACTAAGCCAAATGGTGAATAACCAGTAGCCTTTTTCATAGTCACTCTATCTGCCCACAGTGCCAATTTTCGCTTTGAGTCCCAAGATTTTTTGTTATTTTCCATCACTCTCTTGATTATCTTCATGAAGCTCTTATTGATAGACTTATCTTGACCATTTCATTGAGGATGGTAAGGTGATGAATAAGAAACCTGTATACCATGTCTTTCACAAAAGTCCTTGAATTCATCTGACCTAACACACATAGCATTGTCTGAGATAATCCTCTTAGGGACTGCAAACCTAATGATAAGATTATTCAATAGAAAATCCACTACCACCTTGCTTGTTTCTTTCTTCATGGGTATTGCTTCCACCCAGTTGGTAAAATAATCAATGACAACAAGGATCCAAGAATGACCTCCACTTGAATTTTATGGTATCTCTCTGATGAAATAAATCCCCCATTGTTGGAAAGGGGCTTGAACAGTCATAGGCCTCAGTGGTAGACTTCCTCAGAACTTCAACTTTCCTTAAAACCTTTGACAAGCATCACAAGTCTTAAGAAACTTGTGAGCATCCTTCAAAATAGTAGGCCACCAGAATCCAACTCTTAAAATCTTGTGTGCAGTGGTCTTTGCCATGTAATTATCACCACACACCCCATTGTGCATTTCCTGCAAGAGTTCCAATGTCTAATTTTCATCTACACATTTAATAAGTACACCATCTAGGCTCCTCCACCACAACTCATTGTCAATAATCACATACTTGATGGCATGCAATTTCAATTTTCTCTTATCATTTTTAGCCATATTAGCAGGACACTGCAAGTTTTGTAAATACTGGACAATTCTTCTATACCATCAACATGTTTGCATATCACTAATAGGTGCAACATCAATCACTTCAGTCTGATTCAATTGATTAGCTTCCAAATTAGCCTCTACCATTAACTTGGCTAGGCCTTGTCCTCTTACTAATTTGGTAATCTAGACACCAATGTTAAATTATTGGATCATGTTGATCCATCTATACCTTCTTCCTGTTGTCTCTTGCTAGGTGGAAATATCTTTTACAGCAACACTTGGTACAAAAGCTATGACAATAGCCCCTTGTAAGTACTACAAATTTGTATAGCCTTTACTAGAGCATATGCTTGCTTCTCGATAGTGTCATATTTCAACACTATAGCTTGTAAAGATTTGCTAAAAAATGCAATGGGTTGTTCAAAACCTTCCTCATTTTTCTTTAATAAGGCAACAACAATGATATGAAAGAGGCAAAAGATAAAATGCATTGGTTTAGAAAAATTGGGAGACTTCAAAACTAGAGCCTCTTTAATAGCTTGTTTTATTTTCTTGAAAGTCTAACTAGGCTCTTCACTCCAAAGCACCTTTTCATCCTTCTTCATCATTTTAGAAATAGGTCTTGTGATTTTTGCAAAGTTAGTGACAAACCCTCTTAAAAAAATTATTGGTCTAAAAAATGACTGAATGCCCTTGAAATTTTTTGGCTGAGGGATCTTGTCTATGGCTGCTACTCTTTCAGGGTCTATCCTTACTCCTTCCTAGACACAATGTGCCCTAGAAAATTTCCCTCCGTTACTCCAAAATCATATGTGTTTCGATTCAGAGATATCCCATATTCTAATGACCTAAAAAATACTTTTTCTAAATGCATATAGTGATCTTCCTCTTTCTTGGAGTAAGTGGTCAAGTCATCTTCATATACAACCATAAATAAATCAATAAAATCAGCAAAAGCTACCTCCATAGCTCTTGGAAAGTGGCACCTGCATTCATCAAGAAAAAAAGGAATTCTGACAAGTAAATGTAGTCTTATATTGCTCAAACTCCTTTACCTTTACTTGATTATAACCTAAAAATCCATCCATCATTGATAGTAGTTCATAGCCAATCACCTTCTATAACACAGCTTCCATGTTTGGCAATGGATAATTGTCCTTTAATGAGGATACATTCAGGTTCCTGAAATCAATGCATAATCTTATGTCACCATTCTTTTTTCTTATTGGTACTGTAGACACCTAAAAATGGTCTGGATAATCTAATTAATTAAATACAACTTATTTGATTAATTTATCTTAAATTCATCTACTTAGTAAATAAATAGAAATATTTATTTATATTAAGTTCATTATTAATTCTTCTATTTTTCTCCTAATTAAATAAACAAAATTAAAAACTTTGTTTTATTTAATTATTATCATTATTACTTCCTTTATACTTCTATCACAAATTAAATGCACAACTTAAAATAATTTGTGTTATTTAATTACCTCATCACATTTCTTCTTAATTAAATAAAGATATTCTAAAATCTTTTATTTAATTATCATTTTTCCTTTTTGTTTTAATTTAATAAACAAACCCTATAGTTTGATTTATTAAATTATTCAATCCTCTTTTTGCTAAATTTAAATAAATTAAATTTATTTAAATGTATGCATAAATTATCTACCACTATTCACTCACCAATAAAATTAAATTTTCAAAATTTAATTAATTCCACTGTCATTCACAGGAAGAGCTTCGGGGACAAACGTGCAGGAAGTTCTCTCAACCACCTTCCACCCACCTTCCCTCTTATCTTTCCTGGTGTTTTCATGGGGAGAAACAATCCTCCATGATCAGCTCCATCTTCTCATCCTATGCCATTCAATTCTCCTGATTGAATCACAGCCCCTTATCTCGTATCCCTATGCAAATGTGCTGTCGTGAAAGCTATAAATACAGCTCTTTGGCTACAAGAAATGGATCCCAACTTATGCAATCTTACTCTTCAGGTTTTACAAAGCATCCAACGTTCATCTAGCATCTCAAGCATTCAACATTCACTCAACATCCATCCAACATCTTAATTATGGTAGTTTACAATAGTTTCTTTCTTAGAAGCTTTGTTGTAGAATCATTTTAGTTGCACATTTAAATCATATAAGAATAGAATAGCTTAATTCTCATTCTCTAAGTGTCATTTCAATAGTTTAATTAGCTTCTAAATCTGAGAGCAAAGTAGATTAGAGAGATCTTTAGAGTTAGAGAGCAATAGGATATATTTCTGAAGATTTCTAGTTTAAATTAGTTTAAATTCTTTAAATCTTAGATGCAATGTCCTATTTAGAAGTGTAGAAGCATGTTTAGTTTGTTTTCTCCATTCTACCACTTACAAATTGGCACCCACCGTGGCGCCTAACCCCATATTTTGCTTGATTTTTGAGAAAAGTGTCCTACAGGTATCAGCGTGATAGTTTTCGCAGAACCGTGACTTTTTGCAGCGCACTAGTTGGATTTTATAGCGCACCGGTGGTCTGTTTCAGCGCATCGGGTTTCTGTTATAGCGCGCTGAGTTACTATTTCAGTGCACCACTTCACTATTTCAGCGCGCCACGTCATTGTTTCAACGCACCACTTCACCGTCCTTAAAATCATTTTTTTTAATCTGGATCCGACGCGTCTGTGGCCAGATTTTGTTTTTGTCTAAATTTTGGATAAAATTTATCAATCCTAGGATAGAAATGGATAAAATTTATCAATCCTAGGATAGAAATGGATAAAAATTGATCAATCCTAGGATAGAAACTTCACATTTTCTTGTGGGATTAAAATTAAACATTATGCTATTATGGAGCAATATCTCCATATAGATTAGCTAACTTGTCATTTGGGTTTTTAAAAGTGAACAAAATTTCTCTACTGTGATTGGGTGATACGTTTATGCTCTCAACTTTACTGGGTGCATCAGAATACCGGACTCACTTTTCTTTATGCATTTTAAAGCTTTTTAAAACCTTTAGACAGGCCTACCGTAGTGGGAAAAAGTACTCACCCTACGGGAACAACCTAAGTGGGGAAAGCCAAAAGTATGGTATTCCAACCCACTTAAAAATTTATGTGAATTTGGGGAAACCCTCTTTCAATGGAAGTGTGCAGGATAACCATCCCCAAAATCTTTGTTCTAAAGATTGGGAGGTTTCTCAAGGGAGTTTATCCATTTTCCGCTCTGAACAGAAATCCTATCTAAGAACCTAGAAATAGAAGCATGCTTGTCAGTTTCTAGACATTGTAATACTTGGCGGTGCAGGGGCGGGGAAGAATCTACCCTCAAGCACTCACCATATAATTGCTAAGGACTGTTTTCTCAAGGGATCCGGTATCCACTTCCGTCACTCTGAGTACGCACCTGGAAAAGACAAAAACACGGGTGCCCTATAGGGGGTGACATGGCTGTGTGAGTCGACGCAATACCAAGCTGTGGGCCGTTCGAGTATATAACGATGACCTTTTGTCTCTAGGAGTGAGTCTATCTGAAGTGTCTTATCTATTATAAACCAGTGCAAATCAAAAAGAATCATGCTTGATTCTTAAGAACATACACTATATATTTAGATTCTAGGATTTTTAAAGTCAACCATTCTATTCTTGCTTGCTGTGTTTTCTCTCATTAAATTCAGATAAGATCATCACAAAAATCTTCAAAATCAAAACACTTGTGGAATTCTCATGATTCGAGATTGGGTATCCACCAAGTTTGTCAAGAAATCTCTTGTTAAACGAATCAGAAAACCAAAGAAAACACTTGCATACAAACAAATTCTGAGAAAGCAATGATTTCTATATCAAAGCAAGAAAGTTCTACTCCAACATAGGACTTTTATTCATAGGTATCACGATTTCTCTAGAGGTTATATGGATGACTATGCTGTAGCTCCCTTAGATTCACAAGCATTTTATCAAAGAAGGGCTCTTAGGCAACACCACAATCACAGTCAAAGAATTCATCCAGAATACATCCCACAACCAGCTATACAATACGATACCAGACCAAGTGAGTTTCATAGAATAAGATAGTTTTGTCTTAGCACCTCATGGTTCTGTTTTAGCACTTTGGGTCTCTGTTCCAGTGTGTCAGGTCTCTGTTTTAGCACTTTGGGTCTCTGTTCTAGTGCTTCAGGTCTCTATTTTAGTGCTTTGGGTCTCTGTTCCAGCACGTCCCTTCCCTATTTTAGCGCTTTGGGTCTCTGTTCCAGCGCGTCACTTCTCTGTTTTAGCATGTCATGTCTCTGTTTTAGCACTCCAGAAAGTTAGAAAAATAGAGATTTGGTAAGACAGTTGGTTAGTTTGCCCATATTGATAACAAGGTTTTCATCAGTCCAAAACATTTTTTTCACAGTCCAAAACACTTGGGTCATACAAAAGGAAAACTTTACCATTACACCTAGATCTTGAAACATCTTGCAAAGTGTCCTTATCACCAAATCTGAGATTTTCTGTCAAAGTTTCCCTATCAAGGATTTTTATCATCCTTCCATCACGAAACTAGACATGACTAAATCAGATTTTAAATCAAAAACCTCAACACTTATCCAATCAAAAATCCAAGATCAAAGTCTAGAGTAAAAAGTTTGTATGCCTATTTTTACATGATCAGCATATCAAAGACAACAACAAGAACAAAATGAAAGAATAGTAGCCATGGCTAAAGAAAACCCTTGGGGATGATATAGCAACACTGATCCTCTCACTAATTCACATGAGAAAGAAATAACTGCAGAGGAAATCGAGAAAGTTCAACAAGACCCTCATTTCCATAAATTTATGGAAAAGATGCTAGAGCAAGATATGGAAAAGTATCTTCTATTATTAGCTGACAAAGGTGCTAAGCTTCCTAAAGAATTTGATGTCAATCAACTCAAGGAAATGACCACACCCCAGACAACTAGTATGGAAAAACCAAATCAAATAGATGCTTTGACAAAACAAATCCAAGAATTACAATTACAGCTCCAAAATATCCAACAAGGCCCAACAAAAAGATATTCCTTACAAGACATTTGCCCTTATCCATTCGATCCAAGCATTAACATGATACCATTTCCATGGTATTGTGAATACCCAACGTACAACAAATACAATGGAAGAACTGATCCATTTGATCATGTATGAGAATTTCGAGCCATGAGCATAGAGTTCGCACATGAGGACTCTTACTACGATTATTTCCAAGAAGCTTAGGAAACACTTGCATGGAGTGGTTTTCTAAATTGGAACCTGGGATTCAATCTTTTGAAGAACTGGTCAATAGGTTCATAACGCACTTCTCATTCAACATCCAACATGGGGTAACCTTAAAAGAACTCTACAACACCAAACAAGCAAAGGGTGAAAAGTTTCTTTCCTTTCTCCAATGATGGAGAAGGCTATTTGCTAAATACCCTAGATCTATTCCTGAAGAGAAGATAGAGATGTTCATTGATAACTTAGTGGATGACATGAATTATAGATTGGACTTACAATGTCCATCTACATTTGAACAAGTTATCAAAAAGGGGCTCAAAATCGAAGAGGCTCTAATCAAAAGAGGAACAATCAAACACTTCATTGAAGGTTCAAACAATAACAATTCCTCTAACAACAACAATGAAAAGCTGAGATTTTGGAAAAAGAACAAGAATACTAATACCATGATTGATACACACACATCTAAACTAGTATTCACCTTGATGCCAACCCCTACAAACAAACAAAACAATGGTCTTAATGTCAAACAAAGTAGTGATCGAGGGAATAATCAAAATAGTGGAGAAACAAAAACCCAATCATTCGAACGACCATCCAATAAACGAAAATTCATGCCATTAGGACAATCATTGGAATCAGTCCTCAAAGAAATTTTAGATGAAAAACTCATTCAAGTACAAGAGGCTAGAAATTGGGACCCTCAAGTCAAACAATCATGGTGGAATGACTTACATTACTGTCACTACCATCAAAATAAAGGCCACATGACTGAAAATTGTTGGCAGTTAAAACATGCGATACAAGACCTCATAGATCAAAAGAAGGTATTTGTAGAGGGACACCAAACAAACAAAGATCATACAATGTTCAAAAATCCTCTACCCAATTATCAGAAGGGAGAATCCTCTTCCGCAAACACCAAAGGTAAGAACATCGGTTATGTTTATGACACAATGATCCTTTATTTTTCTACTGCCAAGGAAGATGAAGAGTTATGCAACCAAATCAATCAAAACAATGACATTACATCTACCAATTTGGTACAACATATGGACAAATCTGAAAACCAAATTAATGTAATCACACTCAAAGGGAAACAAGAGTACCAACCAGTTAATGCCACAACAAGGGCACAATCCAAAGTTATATTGAAAAGAGCATCAATATCATCCCCATATGTGGATCCTCCCTCTAATCAATATAATCTCATCGATCAATTGTAGAAAATACCAGCACAAATATCCATCTTGGAACTTTTAAAGATTTCCCTATCACACAAAGAGGTTCTTGTATCAACCATGGTACCTAACAATTTGGATGTGTGTCAGTTTCAAGCTATGGTGGGACATCTATCTGCACCTCATTGTCTTTCATTTTCTGAACATGATGATGTATCACTCACCCATCCACATAATTCCACCCTTCACATTGAAGTCCTCATCCATAAACACCGTGTAAAGCGTGTCCTGATAGATGGAGGGGCTGGTTTAAATATTTGTACCTTAAAGCTGATTCATGCACTAGGATACTCAGATGAAGCCATTGATACAAGAAGAAAAATCACAATCAAAGCATATGATGAAGAAGAAAGGTCCTCTAAAGGGTTGATCATATTACCCATTCAAGTGGGACCTATTGTCCAAAAAGTGGTTTGCCAAGTCTTAAATAGGGAATTGACATACAACATACTGTTGGGATGCCCTTGGATCCATGATATGCAAGCAGTACCTTCCACCTATCATCAATGCCTGAAATTTCCTGTCAATGGATAAGAGGTAACAATCACAGTAGACTATAATGACACCTAAGCTTGTCATACATTGAAAACATCTCAGGATACATTCATACCTCACAATAGAGAAGTCAGCACATCAGATGGTGAGCAACAACAAAAATTCATATCAAAGTGGCTTCCAAAACAACAAAAATCACAAAAGATCAGGGTGGCACAATCTAACCATTCAAATATTGAAGAACAATTGGCTCCGCTCTCACATCAATTCACCAACAAATTACAGATAAGTGACAAAGGAATAAGTGAATATGGTGTTGGACACTCTTTCCATCTATCACAGATGTTACCCTCCTTACAAACGTATGGACAACCATCTACAATCACCCAAAATTCAGCACAATCTACAATGGCATTAGATGGTAGATTTGTAAGAGTAGGATATTTAGATGAAGAATCAGAAGATAAGGCTATTCTAAATTGGCTTTATAGGGATGAGGAAGCTTCCACTTCCATGAATAATATCATAGAAACAAATCAATATGGAAAGGGAAAAACTATTCTGGAGAAGATGGGATATTCAGGACAGGGACCTCTTGGGTTAAGGAAACAAGGCATAACAGAACCAATCCAACCACTCACACTCCAACATAAAGATAAAACTAGACTAGGATACACAGAAGAAGCAAGGGTAGAACTCACCAATAAAACTGTGGAGCGTATTCTTCAAATAAGAGATAATTCTGAAACAGATTCAAATGAATATGAGTGGGACAACTTATCAGATGTTTCCTATGAGGATATTCAGATCGATGTTATCAAAAAGCATACCCCCAAACATGAGGAGGGTCAAAGCTCGAGTTTTAATCCTATTGTCTTTGAAACACAAAAATTCGATGAATCAAGTGAAGATGAACGAACATCGATTGAGATAAATAATGCGGAAGAAAATACCTTCATAGGCCTCGACATAACCATTAACAACTTGGATGACATCTCCATCCGAGCTTTCATAATCGCTGACCTCAACCCATCTAATGATCCATTACCTTTACTACATCCCGAGCTTATCGAGTGGGAACCCCAACATCCTATCAATCTCCCCGTTTTTGACAATGATTCCGCCATTATTAACTACCTTTGCTGTGAGGAATCCGATACTTGTTCTACCAATACTTCTTTTAACAGTGCTTTTAGGCAGGAGGATGCCAAGCCTTCTAGTTGCAAAAATATGGAAATAAAAAATGGATCCAATAGTGAAAACCATTCTATGGCAATATTTGATCCTAAAATAGTAAAAACAAAGAACGCATCCAATGGTGAAAACCTCATTGAGGCACCAAAGGATGGAAGGTTTGACATCCTCCCACAACATTACCATGAAAGATCATCAGTATTGATAGAACCCACATAGTCTATTGGTATTGGCATAATAGAGAAAGTAAGAATACTACACCTGGCAGCATCCATGACAGATACAGAAAAGCCAGATTTTATCAAATTCTTTGAAAAATGATGCATCAATTTTGCTTGGTCATACTCTGACATGCCAGGCTTAGACACAGATCTTATTATGCATCACTTATCCTTACCAGCTGGCACTAAACGAGTAAAACAGAAACTGAGAAAGATGCATCCACATGTTGCATTATTGGTAAAAAAATGATTTGAAGAAACTACTAGATGTTGGATTTATCAGATCTATTGATTATGCTAAATGGATATCCAACATTGTGCCTATTTCAAAACTAGATCACACCATCAGAATATGTACTGGTTTCCGAGATTTAAATAGAGCATGTCCAAAGGATGATTTTCCTTTGTCGAACATAGACATGATTGTAGATCTAACAGCTGGCCATCAAATGCTATCACTCATGGATGGATTTTTCAGGATTCAATCAAATCAAAATAGCTCCTAAAGACCAAGAAAAGACAGCATTTACATGTCCATGGGGCACCTTTTGCTGGAACATCATGCCTTTTGGGTTAAAGAATGCAGGAGCTACATACCAGCGAGCTATGACAACAATCTTCCATGACATGATGCACACCTTCATGGAGGACTATGTGGATGACATCTTAGCCAAATCTTACACCAGAGAAGGACATCTTGAGATACTAGGCAAAATATTTGATAGGTTGGAGAAATTTAAAATCAGATTAAATCCCAAGAAATGTGCCTTTGGAGTAACATCAACAAAACTCCTTGGATACATAGTTTCTACAAAAGGAATTGAAGTAGATCCAGCAAAATTTAAAGCCATTATGGAAATGCCACCTCCTAAGAATATCAACACATTGAGATCTCTACAAGGCCGACTAAAGTCCATCAGAAGATTCATCTCTCAACTAGCAGATCGGTGTCATCCATTCAACCATCTTTTGCATAAAAAATGTGTCTTTTAAATGGGATGAATAGTGTGAGAGTACTTTCAATCAAATAAAGCATTATTTGATGACACCACCAATCTTGGTGCCACCCAGTGAAGACAAGCCATTGTTGCTATATATCACAACAACAGATATCTCTTTAGGAGCCTTGCTAGCACAAGAGGACAGAGAAGGAAAGGAACAGGCAATATACTATATCAGTAGGACACTCAATGGACATGAAGTAAACTACACCTTCATTGAAAAATCATGCTTAGCAGTAGTATTTGCAACACAAAAATTGTGACACTATATGCTCACTCACACTATCAATCTTGTTGCAAAAATTGATCCCCTCAAATATTTACTAAGCAAAGCAGCTTTAACAGGAAGGTTGGCAAAGTGGGTCATGCTCCTCAGTGAGTTTGACATTCAGTATGTTGAAAGGCGAGCTATCAAAGGACAAGTCATCACTGACCAATCAACAGAAGCTCCATTGTCAGACTGTCATCCTATGACCATGGCATTTTCGGATGCGGATATCCTCAATGTTACAACACAACCATGGCAACTCTACTTCGATGGATCCTACACACAACATGGATTAGGGGCAGGAATTTTATTTGTCACACCTCTTGGGCACACAATTCCATGATCTTACAGGCTTACCTTCTGTTGCACTAACAATGTGGTAGAATATGAAGCTTTGATCCTTGGAATTAAAGTGGCTATTGACTGGAAAATCACAGAACTACAGGTGTATGGAGACTCTCAGTTAATCATCTATCAAGTCAACAATGATTACCAAACTAAGGATGACACACTGATTTTATACAAGAGACTAGTAGATGATCTAAGAAAATATTTCATAGAAATCAAATTTGAGTAGATACCAAGATTAGAGAATAAAGTAGCAGATGCCATGGCCACAATAGCATCTCTTCTACAAATGCCTGAAATGCAAGAGCGTTATCGATTTATTATGGAACAAGTGTCAAATCCTGTGTACGCAGATCCCAAATCCCAAACCATAAACCTTTTGGATAGTGCCCAATCTTCCATTTATGGAGATGTTTATACTTATCTAAAGAAAATATCTTACCACTAGATCTTTCTCGCAACCAAAAGCGTAACTTCATATGCCAATCCGCCAAACATACCATTATTGCTGACACCCTTTACCGGCGAGGCCTAGATGGTACTCTTTTGCATTGTTTAGAACATAATGAATCCACTTCTGCTTTACATGAGGTCCACGAAGGAATTTGTGGTACACATTCAATTGTATTATCTTTAGCCAAGAAAATCCTTCGTTTGGGGTATTACTGGCCACACATGGAGCAAGAATCTTATAAGTTTGTCAAGAGATGTCAAAAATGTCAGATTCATGGTAATCCTATACATGCACCAGCACAGGAGCTTCATCCATTCACAACTACATGGCCCTTCTGTCAGTGGGGATTGGACTTGGTAGGGAAAATTAACCCATCTTCATCTAATGGACATAAGTTCATTATCACCGTAACAAAATATTTTACAAAATGGGTGGAGGCAGTTCCCTTAACCACAATCACTGGGAAGCAAATATCATCTTTCATACTTAATTATCTCATTTGTAGATATGGGATACCCTAGTCAATCATCACAGATAATGGCAGGCCTTTCAAGAACCAAGACGTCCAAGAGTTGTGTAAAAAGTTCCACATCCAACATCGCTTTTCAACCCCGTATTACCCTCAAGGTAATGGACAGGAAGAAGCTTCAAACAAAACAATCCTAAAGATTCTCAAGAAGACTGTAAATGAGGTAGGGGGTGATTGGCACGTTCAGCTTAACCCTACTCTTTAGGCTTACAGGACTAGCATCAGAACACCAACAGGAGCTACGCCATATGCTCTTGTTTATGGATCCAAAGCAATATTACCTATCAAGGTAGAAATTCCATCCCTTTGAGTTTCACTAAAAGAACTCATTTCAGATGAATATTATAGGATCTCTAGACTTCAAGAATTAGAGCTACTTGATGAACGTCGACAACAAGCTATCAATCATTTGACAGCCTATCAACAAAGAATGTCTAGGAACTATAATCATAAAGTTAAGCCTAGAGTCTTCCAGATTGAAGACTTGGTCCTACGAGAAAACCCTAGAAATCAAGCAGACAAAGAAAAGAAGGGAAAGTTTGAACCTAACTAGATAGGGCCTTATGTCATTATCTCAGTCTATGGATCAGGAGCATACCAGTTGTCTACACTAGAAGGAGACATGTTGGGGGAGCCCATGAACAACATTCATCTCAGGCGATTCTACACTTGAGGATACCTAGTGCACAGTCAATAAAGTTGTCTTGATGAAAACCTGGCAAATAGGCGTCATGATGACGGAAAAACAAGAAAAATAAAAAAGAAAAAGAAAGAGGACACAATAAAAATAAGTGATGAAAACCTGGCAAACAGGCGCTACTTGTGATTTTCACCAGCTCTTCTATCTATTTAGATACAGTTTTGTCATGATTGTTTCCTTTCGGATAGTTTCTGTCCATCATTTGAGATAATCATTATCACTATCCATATCATAGCAGAGATATCATGTTTTACCCTAGCTTGGGGGCAACATCCTAGTGTTATTTGGTACAATGGACTTTCAGCTTAAATGGAAAGGCAATCAAACATAACAACACCAAGTGACGATACTTGAAAAAATCCAAAAACATCAAAAAATCCATCAAAATCCAAAAACATCAGAAAATCCATCAAAATCCAGAAACATCAGAAAATCAAAATCCAAACACATCAAAAAATTAGAAAATCCATGCAAAAACATTCATAAAATTGAAAACACGAAAATAAAGTCTACATCAATTGAAAGTGGACTCTATGTCAGTCGAACTACATGGTCTCTGCGTGTATAACGTAGGCAAGACTAATCTTTGATCAGTCCCCAAGACCCCTAGGATAGGTCTTTAGGTTACATCATTTGGTCAAACATCTGGGAATATCATGCAAACATTAGCACACACATTTCAACACTGACGATCTAATCTGAATAATGATTTGAAAATACATTAAGTAGAATTTGAATTGTTGTGCTTTTTATTTTATCATGTGCTTATCATTTCTTTGGAGCTACTCGATGATGTATTGAACTAGAGAAGCAAGGAAGGAGAATGATACCTTCTCTTTGTTTGCTGTTTGTGAGTTAGTCATTATTATTTTGTGAATTGTCACGGGAGGTGCTCTACCAAGTATCATGGATGACATTCCAATTCACTTAAGAAAATGATTAATTCTTGTCTGTTTACGCAAGAAATGCTCAGGTCATCATTGGTCTATCTCATACCTTGATGCTTGTGTTCGCTTGCAATATCAAAAATTATGAAAGAAGTACTCAGGTCATCATTGGTCTATCTCATATCATTGATGCTTGTATTCGCTTTCAACATTTTTTAAAGCTCAGTGATGAAATAAAAGAAAAATAAAAAGATTGTTGAAATGACACTTAGGTTTGCATTGATAAAATAGGTTTGCATGGTAAACATAGATTGCATTCATAAAAATACATCTACAGAGTACTGGTTGCACAAGTTACAAAGGTTCATTCACAAATAATGTTATCTTTTCTTATTAAGGATTGAGTATACTTGACACACAAAATTTTCATAATGGCATTCATATAAAATCATTTCTTCATCTCATCATAAATTTCACAATAAAAATCTCATTTCATGACATCATATACATGTTATGTTACATCATTTATTTACATCTCATCACATTGTCATTATCATATAGTTGCAAAATCATCATTCATTGCATACATATAGAAGGCATTTTATATATATCATTCATTTACATTTCATTATATACATCATTCATCACATTTTCATCCATACATCATTCATTTACATTTTCATTAGATACATCATTCATTACATTTTCATCCATACATCATTCATTTACATTTTCATTAGATACATCATTCATTACATTTTCATCCATACATCATTTATTTATATACATCATTCATTTACATTTTCATTAGATACATCATTCATTACATTTTCATCCATACATCATTTATTTATATACATCATTCATTTACATTTTAATTAGATACATCATACATTGCAGTTCATTCATATATCATTCATTTACATTTAGATACATCATACATTGCATTTCATTCGTATATCATTCATTTACATTTCATTATATACATCATTCATTAAATTTTCATCCATACATCATTCATTTACATTTTCATTAGATACATCATACATTGCATTTCATTCGTACATCATTCATTTACATTTCATTAGATACATCATACATTGCATTTCATTCGTACATCATACATTACATCACATTTTATTTATCATACATTGCATCTCATTAAGAAAAGAAATACATCATCAATATCATATCACATCATCATTAATGCATCAATACAAGCTAGTAAAATAAATCATCATAAAACATAGAAACTAAAATGCATCCATCACATCAATCATGTAGAACACATCATAAGATCAATGCATCCATCACATAAATCATGTAAAACATATCATAGATCAATCGAACCGCTGCACATATATATCTCATCAAGTGTCAAGTATACAATGAAGTCTGAAAAGGATGAAAATAACATCATGTCAAAAATGGCTGTATATGTCTCTCAAAAGGTACACAACTGATATCAAGTGGTACTCGCACCAGAAGGAGCAAGTCTCGCACCAGTATCACGACCACCACCAGATGTCCCAGGATCTCTCAAATCTCTCAGATCCCTCGAGAAAGGCTGTGTCACACCTCTTATCACTATCCTCGAACGAGTCCTCTCTGAGCGAGACTGGGCATAACTGACTCTCTGCTCTGGGGGGCAAAGCTCATGATAGCAGCTCCTGTAAAACTCAATCTCAGCACCTGCCCACATGGCCTCTTTTATGTAATCTACCACAGAGGTCCCATCTGCCACTCTCTGCAATCTCTTTGTAGTAGCATGTGTTGTCTCTGCTGCCTGTTTGATAGTTTCTCACTCTGCAGTCAAGGCTGTGATCTGTGCCTGGGCAGTGGTCAACTGTGCTCGTACACCTACTAGCTGAGCCTGTGCTGTCACTGCTACCTGTAGGGCCTCATCTCTCTCACCAATCAGAGAGGTAATCTGTGTCTGTGCAGTAGCTAGTTGTGCCCGCATCTGAGCCTGTGTCTGTGCTAGTAATCCCTGCACCTGTGCTAGCTGTCCCTGTAAGGTCTGAACCTGCACCTGTAAACCTGCAACCTCTAATCACTCTGCCGACGAGGAAGCAACAGCCTGCCTCTTATGAGGAACACTAGTAGATGGCTCTGTAGTACCTGCTATGCTTGATCTCCCCCCATCTCCGCCATCATCATCACTGCTACCATCACTACTATCCCCACTGCTATCGGTACTCTCATCAATGTTAGTCTCCTTGCTGCCCTCCACGTCCACATCTACATCCTCCTCTCTCCCCCGTCTCTAACCAACCTGACCACCCCCTGTTGGTGCTGGTGCTACAGTTGGTGCTGGTACTAGCTCATCCAGAATAGTAATACGTGGAGGAGGGTGCAGAGCCAAATACTGTCCATACTCGGGAGTAACTGGTGCCTTGACAACGTCTCATCGCATATCCCATGCTGATGGCTATAGAGCACGATAACCCTCAACAAGTGCCCCATAAGGAAAACTAGGACCCCAATCATTGACATCTATCCGTCGTCGTCCGTAATGCGCTACTCCCTGTGGCATACACTGCACAATACCATACTGTCTGTAGACGCGATGAAACAGGAATCGCTCCACGATGCTTGGGCTCTTCCCAATCAAATACATCAAATCGGCCAAGAACCCCAGCTCAATATCATCATCATCCTAGTCATCATGGTCTAAATAGGGGCGCTAGGTCACTGTCTCCACATCATCAATAATTCACCTCCAATAATCTAGCTTACCCATCATATGCTGGGTAGGCTTGCCTCTGTAACAAAACACATAGGGTCTCATCGCTGGTCTCGATAACACCGAGACAGGATGCGTAACAGCAATATGCTCCCATGCCCATACCTGAAAAAGGGTAGCACCCGCTGATAAATTGCTGCCTCTGAGGTACACGATCCAGTGTAAATCATGATAGAGCTGAGCAAGCATGCACATGCCCAGAGCATATCTCATCCTATGTACTACCAGACCCTCTAATACCCGACCCCATCCAAGAGATAGACCCTTTGAGCTCTTATCAGGACAAAAGAATCCACCGATAAAGCCGCCCAAAACTGAAGGAAGTGGAGCATATGAATCATGCATCTCTACCCATGGAATCCACTCTCCCGCAATATGGGGATCCTGAAAAACTCTCTGCATAGACTCTACCCCACCAACCTCCTTTGAATCATGCATGACAATCTCCCCAACAAAAAGAATGCGAAGAATATGCCATACATCCTTTGGTGTCACGGTCTTCTTGCCAATAGGTAAGTGGAAGGTGTTGTGGTCACTATACCACCGCTCTGCTAAAGCTGTCAATAGACCCCTATTAAGTCTAATATGGGGCATATCCAGTAATGTCGCTAAACTACAATCAGTAATATGTTGTCTCTCATCTAGTGAAAGTCGCGGTATCATATCAAAAGGCCAGGGAAACTGCTCTCGTACCTGGATAACATCTAAATGCTCCTGTTATCATACACAAAGAACATTTTAATCAGAATATCACACATTAGGAGGTCATCAAATTTTCAAAAAATTGTGCTTTACCTATCAAACTATCAATTTATCAAGAAGGAACCCTCATCTATCAATCAGGTTCATTCCTTCAGAAAGTTTAATTATTCCTCGCCTATCATGAGGGTAATTATTATCAATCGATAGATCTCGCTCATCATGAGATCGTTTACCATTTATTTAGTCCAGATCAAACTAAAATAGATGGAATCAACAACAAATCGACAAAAATCAAAGTGCACAATTTTCATCAATCTATACTTCCAAGCGCTACAAAATCTACCTAAAGCGCTATTTCTACTGAAGCGCTACAAAATCCTAATGAAGCGCTATAGAATCTACCAAAAGCGCTATTTCTACTGAAGCGCTACAAAATACCACGGACGCGCTGCATATTTGACCCTGCGCGCTAAAACTCTGACGCGCTACACTAATCTATAGACGTGCTACAGATTTCGATGGGTGCGCTAAAACTGTGGCGCACTACAATAGATAATAGACGCACTAAACCGTGTCTGCCGCACGCTAAAAACATAAAAAATGTGCAAAATGACATAAAAAGTACATGCGTGAATTACGAGGAGGATTTGGGGTACGTACTGGAGGTCCATAATCGGCCGGACACTGGTGACGTCGCACACGCTCGAGTCGATGGTTGTGGTAAGGGATCGACATCCTGAGGCTCTAGCACTATGAGGGTCTCTATCATAAGATTGTCAAAGTCAAATGCACAAATGACTTTTGAAAATGACCTTTTGAGCTTTTATAGGTTATTTTTTTTGGGATTTTCATGGGATTTATTTATTTTTCCTTCTGGGAAATTAATTCTTATCTATCACAAGGGCATTTTTGGACAATTTTGTCGGGAGATAAATTGTTTCTTCAACAATTCATCATCAAATCATCATAAAAATTCAAAATTCTTGAAAAATCATAAAAAAATTCAAAATTCATCAATTTATCTCCCGTGGGGGCATATATCATTATCATTTCCAAATTCATTTTCTGGGGCAAATCAGGGGCATATTTTAAACTTTTTGTCAATACTGGCAGTTGAGGCAAAATCATTCTTTGAAGCAATGCGTAAACACATCACTTCAGGGGCAAAATGTAGACACCTAAAAATGGTCTGGAGAATCTAATTAATTAAATACGACTTATTTGATTAATTTATCTTAAATTCATCTACTTAGTAAATAAATAGAAATATTTATTTATATTAAGTTCATTATTAATTCTTCTATTTTTCTCCTAATTAAATAAACAAAATTAAAAACTTTGTTTTATTTAATTATTATCATTATTACTTCCTTTATACTTCTATCACAAATTAAATGCACAACTTAAAATAATTTGTGTTATTTAATTACCTCATCACATTTCTTCTTAATTAAATAAAGATATTCAAAAATCTTTTATTTAATTATCATTTTTCCTTTTTGTTTTAATTTAATAAACAAACCTTATAGTTTGATTTATTAAATTATTCAATCCTCTTTTTGCTAAATTTAAATAAATTAAATTTATTTAAATTTATGCATAAATTATCTACCACTATTCACTCACCAATAAAATTAAATTTTCAAAATTTAATTAATTCCACTGTCATTCACAGGAAGAGCTTCGGGGACAAACCTGCAGGAAGTTCTCTCAACCACCTTCCACCCACCTTCCCTCTTATCTTGCCTAGTGTTTTCATGGGGAGAAACAATCCTCCATGATCAGCTCCATCTTCTCATCCCATGCCATTTAATTCTCCAGATTGAATCACAGCCCCTTATCCCGTATCCCTGTGCAAATGTGCTGCCGTGAAAGCTATAAATATAGCTTTTTGGCTATGGGAAATGGATCTCAACTTATGCAATCTTACTCTGCAGGTTTTCCAAAGCACACAACATTCATCTAGCATCTCAAGCATTCACCATTCACTCAACATCCATCCAACATCTTAATTATGGCAGTTTACAGTAGTTTCTTTCTTAGAAGCTTTGCTGTAGAATCATTTTAGTTGCACATTTAAATCATATAAGAATAGAATAGCTTAATTCTCATTCTCTAAGTGTCATTTCAATAGTTTAATTAGCTTCTAAATCTGAGAGAAAAGTATATTAGAGAGATCTTTAGAGTTAGAGAGCAATAGGATAGATTTCTGAAGATTTCTAGTTTAAATTAGTTTAAATTCTTTAAATCTTAAATGCAATGTCCTATTTAGAAGTGTAGAAGCATGTTTAGTTTGTTTTCCCCATTCTACCACTTATAGGTACTAGATTGGATACCCATAAAGAGTGTCTAATGGGTTTTATAATACCAACATCTCTCAACTTTACCAACTCCTCTTGCATCTTGGTAGCCAAAGTAGGATTAATTGGTCTTTTCTTTTTCCTGAAAGTTTTAGCATCATCCTTTAAAGGAATCTCATGTTGAATCAATTCCTCTCTATAAGCTTTCAGATCATTGTATGACCAAGAAAAGACATTTATGTATTTTTTGAGTAAGGCAATTAACATTTCCTTTACCTTTGGTTTCATCTTCTTCCCTACATAGACTTTTTTAGGAACATTTTCAGTCCTTAAATTTACCTCCTCTAAGTCTTTTGGGTGAGTAGAATTTGTCTTGGCTTTTCTTTTATCTTGATCATCAAAGACCCTTTCAAGGGTTACAAGACCTTTGGGGATTTTATTCATCTTTAACTAGATGGCCTCTTTTCTAAATATCATGTCTTTCCCATTAGTATTTTCAACAAATCCACCAAATTCAATCTCATGACCTTCATATTTATCAACAAAATTTAAGAATTTGATAATATCCTCATCATCATTAAAAATCTACCAATTGTACACATTATTAGGGATGGATGGCCTTGTTTGTATCTCAACCTTAGAGATTCCTATGAAAGTTATATTATCATGTCTCAATGAAATATTAGCAAGTAAATCAACTAACCTATTCTACCCTCTTTCCATCCAATCAATCCTAAAAGCATCAAACTACTCAATGGAATCCCAAACAACATTTTTGTATTTCTTTATTCTATTATTCTTGTGGGAATACTTAGCCCTTACTTGAGATATCACAAGCTCAAAATCACCAATCACCATTAGCTTTCTTATTCCATGCTTTTCAACAAGTCTCAACCCCAATAATAAGGCTTCATACTCTACCACATTATTTGTACAGACAAAAGACAATGTAAAAGAGAACTTATAAGTATTTTTGTAGGTGATACTAATAAAATCCCTACACTAGATCCTTCTTTGGAACTTGCACCATCAAAGTACATTTTCCATAGTCCATCTTTGTCAGATATTCTTGAAACTTCATTTTCTATAGGTGTAGGACACCTCTCAACCTCTCTTGGCACTTCTTCTACCTTAACTCACCAACAACAGTATCTATGAAAAGGATTGTGTCATCTTCAGGAACATACTCCAACATACATGGTACCCTTGGTTCTCTCATCACTTGAACATCCTTACCTTCAATGGGAAATGTGGCATAAGACATGTCACATTGCATACTGCCTCCCATAGATGCACTCCACTTCTGAGATAACAACATTCCATAGTTAGGTGGGATATCTACTACTACCACACCCATTTTGAATTCTTTGTTAGGATAGGCCACTAACCTGCAAGGAAGTTCATTTATTACACCTCTAACAGGGACTTCTCTTGCATCCATGGCATAACATTTTCCATGAGTGCTATCAACTTTCAACCCTAGTGCATCGATACTTTTAGCTGGCATGATATTATTGGATGTTCCAAAGTCAATGATACAATTCTTTATAAGATTTCCCCTAACCACCAGGGTAAGGAAAAATGGATCTATTTTATCAGGATGAGTATTTACAAAATTTACTAGGAAAATATGGGGAATTTTAGTAATTACTCCCTCAATTTCCTTTCCTTTATTATCCTTCTCACTCAATTTGGGTGGAACGAGCACCACTAAATCATTACATTGATAAGGGATTCTAACTTTTGTTTGCATTCCTCTATCCTCATTATTTCAAGAAAAGGAACATATACTTTAACTTGGCTAAGTAATTGAAACATATCAACAGGAGTATACTTGGGTAGTTCAATTGGGAGCATACCTTGTTCATTGCTATTATATTTCTGTTGATTTTTTGTTGCCTCAGCCTTGTTCTTAGCATCCTCCCTTGTGACTTCAGGATCTTGCTTCTGTTTCTTTATCTTCTCAGTAGGGCATCTGTATCCTTGAGTGGATTTTGGATTTTGGATTTTGGATTGAGGGGATTTTATGATTTTATCTCCCCTGCCCTTTTTAGCCTTGACTGCATCCAATTTTCCATTAGGTTTGTGTTCTTTTCCCTTAGCATTCTTCTCCTTGATGAAAAGACTAGTAGGACTACCTTGCTCACCGCCAACAGTTCTATTCCTCAAATGATAGGAACTTCTAGCTTGGGTGGCCAAGACTGTAGTATACTTTGTAATCTCCTCTTTTGAGGGTCTTGTTAATGAAACAACATCTTCAGTTGCTTCCAAGTTGTAAACTTCTGTTGGAAACACAAGGGCAGACAACTAAGAGGGGGGTGAATCAATTGTCATATAAATTTAAACTTATTCTTAGATATGATTAATAACCATGAAAGAATAAATCATTACCACATCAGAAACACATATAACACCAAGATTTTTTACATGGAAACCCTGTCAGGGGAAAAACCATTATGGAGGTTAGTCCACAAGATTATACCCTATTAAAAGTATAGAAGAATAAATGGGGAATGCACATGCATTTAGGCACACTTCCTAGAGCTCACTGCTCAAATACAACAAGGATTATTTCCCAAAGGAAGACACATTGTCTTACAGAAAGATTCAAATTACATCCACAACATTGAACTGAGAAAATAACATTTTCTCATGCCTGATTATAGTTTCAATTAAGCACATAAACTCTGCTCACTCTTCTTCACACTTAACTTCTTCCTTCAAATGATTAGAACATTATCTGCACACATTATTCACTCACTTCACTTCACAATCATGCCTTCAAATGATAAAACAATCACTCATATATATTCGCAACCAAGAATAACATCATCTACATGTCATCTTTAATAAAATATAAAATGAATACAAACTTTTGACCCAAAACATAAATAAATATCAATGTGAATCAACCAACATCAGCCACAACATAGTGAGGACCCAAAATAATATCCTCAAACACAAAATATCTTCAATAATTATTCCTCGATGATCCACAACATGAAAAACATGAACACGCAAGAGAAAATATTCAATCATGAACACGCCGATCAATGTAGATGTGAAAAAAAGATAGATCATGATCTAGAAGCATCCACAAGCATCATGAAACACCATAGAAGAATCCACAACACTTCACATTACTAGAATCACATAATCTTCTTTTAGGAACACCAACTGAAGCAACAGAAAAACTGTTAGAACATAGATACTCATAACTTGATCAAATCTCCATGTGGATCTCTAAGACTTAATGTGGATAAACTAGATATACTCAAAAACAAACCCTTTAATACACAACCTCTAATCATCAATATATTGAGCTAGACAACATACTAAACTCCACTACACCACTGACAACCTACAACTTACTTTATTACAATTTTCTCAATATCCTCAACATATACAACCTCTAATTCTAATAGTGTTGACATCAATGAAAACCACATATCAGCAACATCCAACAATCTCCCCCTTTGAAATTGATGGCAACATATGATGTGAAAAACACCATCAAACCAAATTTATCTTAGCACTTTCTCCCCCTTAGGTTTTGACTCTTCTCCCTAGATAATTCATAGTTTTTCACCTGACTCTTCTCCCCCTTTGACATCAATGACAAAGATAATGTGTATCTTTATCCACACAAGCTTTGAACCACATTTCTAAACATCCGACCACTCCCCCTGAGTAGCAGACACCACAACATCAATCTAGATCAAGATATGACTATGAAGTGCATAGACTGATGCAAGTCAATGCATCTTAATTATAATTAGGAGGGGTAATCACCCCTAGATTCCCTCTAAGATACTCAAAAGTATCCTTAGGAAAAGGCTTAGTAAAGATATCTACAATATATTCCTTAGTGGGAACATACTCCAATATGACTTCCTTTTCACTCACATTCTCTCTCAAAAAGTGAAACTTGATAGATATATGCTTGGTTTTTTAATGCAACACCAAATTCTTAGAAATATTAATTTCATTTGAATTATCACAGAATATAGAAATAGGCTCATCATATAGAACTCTGATATCTTTCAACATCTATTTCATCCATAATACTTGAGTACAATTGCTAGTAGCAACAATGTATTTTGCCTTTGTAGTAGATAAAGAAATGACATTCTGCTTCTTACTCAACCATGAAATCAACTTCTTTCCCAAGAAAAATGTACCACCACTGGTACTCTTTTTGTCATCCACATCTCCTACCCAATCAACATCAGTAAAATCATTCAAACTAAGATCGTCTTCTTTAAGATAGCATAGGCCAAAATCAACTGTTCCCTTCATGTATCTGAAAATCCTCTTTACAACATGTTGATGATGTTTTCTGCAAAACAACAACTCAGACAAAATATAATATCCTATCTCACTTGAAAGGTAAATCTCTATCAACAAGCCTCAAGAGATAACCCGAAGATCTCTAATGCCAGGTCTTGACAATGCATAAACAACTTAGTGATAAATGTGAAAATGCTGGTAATCACAATGGGACCTTACTACAAGCAAAATACTGAATCTCAATTTATCAGATCTAACAATATGATGATACTTCAATCCTAAATTTAACCCAATAATCAAAGAAATAACAAAATATAAGGGTTTCAAAGAGATTTCTAAACTTAATATTAAACCTAAGATTAATAATGAAAATGACCAACACTCGAAAAGGACCAATCCCTCAAAATTGATTTCTACTTGACCCAGATGGATCTGCAATCTTCTAAGGTGTTAAGATTTTCAAATCATGAACATTCATTCAAACAACCCTATCACAATTGAAATGAATAAACCCTCACAATTGAACTAAGCACAATGAATATAAAAGTTGAGGCTAACTTTACAAAGCAACTAACAATCAGTTGGTTGCGAAAAGTATGGACCAGGGATTGCTGCAACACTTCAAATATAAAATCATAAAAATCATTGAATCAAATCAAATCTAAATATTAACCTCCTCAAAGCAATTCTAAAGATAGAATAACAAGAACCATGAAAGATAAGAAGAACACAAGTATGGCACCAAATCACAATGTCATTACTTGCATCAAATTATCCACTATAGCAATAATTCCAGCTTTCTGTTACAATATTTTCTTGAGAACAACTACTTGCTAACTCCTGCTCTACTTAATTCACTCTAACTAGCTCTCTATTTGTCTATGTCTAAAACTTCTTAACCCTTACAAATGAGGCAAAATTCTCCTCCTGTTGAACCTTAGGTGCCACTTCACTCAAATTATGTTTCTTAAGAGTTTTATCCATCTTACTTTCCTTTTCTTCAACATGTTCTTCTTCTTGTACAGGTGATGTAACCTTCACTATTTCTTCTTCTACTGGAGGTGATTTAACCTCTTCAGTTCCAATAAGTGACTCTACATAAGCTACCAAAGGAGACTGTATTACCTTATCAATTTCTGCCTCTGTACTATAAAGATCTCCCTCATGAAATTCCTGTCCTTCGGTATCTCGATGATCCTCAACCTCTTTGGATTCTCCTGGTTTTCTTTGAGCTTCATGAGAGGAAGGCACATCATCATGATGCTCCTCATGAGAAACAACTAGAGGAAGATCTACCTTAGGCATACTATCCTTGGGAGAAGGAGTCCTATACCTCCTTGTATACACCTTGGCCTTCTCCTCTGATCTTTCTACATTTACTATGGGTGGGGTAACTTCTTCTTCTCCATCCTTGGAGCTTGCCTTCTCTAAATTTTTTATGACTCTTCTCCTTTTGGGTACAGGATCATCAACCTTAGGATTCTTCCCTTCAGTTTCCTTCTACCCAGACTTCTTAGTCCTTGTCCTCTTCTTAGCATTTGGCTTTCTCTACTTTTTTTCTTCCTGGGTTTCTATTTCTTGAACACCTTTTATCTTGACTTTGAAAGGAGAATCCAACTTACCTTTTCCCTTAGGATCCTGTTCGGTCAATTCTTTAGAGGTGGAGTGAGGATCTAAATATCCCATTAACTCATAGGTACATTTCACTCCTTCATTTTCCAACTCCCATAGCTTATGCCTTAGTCACATCTTGGTAAATTTGATAACTAGATCCACCAACTATTTTAATTCTATCTTTTCCTCTTCTAACCAATCTACATCACCAATTGGACTATCTTTTATTACCTCGTAAGCATGATCCTAGATCAGGTTTCCATCATCGTCAAGTTGGTCTGGGACTACCCTCACATTGTATAGTTGGACTAATTCAACTGGGAGCTGTGAAAACTTCTTCTTCCTGACCTCAAATCCATCACTGCAGTTGGCCCAGTAGTCCTCCAAATACACCTTATGGCTATACTCTCCACTGGCCTTCTTTTGAGCTTCTCCTGTAATATCAAATTTGGACCTCTTTGAATGGAAAGATAAGCCAAGAGTACTCATTTCTTCTTATGAAGCCTAGGTAGAACAAATGGAAGGACAATCCTCTCTAGTGCCAATCCTTAATGGGAAATCTCCACCAAAACCAGTCTTACGCTTGTCTCTCTTGACAATGGCATCAAAGTCACTGATTTGTCTAGTGACTTCCAGAAGTATGATGTGATTAGTAGCGTATCTTGGAAGTATATAAGGAGCCCTCTAGTATCCATCAATCTGAATGTAGGAGAAAGTTGGGAACTGAATAAACCATGCCCCATATTTCTTAATGAGTTCTTTTGCTTGATCTGAAATCCTTACATGCTCCGCACCCGGAAGTAATCTGGTGATATGCATGGTCAATGCATCATTCACCCTCTTGTAGCTCAAACCTCCCAAGTGCAAATAAGGGTAAACCTCATAGATAATATCTTTTCCAAAGGTGCCCCTTCTACTCAATCCTTTGTAGGGGTGGAATCTTGCAAGTGTGTAGACCAAATATGAGGTCATTGTGAAGATCTTTGTTTGCAACACGTTGGACAACTGCTCGTGGATTACTCTGCTAATGACTCCTGCCCAATGGTAGTTAGTCTTCTCTTGCTCCATCCTCACAATCACATGGAACATCCAATTCTCAAACATGCCAGCATTCTTCAATCCAATTACCTTGTTGAGCAATGTGATGGCATCATAGTATTCCTTCTTGAACTTTTCTCTGAATAACTACTTGGGCAGTTTGGAATAGTGAGACTTGGGCTTCTCCAACCAGGAATTGATAAGCTATTATGACTTCATAGTTTGTTCATCGTAGAACTCATGAGCTACTTTTATGTTGAATGCCACCACATGAGATCTGTCTAGCATATCAAAAGTTTGGGTAATGGAAATAGGGTTGAGATTCGCCACAATCCTCCCTTGAGGACCAATTACTCTCTTTGTGTCCTAATCGTAGTGCTTGGCACACTTAAGGACCAGCTCATAACACTACACTATGGAAGGGAAACCATCCACATGTGACAAGCCTGATTCCATCATCCTCTTAGCAACCAGAGAAAGGTCATATGCTGCCATTCTTTCTTTAAACTCCTCATAGTCCCAGAGGCCAACATTTGTATCTGTTACTTCTGACCAGAAAAAAGTGATTTTACTCTTAGGGATCCTACTCTTAATGTCCATTTTGATCCTTTCTACTTCAGATACTAAGGATCCCTCCACCGTATTGCTAGGTTCAGCCTACACTTAACATGGAAATCATAGTAAAGACCATAGGAAGGGAATGTTAATCCATGAAAACACTATTAGAATGGACCTCATATAACCAAGGTGTTATTAAATCTCATATTAAATGATCACAACAAATTTTAGGTTTCAGAACCATCCACAGAATCTGAGCCAGAGAGGAATTTCAAGGAATTCTGGGCTAGACTGATTCTGGCGGAATAATCATAAAAACACCTACTAACAATTAAATATGATCATTATCAATCAAAAAACCACATAAGAGATCACAAGATAGCATGAATAAATCATAAAATGCAATAAAAATCACCAACACATCATGCTATTCCATACTTCCTTACATTTCACCAAATTTCAGGAAAATCCACCAAAGACAGATTTTCGCGAAGGCAGAGACACTTTCCAAATCGGAAAAAAATAGGGAACTAAGGACTTCAGGAAAATCTAGTTTATATAGAAATTGTGGATAAGGTAAAACTCTGAAAGCATGCAAATTCTGGGAACTCAAAGGAAATTGGGAAAATGAAGGAGATCGGGAAAATTTGAGGTCAACGGAAATCCGTAGAATATATGAAACTCTGAAAGTGATAGTGGATTCTAAAAAAGTAGAGGAAATCAGGAAAATATGCCAAAGGCGGATTGTCCTGAGGGAATGAAAAATCCCGAACTGATGACGAAACCCAAACATCGGCGTTAAATCACAATTATGCTCAGAACACCAGATCAATCATGAATTGCAAAGATTTAAACTTAGGGCAAGTTTAATATGGGCTTTCTATGGATTCTCTTAGCACTCTAAGCCAATTTGAGAGCATACTAAAGATAAATGGTGATGCCCTAACTTTCAAACCCCATACATCTACCATTAGCGTATAGGTGAGCTCAGAATTTAAACATTTCGACTACTAATTCTTGACTAGGGGATTACTAACAACTCTCAAGCAAGATACACCAAAATGAAAATAGACAAAGGAGCTCAAAACTCACTTGGGAGATGACAAATAAAGCAATGCTGGACAACCCTAGCATGAAATGATCAAATATGCAGGAATTCAAACCCAAAAGTTCTTATAACATCAATGTGTTATCCATAATCATCAATTAAAAGAAAGGCAATCGAAAACATACCATTGTGAAGCAAAAATCAATCTTAGAAACAATAAATGCAAAATTCAATGGCATCCACAAAGAACAGGGGTAGGAATGCACAAGAAATTGCCACTCAAATCCATAATTCACAAAAATCAACACCTCAAATCCAAATCCAACACTCTTAAGAATGCACTCCACAGCTCAATCAATGGCAAACAATAGCATAATGGCATAAAAGACCTCGAAAAGTGGTTAAATACATTGTTCGCCAATGGTACAGATCACATTAAATGCAATTGAAAAGATAGTCAGAAAACCCAAGAATCTGACGACAGGACGAAATCCAAAAAAATCTTGCCCATGCAAAAATCTGCGAAGACCAAAAATCTCTGAACCAGAGTGCTCAGCCAGAGTCCGAACAGGATCTAGGAAAATTTGACCGGGGTGGAAAGTCCTAAACTGAAGCAAAAAACCGAACTAATCTCAAAATTAAAGATCTTCAATGAATAACTTAGGGGAATCACTAAGGAAATCAAAATAAACATTGAAGCACGTGCCCAAAAACAAGATAAAACCTCAAAATGAAAGGGCCAAGAAACCCAAACCAAAGAGAAAGAGGGTCCCTACATTCAGCGGGGCGTGTGTGCGAAAATTGCACAACAAATGGTGACTTCTACTGGGAAAATGCTCCAAAGCATTTGATGATGAATAGGAATCGAGAACCCAAAATTTTTGGTTTCAATATCACTATTAAACAAACAAATCAGAATGCAAAGATTTAAAGAATCAAAACCAAAGGATAGACCGAACCTTCCATAAACTAAAAATCCAAGTGTGTGCATATAAGTTCATTTCCCTCCTTAAGCTACTGCAAAAACCAAGCTCAGTCAAGTCGGGCTACTTAAGGATTCTAACTTCAAAAGCAACCTAGAGAGGGCCTCACTGCCAGTCTGGCATCCATAGCCCCGATGAGGTTATCAATGTGGCTCTCCTGAACATAGCTCTACTGCTAGCCAGGCATCTATAGCCTCGATAGAGATATTCAGATACCCTTGATAAGTTGAATTCATTCTTTTGATTTTCAATATTTCACTTTTCTCTCTTTTGATATTCTTTCTATGTCACTTTTCATGTCAACCTGTGAACAATGAAGTTAACACTCAGGGCTGAGAACCACAGTGGTGCTAAAGCAGAAATAAGATTTTTCACCTAACAAAACTTCACAAGGATTCCTATAGTAACATCAAGATTCTTAAGATATATGAGAGATATAAGATTTTAGAATACTTCAAATTCAAATCAAAACCAATGACCCATCTTCTATAAATCAACATTGAGATTGTTGGAAATAGCAAAGACTTCAACCATCTTTTCAAGATACAAGACTAAAGTCCCCCAATGAAATACTTAGAAAAATTTCAGATAATGATATATTTGCCATGCAGGTGCAACACATTCAGGCAAAAATAGAGAAACCTCCAGAGCAAGAGTAAAGCAAAAATAAAACAAACCAAAAGCAAACCTACACTAACCAAAACAAACAAAAGCAAAGCAGAAAGGGAAACCCAATCTAACCAAAGCAAAGAAAAGCAAAAAAAATAGAAAGGAAACCTAATCTAACTATGTACAGGACCAAAGCTGAAAACAGCTGAAGACTGGAAATAATACATCAAATACTGCGCATTGACAGGTAGTGGGATATCCTCTCTAGTGAGAGTTTTCAAATGGAAAGCATTATCTCCCAGAATTTCTAAAATCTGGTAAGGGTCAAGCCAAAGTTTATCAAATTTTCCATGCTCCCCCTTACGGTCATGGGCTTTATCCCAATAAAGAACCAACTCAGAAATCCTAAAATCTTTAACCTTGGCTCTTTTATCAAACCATCTTTGGACTACCCCCTGATGTTTGGAAAAATTCTCCATGGCTTCGTCTCTCTTTTCCTCAAGGTGCAACAATTCAGCAAGTCTAGCCTCACATTTATCTCCCTCATCATAATAGTCATTAATGAACTACAAAGTGGGGATCTTTAACTGAATGGGAAACATAGGCTCTAATCCATAAACTAGGTGGTAAGGTGATATCCCTATGGAAGTTTTATGTCTTGTGTGGTTTGCCTAAAGAGAAAATCTAAGTTGGGTATGCCAATCCTTTGGATTTCTTTCTAATAGTTTGTGGATAACAGTCAAAAGATTTTTGTTTGATGACTCATCCAACCCATTACCCTGAGGGTAATAGTTGGATGCAAATTTAATGATAATCTTGTGATCAAAATCCCAATTATAAAACTTTAATGATGAAAACATAGGACCATTATCACAAACTAAAGACATGGGACATCCAAAATGATTAATGATACCTGATTCGATGAAATTAATTACCACCTATGAAGTACATTGCTTGCAAGCAAGGGCCTCAGTCCATCTTGTAAAATAATCAGTGATGGTAAGGATATACCTATGACCAGCAGAGGAAGGCGGATTGATTGGACCTATGAAGTCCATTCCCCACTGTGTGAAAGGTTTTACCTTGAAGACTAGTTGGAGTGGGAGTGTTGCATACTTTTCTTTGGCTGTTGCTGTTTGACACACATGACAAGTTCTAATGTGGTTGTGTGTATCCTTAAAGAGTGTAGACCAATAGTAACTAGCTCTCAAAATCTGGTTCGCTGTAGAAGGTGTTGATCCATGGCCCATGCCATATCTGTTGTGAAACTCTAACATCACTCTTTCAGATTATGCCTTTCCTAGGCACCTTAAGTAAACACCCTCATAATTTTTCTTATATAGGATAGCTCCTTTCAACATGAAACTATCACTCTTTAAGCACAATTCCCTTCTTTGTACTACATTAAGATGATTGGGGCATCTCTGAGTCAGGAAGTAATGAACAATATCATCATACCACTCACCAAGAGAAACATCCTCTAAATTGTAACTCTGAGTTGTAAGGTCAGGGCCTATCTCTGCCATTGTATTTGTAAGTCCTTGCCCTCTTACCAGCTTCACGGGCTGAACTTCCATATCGTATTCCTGTAACATAGTTACCCACTTGGCTCTACATTCTCCCAGCTCATTCTGCATCAGCTACAATTTAACTGCAGGATCAAGAACTATAGCAAAGATTTTGTTTCTGAGGATATAATGCCTAAATTTCTTTACAGCTTAGACAAAGGCATAGGCCTACTTTTCCACACTTGGATATCTCATCTCTGCATCCTTCAATGGTGCACTCATGAATGCTATGGGATGTTCATTTCCTTGGTCAGACTTCTAAGTTAACATAGCAGCATAGGAGTGATCAGAAGCAAACAAATATATATAGAATGGTTTAGCATAATCTGGACTTACCAACACAGGAGCTTCAGCAATAGCCCTTTTTATCTCTGCAAATGCTTCCTTTGCTTCTGCATTCTATTCAACTTTGGCCTCCTGCTTTAACATTGCATTCAGTGGCTTGACTATTTCTACGAATCTAGTGATGAACTTCCTCACAAAGTTGATCTTGCCAAAGAATGATTTCATTTCTTTCTTGCTAGCAGGTGGTGGAATCTTAGGAATGGCCTCTATGCTTTCTGGATCAATTACAATTCATTTCTAAGAGAGAACATGCCCTAACAATTTACCCTCTGTTACTCCAAAGATGCATTTCTTTGGGTTGAGAGATATCCCAAACTCTCTACATTTCTGAAAACTTTGCACAAATCTGAGATATGATCACCTCTCTTCTTGGAAAATACTATTAGATTATCTATATAAATGATTATGCACTTACCAATTATGTCCTTAAAGGAAATTTCCATGGCTCTTTGGAATGTGGCTCCAACATTAATCAAGCCAAAGGGCATCCTCCTATAGGAAAAAGTGCCCCACTTAGTGGTGAAAGAAGTCTTGTGCTTGTCCTCATATGACACCATGACTTGGTTGTATCCTGAATATCCATCCAAGAAAGACATCATCTGAGATCCATTAACAATTTGGAGTACTTCATCCAGTGAGGGAACTAGATAGTTATCTTTCTCTGATGCCCTGTTTAGGTTCCTAAAATCTACACATAACCTAATTTCACCATTTTTCTTTCGCACTGGAACCAAGTTTGCAACCCAAGTAGAATGTCTAACTATAAATATTATTCTTGCAGACAATAGTTTATGCACTTCCTTCTATATTATGGGTTCTAGTAACACATTGATAGGCCTTTGCCTCTATCTGAAAGGTTTTACTCCTAGATTGAGAGGGATAGTATGGGTTATGATTGATGTATCATAAGTCTTTAAGTCTTCATAACTCTAGGCTATCACATTTGGATATCTATGTAGTGCATCGATGATTCCCTTTCTTTCTTATGGAGAGCACACTTTGCCAATAAAGACAATTTTGATATCATCATGAGTTCCCATATTATATTTGTCACATTGTCCATTGATGGACTCTTTCCTGGTATAATGTTCCTACTCCCTGACCTTATCCAGATCAAAGATCCTTTCTAATTGCACCATTCCTCTGGGAATAGTGTTGGTCTTTAGATTAATTACCCCTTCCAGGTCTACTTCTTGGAGCTCAATTTCATCAATGATTTGAGAAGAAAAGACATCAATAATAGTAATGAAATCTAAGATGTGCTTGTCATCTTCAAACACCTAGAAGTTAGTGACATTATCAGGTACTGAGGGTACAGGGGTCAGTTCCACAGTAAACTTCTTTAATCTGGAAAGAGATAGAGGTTGCAATGTATTGGCTGCCTGGGCCAAGGAGTCAACTGTTTGGTTCTTACTTCATGGAATCAACTGAATGTTGAAGGCATCAAATCCTTCAATGAGATCCCATACTCTATGTCTATAGTTGGTCATTCTTCTGTCATGACAAGAGTATTGTCTCCTAACTTGCTTGACTACTAACTTAGAATCTCCAAAAAATTGCAAGATCCTAACCTTTTTCTTCAACGCCATTAGTAGTCCATGCACCAAAGCCTCATATTCTGCTACATTATTCGTACAATGAAATTGAAGTCTATGAGCAACAAAAAATTCTTACCTCTTAGACTAATTAGCTCGAAACCTACACCAGCTACTTGCTTTGATTTGGACCCATTGAATCTTAAAGTCCAACAACCAGCAACTGCAGACTTCCTTACTTTTTCACTTGCACTGTTACTGTTGGGTGGATTTTTATAAGGCATTAATCTTTTCCCTTTGGGATCTTCTTGGACATTCTGGATATTAATTTTGACTCCAAGAGTGGGGTTGATACATTTATGTATTTGTTCCACTACAGGCTAGCATAACCAACAATCCAATTTTGAATGAGAGGCATTATGCACCCTACACCAATTGGGAAAAAGTAGTTCTCCAAAGTTCATTCCTCTTCCCAATTGAACCTGGTCTTCAATGCACTTCTGAATGAACTCTTGAAAACTATCTAGCAAAGCCAGCTGATTATCTTCTGGATCATCATTATTTTCAACTGATTTGACCAAGACTTTAGTACCACTGGATTCTACTGTAAGGTCAACAGGTGTTGTGTGGAACATAAGAACTTCCTCCATATATGGCTCTTCAAGAGGAGCAACAAGCATATATTTACCCATACTTCTGATACCAGAATTTTAGTAGAGGTTTTCTGATATTCTGTAATCATGTATTTCATTCTGGTTTCTCTTTCAATTCTAATCTGGTTTGGTACTCACTTCTAGGGAAGCCACATATGGGAGTGATTAGTTGAAACATATCCATTGAAGGCCCTGGTAAAGTCTCTTCCCAGGATTAGGCCATAAGCGTCAGGTTTTTCAGCCACCTATATATTGATAACCTCCTGAATTCTAGGATCAGAAGTAATCTACATATGAATCATATTTAACTCTCCTACAACATTGACTTCAGTCCTATCCAATTGTGTGACTTTCTTTTGTGAGTCAACAAGAGTAATACCCATAGCTCTACAAACACTGAAAGGCATAACATTGGTTAAGGTACCATAATCCAATAAACAATTATGCAAATTCTAACTGAATATTCAAACAAAAATCAAGAATGGAGGTGTTTCTATTTTCTCTTGAAACAGAGTTAAGGGAGTATCTACTTGAGCAACTTGAGATTTGTCCTTCTCTTTCCTAGTATCTCTAGGGGGAATATGGACTTGATTATGAGTCTGATTGTGCCTTCCTACTGATTGAGAACTAGATGCTCTATTGACACTTTCGCTCACTAATTTATCTTGTGACATTGAATTTGCATTATAAGATCCTAGGACTGCATTCCTAATGGTTGGAACTCTTAATAACTCAAATGCAGATAGGCTTACCTTTAATTTTCTGAGTTCTTCAGCAACATACAGGGCCAATTGTTCCTCACTCAGATCAGCAGGGGTATCCTTCAGGTATTCCATCATCTTATCCTTGTTTGCATCAACATTTCTCCCCTTTGGTACATCAGTATGCCCTGGATCTTGAGATAAATATTTCCTAGACACTTGAGGCCGTGATGGATTATTGCTAGCATTAGGATCTAGAGGTGTGTTGAAATTGTTTGGTGGAATGGACATAGTGAAGGGGCCTCCAGCTTGTGGACGTCGATGTGGCAATTCCCTTAAGTCATACTTCTTGACAGGTCTCTAGAAAGTCGGCACTTCTTCAACATAAGCCTCTTCTTCATCTCTGGGACCATTATCATTCACTGGACTCTCATCAAATAATTGTGTCATTTCATCCCCATTGCATACCTAGCCTGCCTCTTCCTCCAACTGGTCAAATTCCTCCTCAGGTACATTCTCCTTACTGTGAGGAAAAGGAGTATGATTCAACACCAACACCGATGAATCATAAGGATTGGATGGCACTATTTCCTGACTCCCTGCATTGTTCTCCACTTCATACTTAAAGATAGAAGTTGTTGTTTGGAACTCTTGACAATCTAATTCAGAATGTTGACTCATTTTATGGAGCCTACACCATCCTGATAAAGCAGCCTCAACTAGATATACACTGCTAGGAGGCTTCTCTTGATTAACTGACTGGTTGATAGACTGATTGATAGGTTGATTAACTAGTTGATCTAATGGGGTGGGAACTCCTCCATTGTTGGGCCCTGTGTTCCAAGTCTTGTTCTATCTTGGTGACTCCCTCCTCTCGAATCCTTGTCCACCACCTTGCCCTCTGTCAAAGTTTTGACCTGAGGTTTTCCCTTTATCATAGTTTTGTCTTCTATCATTATTATACCCTTTTTCATTATTAAATCTCCTATCATTGCTGTAACCTCTATCTTGGTTATTGTAGACACCTAAAAATGGTCTGGAGAATCCAATTAACCGAATATGCCTTATTTGATTAATTAATCTTAAAATTCCTCTACTTAATAAATAAATAAGAATATTTATTTATATTAAATTCATTTATCAAATTCTCCTATTTTTCTTTCCTAATTAAATAAACAAAATTAAAAAATTTGTTTTATTTAATTATTATCACATTAATTCTCTCTTAATTAAATAAACAAAATTAAAAACTTTGTTTTATTTAATTATTATCATTATCTCTTTTTATCTTAAAATTAAATACACAATTTAAATAATTTGTGTTATTTAATTTCACATTTCCTCTTAATTAAATAAAGATTGTCAAAAATATTTTATTTAATTATCACTCTCCTTTAATTTAATAAAACCAAACCCTATAGTTTGATTTATTAAATTATTTATTCCTCATTTTTGCTAAATTTAAATAAATTAAAATTATTTAAATTTATTGCATAAAGTTTGCACTATTCCCTCACCAATAAATATTTATTTCCCCACCAATGAAATTAATGGCACTGCCATTCACGGGAAAGCTTCAGGGAAAATTTGCAGGAAGTTCTCTCAACAACCTTCCACCCACCTTCCCTCTTATCTTGCCTGGTGTTTTCATGGGGAGAAACCATTCTCCATGATCAGCTCCTTCTTCTCATCCCATGCCTTTGGATTCTCCAGAGGAAATCACAGCCCCTCATCCCGGTTTCCTGTGCAATTGTGCTGCCGTGAAAGCTATAAATATAGCTCTTGGGCTACAAGAAAAGGATCCCAACGAATGCAATCTTACTCTGCAGGTTTCTAGAGCACTCAAGCATCCAAACCATCCAGCATTGAAGCAACCATCCAGCATCCACCAAGCATCATCCTTTTGCAGTCATGGCTGCCATTAGCATAGAATTGCATACTTAAATCATATTAGAATCATCTTAGTTTAATTTCTCATTCTCTAAGTGTCACTAAATAGTTTAATTAGCTTAAGAATCTGAGAGCTAAATAAATTAGTTCAGTCTTTAGAGTTAGAGAGCAATAGGATAAATTTCTGTAGATTTTGTAGTTTAATTTAGTTTAAATTTCTTAATCTTAGATGCAATATCTTATTTAGAAGCGTAGAGGCATTGTTTACTTAGTTTTCCCCTTTTACACGCTTACAGAATGGCGCCCACCGTGGGGCAATACCCCGAATTTTACTAATTTTTGAAAATTTTGTCGTACAGGAATCGGCGTAAAAGTTTTCGCGGGAACGAGAGTTTTTACAGCGCGCCGGGATTCTGTTTTAGCGCGCCGGGTTCTTTTTCCAGCGCGCCCGGTAACTGTTCCAGCGCGCCGGGTTTCTGTTCCAGCGCGCCCGGTCACTGTTATAGCGCGCCTGGTTTCTGTTCCAGCGCGCCATTTCTTTTCAGTTAAAGTCATTTATTTCATCTGGATCCGACGCGTCCGCGGCCAGATTTCTTTTATTTCTTTCTGTTTGGTTAAAATTTACCAATCCTAGGGTAGAAACATTAAAATTTACCAATCCTAGGATAGAAATGGTTAAAATTTTATCAATCCTAGGATAGAAATGGATTAAAAATGTACCAATCCTAGGATAGAAACATCACACTTCTATTTTGAGGTTTTAAAATTGAACATTTTGCTTGTCATGGAGCAATATCTCCATTAGAAGTAAATCATTTGTCTTTTGGGCTTAAAAAGAACAGAATCTTGCTGTGTTTGGGTGACAGGTTTATGCTCTCCCCTTAACTGGGTGCATCAGAATACCAGACTCACCACTTACTTTATGCATTTTATGCTTTTGTTAAAACCTTTAGACAGGCCTGCCGTAGTGGGAAAAAGTACTCACCCTACGGGAACGACCTGAGTGGGGACAGCCAAAAGCCATGGTATTCCAACCCACTTTAAAATTTATGTGAATTTGGGGAAACCCTCTTTCAACGGAAGTGCGCAGGATAACCATCCCCAAAATCTTTGTTTTAAAGATTGGGAGGTCTCTCGAGGGAGTTTATCCATTTGCCGCTCCGAACGGAAACCATATCTAAGAACCTAGAACTAGAAGCACGCTTGTCAGTTTCCGAACATTGTAATACTCGGCGGTGCAGGGGCGGGGAAGAATCTACCCTCAAGCACTCACCATATAATTGCCAAGGACTGTTTGCTCAGGGGATCCGGTATCCACTTCCGTCACTCTGAGTACGCACCTGGAAAAGACAAAAACACGGGCACCCTCTAGGGGGTGACATGGCTGTGTGAGTCGACGCAATTCCAAGCTGTGGGCCGTTCGAGTATATAACGATGACCTTTTATCTCTAGGAGTGAGTCTGTTTGAATTGTCTTATCTTGTTATCAAACCGGTAAAAATCAAGAAGAATCATTGATTCTTGAGAACATACACTACTTGTTTAGATTCTAGGATTTTAAAACCATTCTATTCTTGATTGCTGTGTTTTCTGTCATTAAACTCAGATAAGATCATCACAAAAATCCTAAAAAAATCAAAACACTTGTGGATTTCTCATGATTCGAGATTGGGTATCCACCAAGTTTGTCAAGAAATCTCTTGCCAAACGAATCCGAAAACCAAAAAGGACACTTGCCTACAAACAACTCCTAAGAAAACAAAGGTTTCTATATCAAAGCAGGAAAGTTCTACTCCAACATAGAACCTTTATTCATAGGTATCACGATTTCTCTAGAGGTTATACAGACGACTACGCCGTAGCTCCCTTAGACTCACAAGCATACTTTCAAAGAAGAGCTCTTAGGCAACATCACAATCATAGTCAGAGAATTCGTCCTGAATACATCCCACAACCGGCCATCCAATATGATACTAGACCAAGTGAGTTTCATAGAATAAGGTAATTTTGTCTTAAACCCCTTCAGGTCATAGTTTTAGCACGCCCGGTATCTATTTTAGCGCGCCCGGTATCTGTTTTAGCGCGCCCGGTTTCTGTTTCAGCGCGCCCGGTTTATATTTTAGCGCGCCTGGTCTCTGTTTTAGCGCCTCTGATCTCTGTTTTAGCGCACCCAGTTTCTGTTTCAGCGCGCCTAGTTTATATTTCAGCGCGCCTAGTCTCTATTTTAGCACCTCTGATCTCTATTTTAGCGCGCCTGGTTTCTATTTCAGCGCGCCTAAGTTTTGTTTCAGCGCGCCTAGTCTCTGTTTTAGCGCACCCGGTATCTGTTTTAGCGCGCCATAAAACCCGAAAAATAGAGAGTTAATAGGACATTCTGTCAGCTTGCCCATATCAAATACAAGGTTTCTATCAGTTCAAAACAATTTTTTTACAGTCCAGAACACAATAGTCATACAAAAAGAAAAAGCTTTACCCCTATACCTAAATCTTGCAGCATCTTGCATAGTGTCGTTATCACCAAAATCTAAGATTTTCTGTCAAAATTTCCTATCAAGGATTCTATCATCCTTTCATCACGAAACTAGACAAAACAAAATCAGATTTTAAATCAACAACTTGACACTTATCCAATCAAATCCAAGATCAAAGTCTAGGGTAAACCTTTTAACGTTTGTATGCCTATCTTCACGCGAGCAGCATATCAAAAACAACAAGAACAAGAAAATGAAAAAATAGCAGCCATGACTGAAGAAAACCCTTGGGGACGATATAGCAACACTGATCCTCTTATTAACTCACATGAGAAGGAAATAACTGCAGAAGAAATCGAGAAAGTGCAACAAGACCCTCATTTCCATAAATTTATGGAAAAGATGCTAGAGCAAGACATGGAAAAGTATCTTCTCTTATTAGCTGACAAAGGTGCTAAGCTTCCTAAAGACTTTGATGTCAATCAACTCAAGGAAGCAACCACACCTAACTCAACTAATATAGAGAATCCAAATCAAATAGATGCTTTGACAAGACAAATCCAACAGTTACAATTACAATTCCAGAATATCCAACAAGGGCCAACAAAGAGGTATCTATTACAAGACATTTGCCCTTATCCATTTGACTCAAGCATCAACATGATACCATTTCCAAGGTATTGTGAGTACCCAACATACAACAAATACAATGGGAGAACTGATCCGTTTGACCACGTACGAGAATTTCGAGCTATGAGCATAGAGTTCGCACACGAGGACTCTTACTTACTACGGTTATTTCCAAGAAGCCTAGGAAACACTTGCATGGAGTGGTTTTCTAAATTAGAACCTGGAATTCAATCCTTTGAAGAACTAATCAATAGGTTCATAACACACTTCTCATTCAACATCCAACATGGGGTAACCTTAAAAGAACTTTACAACACCAAACAAGCAAAGGGCGAAAAGTTTCTCTCTTTTCTCCAACGATGGAGAAGGCTATTTGCTAAATACCCTAGATCTATTCCTGAGGAGGAGAAGATAGAGATGTTCATTGATAACTTAGTAGATGACATGAACTACAGATTGGACTTACAATGTCCATCCACATTTGAACAAGTTATCGAAAAAGGGCTTAAAATCGAAGAGGCTCTAATCAAAAGAGGAACAATCAAACATTTCACTGAAGGTTCAAACAATAACCATTCCTCTAACAGCAACAACGAAAAGCCAAGATTTTGGCAAAAGAACAAGAATACCGATACCATAGTCGATGCACATACATCTAAACCAGTATTCACCTTGACACCAACTACTACAAACAAACAAAACAATGGTTTTAATATCAAACAAAGTAGTGACCAAGGAAATAATCAAAACAGTGGAGAAACGAAAACCCAATCATTCCAACGACCCTCCAATAAACGAAAATTCACGCCATTAGGACAATCGTTGGAATCAGTCCTCAAAGAACTTTTAAACGAAAAACTCATTCAAGTGCAAGAGGCTAGAAATTGGGACCCTCAAGTCAAACCATCATGGTGGAATGACTTACATTACTGTCACTATCATCAAAATAAAGGTCACATGACTGAAAATTGTTGGCAATTAAAACATGTGGTACAAGACCTCATAGATCAAAAGAAAGTATTTGTAGAGGGCCCTCAAACAAACAAGGATCATACAACATTCAAAAATCCTCTACCCAATTATCAAAAGGGAGAATCTTCTTCCACAAACACCAAAGGTAAAAACGTTGGTTATGTTTATGACGCAACAATCCTTTGTCTTTCTGCTGCCAAAGAGGATGAAGAGTTATGCAATCAAATCAACCAGAAAAATGACATTACACCTACCAAATTGGTACAACATATGGACAAATCCGAAAACCAAATCAATGTAGTCACACTCAAAGGGAAACAAGAGTACCAACCGGTTAATGCCACAACAAGGGCGCAATCCAAAGTTATATTGAAAGGAGCATCAATATCATCCCCATCAGTGGATCCCCCCTCCAATCAATATAATCTCATCGATCAATTGCAGAAAATACCAGCTCAAATATCAATCTTGGAACTTTTGAAGATCTCCCCATCACACAAAGAGGTTCTTGAACAAGCTCTCGTATCAACTACAGTACCTAACAATCTGGATGTGTGTCAATTCCAAGCTATGGTGGGACATCTATCTGCACCTCATTGCCTTTCATTTTCTGAACATGATGATGTATCACTCAACCACCCGCATAATTCTGCCCTTCACATTGAAGTCCTTATCCACAAACATCGTGTAAAACGTGTCCTGATAGATGGAGGGGCTGGTTTAAATATTTGTACCTTAAAGCTGATTCGTGCACTAGGATACTCAGATGAAGCCATTGATACCAGAAGAAAAATCACAATCAAAGCATATGATGAAGAAGAAAGGTCCTCTACAGGATTGATCATATTACCCATTCAAGTTGGGCCTACTGTCCAAAAAGTGGTTTGCCAAGTCTTAGATAGGGAACTGACATACAACATACTATTGGGACGCCCTTGGATCCATGATATGCAAGCAGTACCGTCTACCTATCATCAATGCCTAAAATTTCCCGTCAATGGACAGGAGGTAACAATCACAGCAGACTACAATGACACCCAAGCTTGTCATACATTGAAGACATCTCAGGATACATTCATACCTAACAATAGAGAAGTTGGCACATCAGATAGTGAGCAACAACAAAGTTTCATTTCAAAGTGGCTTCCAAAACAACAAAAATCACAAGAGATAAGGATGGCACAATCTAACTCTTCAAATGTTGGAGAACAATTGGCTCCACTCTCACATCAATTCACCAAGGAAGTACAGATAAGTGACAAAGGAATTAGTGAATATGGTGTTGGACACTCATTTCATCTATCACAAATATTACCCTCTTTACAAACATATGGACAGCCATCTACAAACACCCACACTTCAGAACAATCTACAACAGCATTAGATGGCAGATTTGTAAAAGCTGGGAGCTTAGATGAAGAATCAGAAGATAAGGCCATACTAAATTGGCTTTATAAAGATGAGGAAGCCCCCGCTTCCACAAGTAACATCATAGAGACAACTCAATATGGGAAAGGAAAAACTATTCTTGAGAAGATGGGATATTCAGGACAGGGACCTCTTGGATTAAGGAAACAAGGCATAACAGAACCAATCCAGCCTCTTACGCTCCAACATAAGGAAAAAACTGGACTAGGATACACAGAAAAAGCAAGAGCAGAAATCACCAATAAAACTGTGGAGCGTATTCTTCAAATAAGAGATAATTCTGAAACAGATTCAAATGAGTATGAGTGGGACAACTTATCAGAAATTTCCTATGAAGATATTCAGGTTGACATTATCAAAAAGTATACCCTCAATCACGAGGAGGGTCAAAGCTCAAGTTTTAATCCTATTGTCTTTGAAACACAAAATTTCGATGACTCAAGTGAAGATGAACGGACATCGATTGAGATAAATGATGTGGAAGAAAATGCCTTTGTAGGCCTCGACATAACCATAGACAACCTAGACGACATTTCCGTCTGAGCTTTCACAATCGCTGACCTCAACCCATCTAATGATTCATTGCCTTTACTACATCCCGAACTTATCGAATGGGAAGCCCAACATCCTATTAATCTCCCTGTTTTTGACAATGACTCCTCCATTATTAACTACCTTTGCTGTGAGGAATCCGATACTTGTTCTACCAATACTTCTTTTAATGATGCTTTTAGGCAGGAGGATGCCAAACCTTCCAGTTGCAAAAATATGAAAGAAAAAAATGGATCTAATGGTGAAAACCATTCTATGGCAGTATTTGATCCTAAAATAGTAAAAATAAAGAACGCATCCGATGGCGAAAACCTCATTGAGGCACCAAAGGATGGAAGGTTTGACATTCTCCCGCAACATTACCATGACAGGTCATCAGTATTAATAGAACCCACACAGTCTATTAATATTGGCACAGCGGAAAAAGCAAGAATATTACACCTGGCCGCATCCATGATAGATACAGAAAAGCCAGATTTTATCAAATTCTTTGAAGAACGATGCATCAATTTTGCTTGGTCATACTCTGACATGCCAGGCTTGGACACAGATCTCATTATGCATCACTTATCCTTACCAGCTGGCACTAAACCAGTAAAACAGAAGCTGAGAAAAATGCATCCACATGTTGCATTATTAGTGAAAAATGACTTGAAGAAATTACTTGATGCTGGATTTATCAGATCTATTGACTATGCGGAATGGATATCCAACATTGTGCCTGTTTCAAAGCCAGATAACACCATCAGAATATGTACTGATTTCCGGGATTTAAATAAAGCATGTCCAAAGGATGATTTTCCTTTGCCAAACATAGACATGATTGTAGATCTCACAGCCGGCCATAAAATGCTATCACTCATGGATGGATTTTCAGGATACAATCAAATCAAGATAGCTCCTGAAGACCAAGAAAAGACAGCCTTTACATGTCCATGGGGCACCTTCTGCTGGAATGTCATGCCTTTTGGGTTAAAGAATGCAGGAGCTACATACCAGCGGGCTATGACAACAATCTTCCACGACATGATGCATACCTTCATGGAGGACTATGTGGACGACATCTTAGCAAAATCTTACACCAGGGAAGGACATCTAGAGATATTGGCCAAAATATTTGACAGGTTGGAAAAATTCAAAGTCAGATTGAATCCAAAGAAATGTGCCTTTGGAGTAACATCAGCAAAGCTCCTAGGATACATAGTTTCTACAAAGGGAATTGAAGTAGATCCGGAAAAAGTCCAGGCCATTATGGAAATGCCACCTCCTAAGAATATCAGCACATTAAGATCTCTACAAGGCCGACTACAGTCCATCAGAAGATTCATCTCCCAACTAGCAGATCGGTGTCATCCGTTCAACCATCTCTTGCATAAAAATGTGCCTTTCAAATGGGATGAACAGTGTGAGAGTACCTTCAATCAAATCAAGCATTATCTGATGACACCACCAATCTTGGTACCACCCAGTGAAGACAAGCCATTATTGTTATATATTGCAACAACAGACATTTCTTTAGGAGCCTTGCTAGCACAAGAGGATAATGAAGGAAAGGAACAGGCTATATACTATATCAGCAGGACACTCAATGGACATGAAGTAAACTACACCTTCATTGAAAAATCATGCTTAGCAGTAGTATTTGCAACACAAAAATTGCGACACTATATGCTTACTCACACTATCAAGCTTGTTGCAAAAATTGATCCTCTCAAGTATTTACTGGGCAAAGCAGCTTTAACAGGAAGGTTGGCAAAGTGGGTCATGCTCCTCAGTGAGTTTGATATTCAGTATGTGGAAAGGCGAGCTATCAAAGGACAAGCCATCGCCGATCAATTAGCAGAAGCTCCATTATCTGACAGTCATCATATGACCATGGAATTTCCCGATGCAGATATCCTCAATATAACAACACAACCATGGCAACTCTACTTCGATGGATCCTACACACAACATGGATCGGGAGCGGGAATTTTATTTGTCACACCTCTTGGGCACACAATCCCGCGATCATACAGGCTTACCTTCCGTTGCACTAACAATGTGGCAGAATATGAAGCTTTGATCCTTGGAATGAAAGTAGCTATTGAATGGAAGATCACAGAACTACAGGTGTATGGAGACTCCCAGTTAATCATTTATCAAGTCAATAATGATTATCAAACTAAGGATGACACACTGATTTTGTACAAAAGGCTGGTGGATGACCTACGAAAATACTTCATAGAAATCAAATTTGAGCAGATACCAAGATCAGAGAACAAAGCAGCAGATGCCATGGCCACAATAGCATCTCTTCTACAAATGCCTGAAACGCAAGATCGTTATCGATTTATTGTAGAACAAGTATCAAATCCTGCATACGCAAATCCCAAATCCCAAACCATAAGCCTTTTGGATAGGGCCCAATCCTCCATTTATGGAGACATTTATACTTATCTGAAAGATAATGTCTTACCACCAGATCTTTCTCGCAACCAAAAGCGCAACTTCATACGCCAATCTGCCAAACATACCATTATTGCTGACACCCTTTACCGTCGAGGCCTAGATGGTACTCTTTTACGTTGTCTAGAACATGACGAATCCGCTTCCGCTTTACATGAGGTCCATGAAGGAATTTGTGGTACACATTCAAGTGGATTATCTTTAGCCAAGAAACTCCTTCGTTTGGGATATTACTGGCCACACATGGAGCAAGAATCTTATCAATTTGTAAAAAGATGTACAAAATGCCAGATCCATGGCAATCTTATACATGCACCAGCACAAGAGCTACATCCATTTGCAACTACATGGCCTTTCTGTCAGTGGGGACTAGACTTGGTAGGGAAAATTCACCCATCTTCATCTAATGGACACAAGTTCATTATCACAGCCACCGAATATTTTACAAAATGGGTGGAGGCAGTTCCCTTAACCACAATCACTGGAAAGCAAATATCATCTTTCATTCTTAATTATCTCATTTGTAGATATGGGATACCCCAGTCAATCATCACAGATAATGGCAGGCCTTTCAAGAACCAAGACGTCCAAGAGCTATGTGAAAAGTTCCACATCCAACATCGCTTTTCAACCCCATATTACCCTCAAGGTAATGGACAGGCAGAAGCTTCAAATAAAACAATCCTCAAAATTCTCAAGAAGACTGTAAATGAAGTGGGACGTGATTGGCATGTTCAGCTAAACCCTGCTCTTTGGGCTTACAGGACAAGCATCAGAACACCAACAGGAGCTACACCATATGCTCTTGTCTATGGATCAGAAGCAATTTTGCCTATTGAGGTAGAAATCCCATCCCTTCGAGTTTCACTAAAGGGACTCATTTCAGATGAAGATTATAGGGTCTCTAGACTTCAGGAACTAGAGCTACTTGATGAACGTCGACAACAAGTTGTTAATCATTTAACAGCCTATCAACAAAGGATGTCTAGAAACTATAATCATAGGGTTAAACCTAGAGTCTTCCAGATTGGAGACTTGGTCCTACGGGAAAACCCTAGAAATCAAGCAGACAGAGAAAAGAAGGGAAAGTTTGAACCTAACTGGATAGGACCTTATGTTATCATATCAGTCTATGGATCAGGAGCATATCGACTGTCTACACCAGAGGGAGACATGTTGGAGGAGCCCATGAACAGCATTCATCTCCGGCGATTCTACACTTGAGGATATCTAGTGCACGGTCAATAAAGTTGTCTTGATGAAAACCTGGCAAACAGGCGTCATGATGACAGAAAAAGAGAGAAAAAAAAAAAGAAAAAAAGAAAAGAAAGAGGACACAATAAAAAACAAGTGATGAAAACCTGGCAAACAGGCGTTACTTGTGATTTTCACCAGAGCTCCTCTATCTATTAGGTGCAGTGTTGTTACGATTGTTTCCTTTCATATCATTTCCTTCTATCATTTGAGATCATCACTATCCATATCATAGCATGGATACCATGTTTTACCTTAGCTTGGGGGCAACATCCTAATGTTATCTGGTACAAGTAGGCTTTCAGCTTGCATGGAAGGGCAGTTAAACATAACAACATCAAGTGGCAACCCATCAAAATCCAAAAACATCAGAAAACCCATCAAAATCCAAAAACATCAGAAAACCCATCAAAATCCAAAACATCAGAAAATCCAAAATCCAAAAACATCAGAATATCCAAAATCCAAAAACATCAGAAAATCAAAAACACAAAAATAGAGTCTGCATCAGTCAAAAAGTGGAGTCTGTGTCAGTCGAACTACGTGGTCTCTGCGTGTATAACGTAGGCAAGACTAATCTTTGATCAGTCCCCGAGACCCCTAGGATAGGTCTTTTAGGTCGCATCACTTGGTCAAAACATCTGGGAAAATCATGCACACATCAGCACACACATCTCGACACTGATGATCTAATCTGAATAATGATTTGAAAATACATTAAGTAGAATTTGAATTGTTGTACTTTTCATTTTATCATTTGATTATCATTTCTTTAGAGCGACTCAATGATGTATTGAACTAGAGAAGTAAGGAAGCAGAATGATACCTTTTCTTTGTTTGCTGTTTTGTGAGTTAGTCATTATTATTCTATGAATTGTCGCGGGAAGTGCTCTACCAAGTATCATGGATGACATTCTGATTCACTTAAGAAAATGATTAATTCTTGTCTGTTCGCAAGAAATGCTCAGGTCATCATTGGTCTATCTTATACCTTGATGCTTGTGTTCGCTTGCAATATCAAATATCATGAAAGAAATACTCAGGTCATCATTGGTCTATCTCATATCATTGATGCTTGTATTCACTTTCAACATTTTAAAATAAAGCTCAGTGATGATACAAAGCAAAATCAAAAAATTGTTGAAATGACACTTAGATTTGCATGGTAAAATAGATTTGCATGATAAAATAGATTGCATCCATATTAGTCTTGCATATGCATTTATAGATTGTTTCAAAGCTACCACATTTCAATCTCAAACGCTACACGTATTCCCTCTCTACATCATATCACCATCTCTTCAATATTTCTTAGGATATCATCTCTTTCTGAATCATTTTCTTTCATTTTAGTCATCTCAAATTCCATCCAATCTTAATCTATTAATTCTAGCACAAATCATTTAATCACATCCTTGGTTTTGTTCCCAACCTTGTTACAAGCCTTTATCCAATCATCATCATCATCATCATCATCTCAATCTTGGCTTGCAACTTGACTGGGGCAACATCACGTTTATCCTTGAATCCATTTGTGCTTACTTACTTTTCATCTTCTCCTTTCATTATCTCTTCCTCATCCCCTATTCTATTCATCATTTTGCATCATCAAGTCCCAGTACATTAATCAATCTTATACTGGGGCATATCATATCAATCAAAGAAGTCAAACCACATTGCCTAATCAAATCTGAATCAGCTCTGATGAGACTTTGATCAAATCTTGCGAGCCTCTATCATTGATCCTCGCCTATCATGAGGTCAATTATCAATAAATCAATCATTGATCCTCACCTATCATGAGGTCAATCAATCATCAATCAATCATTGAATCTCACCTATCATGAGATCAATAATCTTCTAAGCTATCAGGATCATCAATCATCATCATAATCAACTAGAGGAATCATTATTTCTTTATCGGGAGATAAATTGTTTCATCATTGTTTCTTCATCAAACCATTATCAAAATCATCAAATCATCAGAAAAATTTGAAATTCTTGAAAATTCATAAAATATCCAAAATTCATCAATTTATCTCCCAAGGGGGCAAATATCACTATCTTTTCAAAATTTATCATCTGGGGCAGGTCTGGGGCATGTTTAATCGTCAATACTGGCGGCCGAAGCAAAAACATTCTTTGAAACATTGTGTAAACACATCACTTCAAAGAGGGGCAAAATGTAGACACCTAAAAATGGTCTGGAGAATCCAATTAACCGAATATGCCTTATTTGATTAATTAATCTTAAAATTCCTCTACTTAATAAATAAATAAGAATATTTATTTATATTAAGTTCATTTATCAAATTCTCCTATTTTTCTTTCCTAATTAAATAAACAAAATTAAAAACTTTGTTTTATTTAATTATTATCACATTAATTCTCTCTTAATTAAATAAACAAAATTAAAAACTTTGTTTTATTTAATTATTATCATTATCTCTTTTTATCTTAAAATTAAATACACAATTTAAATAATTCATGTTATTTAATTTCACATTTCCTCTTAATTAAATAAAGATTGTCAAAAATCTTTTATTTAATTATCACTCTCCTTTAATTTAATAAAACCAAACCCTATAGTTTGATTTATTAAATTATTTATTCCTCATTTTTGCTAAATTTAAATAAATTAAAATTATTTAAATTTATTGCATAAAGTTTGCACTATTCCCTCACCAATAAATATTTATTTCCCCACCAATGAAATTAATGGCACTGCCATTCACGGGAAAGCTTCAGGGAAAATTTGCAGGAAGTTCTCTCAACAACCTTCCACCCACCTTCCCTCTTATCTTGCCTGGTGTTTTCATGGGGAGAAACCATTCTCCATGATCAGCTCCTTCTTCTCATCCCATGCCTTTGGATTCTCCAGAGGAAATCACAGCCCCTCATCCCGGTTTCCTGTGCAATTGTGCTACCGTGAAAGCTATAAATATAGCTCTTGGGCTACAAGAAAAGGATCCCAACGAATGCAATCTTACTCTGCAAGTTTCTAGAGCACTTAAGCATCACAACCATCCAGCATCCACCAAGCATCATCCTTTTGCAGTCATGGCTGCCATTAGCATAGAATTGCATACTTAAATCATATTAGAATCATCTTAGTTTAATTTCTCATTCTCTAAGTGTCACTAAATAGTTTAATTAGCTTAAGAATCTGAGAGCTAAATTAAATTAGTTCAGTCTTTAGAGTTAGAGAGCAATAGGATAAATTTCTGTAGATTTTGTAGTTTAATTTAGTTTAAATTTCTTAATCTTAGATGCAATATCTTATTTAGAAGCGTAGAGGCATTGTTTACTTAGTTTTCCCCTTTTACACGCTTACAGTTATATCCTCTTTCATTATTGTAGCCTTGATCATGACGTTGTCCTCTATCAAAGTGTTGTCCTTGTGGATTCTCTTTGTTCTGATTAGACTACATATTTCTCTAAGTAGCTTGCAACTGATTGTTTTGGTTCCTCAAGTAAGTCACCTCCATATTCAGCTTCTTTATTTGTTCAGACAATTCATCTAGTCTCTCCTTGTCAGGATTACTATATCGAGGCTAATTCACATTATTTTGGGAATATCCTACTACAGTATTGGCATTCAGTGATTGATTCAAGACTTCATAATTATGTAGGTATGAAGGATAGCTAGCCCAAGGCTAAATATGTAGAGGTTGATTCACATTTTTTTGAGGGTAACTAAGTGTGGATGAAACTTGTCCCATGGGAGGTCCTGGGTGAGGGACCAGAGTCAATTGAGGTACCAGATTCATAATAGGAGTATGGTTGGCAAGAGCCTGGTTGAGAGCTGGAACTTGTCCAAGGTGAGCAACAGGTCCTAATGAGGGTAGAGGTCTAGACAGATGTTGCCTTAGATTAGTGCTAACTTTCACAGCCTTTGCATATGCATCGAGTAGACTAGCAGGAGGGTTATTACTCCACTTCATAAAGGTAGCTATCAAACTATCAAGTCCCTCATAATAAACCTCTAAAGCAATAGGATCATCAACAACATAAGGGGCCTGTAGTCTAGTATAAGCATGATGAAACCTATTGTTGAAAGACCCTATAGGATCATTGACCTCTCTCTTAACATTAGTGAATTGACAGTATAGCTCATTGGAACTAATGGGAATTTGAAACTTCTACAAGAATGCAGCCTCTAGCTCGGTCCAATGCTCGATAGACCCAGCAGGTAAATGATTATACCAATAGAATGCATCCTCCCCCAATGAATAAGGAAAGAGTCTACATGCTACATCCTCACGGTTTATCCCTCTATCCATAAGGCTAGTCTAAAAGATCCTGATGTGTTCCTCAGCGGTTCTATTGGGATCATTGACATGGAATTTTGAACAAAAGTGTTCAAGATTTTTGGGCATAACACTGTAAACGACAAAACTCAATGGAGTGGGTTGGTTGCTAGGAAAGCCATTGGTGGAGGTGGGGGTGGTAATGGTTGATTTATGACTGGTTGAGGCTGTGGAATGGGAATGTCCTCAGACTCAGATGAACCTGATGAAGATGGGGCTGATGGAGATGAAGGAGGTGGATGAGATGATGATGATTCTCCCATTTAGTTGGTCCTTCTAGACCTAGTAGAGTCTAGTAATTCATAAAATTCCTCCTCTCCTAGAGCAGATCTGGTTCTTCTTCTGAATCTTTCAGGAGAGATGGCATTAAAAAATTGATCCAACTTGCTTATTTAGGCCCTCCTAGCGCCAATCTGTTGATATTTTCTTCACAACAACAACTCAGATAGAATATAATATCTTATCTCACTTGAAAGGTAAATCTCTATCAACAAGCCTCAAGAGATAACCCCAAGGTCTATAATGTTAGGTCTTGACAATGCATAAACAACTCAGTGATAAATGTAAAAATGCTGGTAATCACAATGGGACCTTACTACAAGCAAAATACTGAATCTCAATTTATCAGATCCAACAATATGATGATACTTCAATCCTAAATTTAACCCAATAATCAAAGAAATAACAAAAGATAAGGGTTTCAAAGAGGTTTCTAAACTTAATATTAAACCTAAGATTAACAATGAAAATGACCAACACTCAAAATGGACCAATCCCTTAAAACTAATTTCTACTTCACCCAGATGGATCTGCAATCTTATAGAAATAGTGCAATTTTCTAAATTGTTAAGATTTTCAAATCATGAACATTCCTTCAAACAACCCTATCGCAATTGTAATGAATAAACCCTCACAATTTAACTAAGCACAATGAATATAAAATTCCAAGCTAACTTTGCAAAGCAACTAACAATCAGTTGGTTGCAAAAAGTATGGACTAGGGATTATTGCAACACTTCAAATATCAAATCATAAACATCATTGAATCAAATCTAATCTACATATTAACCTCCTCAAAGCAATTCTAAAGATAGAATAACAAGAACCTTGCAAGATAAGAAGAACACAAGTATGACACCAAATCACAATGTCATTACTTGCATCAAATTATCCATTCTAGCAACAATTCCAGCTTTCTGTTACAATATTTTCTTGAGAACAACTACTTGCTAACTCCCGCTCTACTTAATTCACTCTAACTAGCTCTCTATTTGTCTATGTCTAAAACTTCTTAACCCTTACAAATGAGGCAAAATGCCATATTTATAGAACCCCAAAAACATGTTGGCCTAGATAGAATTTTACAATAGTAATAAGGCACCACAAGTCAGCCAAGAGAAATTCAAAATAAAATAAAATATGCATTAAATGCATGAACTTCATCCAGGTCAGCCTAGGATCTCCAATGCAACTCAAACTAGTGCATGGAAAAATAATAGGGAAGCACAAATATTGATGTAGCTAATCATTAACCGCCTTCCCCTTTGTCCTTATTCTGATCCAGCATTTCACAAACCTTCAAAAGTACCCTATCCCAGTCGGCCAAAGGTGGTAAAGGAAAAACCCTAAGTCATCTCTCAATTGATGCAATTTCTTCCCTTGAATGTTTTACTGACTTATTCCAATCCACCTTGTATGTTAAATATTTATCAATGACAACAATGTATGTGGCCGCATCATCCAACTGGTACTCAGAAACATAATCATCATTAATTGGGGCATAAAAATCATGCCACCACTTCTTCAACTGTTCCAAACTCAAATACTTGAGAGGAATCTTCCTTCTCCCCATCATAATCTCAAAAAAGGCAATGGATCCATTATACACACTAGCTGGGGTATCATCAATCTGCCTCCTCTATTTGTAAATCTTTTTCAGAACCTTCTGCCTAATTTTCAATGCTTCAAACCATTCCCAAGGTTCAACAGCTCTGGAGGAAGGAATAATTTTATCTGTTACTAGCTTATCCCTGGTGTACTCCATGATAGTTCTAGTTTTCTAGAGTAGGAGATCTGTATCTCCCTTATCATATGCTAACACTTCCTTCAACCAATTAGTTTTCCTTATAGCATCCTTCCTAGTTGACAAAATCTCTTTGATGGCCTCATTTCCTTTGGTTCATACTCCTTGCAGCCAATTTTCCATGGCAAGAGTGGAAGCTTTGAACTTTTCCAATTCGGTGATGGTTTCTTGAGGTAAGGTTTTGTAGTAGAAACCATGGGATTAATAGATTGCAGGGGCTTCATCAAATCATCCAAGCATTTCCTGAGATTCTCATTTTCCTTCTTTAGCTCCTGCTTCATCCCTTTCAATCCTTGAAATCACCCTAGCCTTCTTTTTACCTTTATCTTTTCCAATTTTGGCTAGTAGCTCATCCCAATTCAGTGGACTATCTTCCAGAACCACTTGTTTTCTCTTTATCTCCTTGTCCAACCAACCAGGGACAGTGGATTCCAATTACACTTTACTTTGTTTCTCATCCTGCTGACCCTTAGGTGCCTCTTCACTCAAATTTTGTTTCTCATGAGTTTTATCTGTCTTGCTTTCCTTTTCTTCAGCATGTTCTTCTTCTTATACAGGTGATGGAACCTTCACTGTTTCTTCTTCTACTGGAGGTGATTTAACCTCTTTAGTTCTAATAGGTGACTCTACATAAGCTACCAAATGAGATTGCATTACCTTATCAATTTCTGCCTCTACACTACAAAGATATCCCTCATGAAATTCCTCTCCTTCAGTAACTGGATGATCCTCAACCTCTTTGGATTCTCCTAGTTTGCTTTGAGCTTCATGAGCGGAAGGCACATCATCATGCTGCTCCTCATGAGAAACAACTGGAGGAAGATCTACCTTAGGCACACTATCCTTGGGAGAAGGAGTCCTAGACCTCCTTGTATACACCTTGGCCTTCTCCTCTAAGCTTTGTACATTTACTATGGGTGGGGTAACTTCTTCTTCTCCATCCTTGGAGCTTTCCTTCTCTAAATTTTTTATGACTCTTCTCCTTTTGGGTACAGGATCATCAACCTTAGGATTCTACCCTTCAGTTTCCTTCTACCCAGACTTCTTAGTCCTTGTCCTCTTCTTAGCCTTTAACTTTCTCTACATTTCTGCTTCCTGGGTTTCCGTTTCTTGAACAACTTTTATCTTGATTTTGAAAGGAGAATCTAGCTTACCTTTTCCCTTAGGATCCTGCTCAATTGATTCTTCAGAGGTGGAGTGAGGATCTAAATCTCCCATTAACTCATAGGTACATTTCACTCCCTCATTTTACAACTCCCATAGCTTATGCCTTAGCCACATCTTGGTAAATTTGATAACTGGATCCACCAACTGTTTTAATTCTATCTTTTCCTCTTCTAACCAATCTACATCACCAATTGGCCTATCTTTTATTGCCTCATAAGCATGATCCTAGATTAGGTTTCCATCATCGTCAAGTTGGTCTGGGACTACCCTCACATTGTATCATGGGACTGATTCAACTGGGAGGCGAGAAAACTTCTTCCTAACCTCAAATTCATCACTGCAGTTGGCCTAGTAGTCCTCCAAATACACCTTATGGCTATACTCTCTACTGGCCTTCTTTTGAGCTTCTCCTGTAATATCAAATCTAGACCTCTTTGAATGGAAAGATAAGCCAAGAGTACTCATTTCTTCTTCTGAATCCTGGGTAGAACCAATGGAAGGACAAGCCTCTCCAGTGCCAATCTTTAATGGGAAATCTCCACCAAAACTAGTCTTATGCTTGTCTCTCTTGACAATGGCATCAAAGTGAGAGATCTATCTAGTGACTTCCAGAAGTATGATGTGATCAGTAGGGTATCTTGGAAGTCTATAAGGATCCCTCTGGCAGCAATCAATCCAAATGTAGGAGAGAGTTGGGAAATGAATAAACCATGCCCCGTATTTGTTAATGAGTTCTTTTGCTTGATCTAAAATCCTTACATGCTCTGCAGCCTGAAGTAATCTGGTGATATGCATGGTGAATGCATCATTCACGCTCCTATAGCTCGAACCTCCCAAGTGCAACTGAGGGTAAACCTCATAGATAATATCCTGTCCAAAGGTGCCCCTTGTACTCAATCCTTTGTAGGGGTGGAATCTTGCAAGTGCATAGTGTTAGTGCCCATTTTGGTTATCTCTCATTTTCCAATTGTTTGCCTTTGATTTTCGTAACAAATATTTAGCTTGGGATTTTTCTATCATTTTGGCACATGGGGTAAATGGGCTCTCACCAGGGTTGAGCTCAGCGTGCCAAGTGTTCATGTCCTGGGTGGCTAGATCTTCCTTTTCTTCCTTGCCTTGTGTTTTTCCTTGTCTGGCGGAGGCGGGATCAGAGTGAAATTAGGATCAGGATTTTGCCTTTCCCTCCTCTTTCAAGTTTCATTTTGCCTCTGGTTCTGTGCCTTTGCTTTTCCTTTCGCCTTTTGTTTCCTCTGGTGGAGGCGGGATCAGAATGGAAGCCGGTTTTAGAACCTTGCTCATGTTTCACTTTCTGGTTTCATTCCGGCCTCGGTTCCACTTGCGCTGGTTTTTCTTTTTGTCTCCGCCCCTGCAGCTTTTTGGTTTTTTTTTGTTTCCGTCTCTGGCTCCGTGGTCTTTTACGGAGGTGGGGGTGGGATGGTTTTTAGTACCGGTCTCTTTTGTTCCTTTTTGTTCCCCGCTTTGGCTCTAACTCTACCTCGGTCTGGATCCCTTTCCACCTGTCTTTCTCTTTGGCATGACTTTTGGTTCTCGAGGTGACATCTTCGCAAACTCCTCTTGGTCTCACCGATGGTGGATGGATGTCTCTCAACATGAGTTGTGGCTATCAATATAACGTCTTTCCGAATTTGAGAGGTCTCAGCGAGTGACCTTTGGTCTCGTCGATGGAACATAAATGGTCTTCGTCGGCATAAGCTTTGAGTTGTTTCAGTGACATTAGATGAATGGAGACTTTTGGAAAGACGTGGTGTGCTCTGTAGGAGGTCTTCTTGATATCTAATTGTTATAGCGATGCACAAAAGGAAAAAAGGTTTTAGTTGGTGTGAGATCATTGATGTCTTGGCGATCTATTGTGAGCTCAGGATGTTTCAGAAAAACACGGGACAGTCTATGTGGTGTCTCCCCGAAAGTGTTATGTCTTGGAGACATGGAATGAAAGGATGTCTTTCGGTGTAACGAAGCATCATCTGCGAGATGTCTCCCTGACCCTTGCTTGTCTTGCTGACTTTGATAGCCCCTTTGATGCTCAATATAACTCCCTTTGGCCATGGTGACTTCACCATGATGTCTGGCCAACTCGGCCATCTCTCCCTGACTCTGTGATGCTTTCAGTGCAATATGCAGACTTCGGCCAGACATCTCCCCAACTTCCTTATGTCTGGCCGATATGTTCGGTCACTTCGGTGTGACTCTCCCTGACTTGGTGGACTTCACTGGGGTGTTTCACTGACTTGTTAGCCCCTTGCCGACTCTGATGAGCACTCGATGTAGCATGTTCTCTTTGGACAGATGTCTCCCTGATCAGATGGTGTGTTACTGATATGATTGGCTTTTTGGTGTATCTCTTCACCGACTGTTTTGTATCACCCTAAGGTCTTCCTGACACTACTCTCTTGCTGATGGTGCTTCTTGTTGGGGTGTCGACATGATCTCCTGTCGATTGTGCCTTCTCTCACTGATGTGGCATTGTTGTCACTGTGATGTTTGGCCAAATGTGCCTGGTCTTGCCGAATGTTATGTTTGCTCAATGAAACATTGGGTTCTCAGCATGTTGTCTTCCTGACTCAGTGGTGTCACACTGACTGGTTTGCTGGAAGCCATAGTGGACATGGATTGAACCAGGGATGCATTTAATGTGGTTGGTCACTTGGCCCGTGGCTCGAGAATGGTGATGAAGATTTTTGTAGATCGGTATGATGGCCTCGATTTGGTCCTAAACCTTGATTACTGGTGTGAGTTGGTGTGACAGAGGATGAACTTAATTGTAGAACTAGGGCAATGGGTCCTTTGAGGTGGATAGGTGGTTGGAATGGCTGGATTCTGCATTTGTGGCCTTTGGATTCGTGATGATCGAACTCATGGATTTTCTGGATGGCATGGTTGATGTACTTTCCTAGTTTGACTGCCATGGCTGCCCATTCATGTACTTGCTCATTTCGACCTGGTGGTGTGACATTCTCCCAGTTCCACTTGACAAGAGCATTCAATGATATTTAGATATGCTGGTGAACTGGTGATGTGGCCTACATGCTATTTAGGGTTTGTCCTAGTCACCTGATGACATGTAAAGTCACCCTGGCCAGTTGCTTGTTGCTCTCCCTATTCCTATAAAGGGAGATTTCATGGCCAGTGTGAAGGGTTTGGTCCCTTGGGTTTGGTTCCCTTGGTTCAATTCCATTTTTCTGAGTTCTGGGATTAGCCTGGGATAGATTAGGGTTTGGTCTTAGGTCATTTTTGAGTCTGTAAACTGTAATGTTGAATTCCTCTGTAAATGTAATTAGTTAAGCAGGAATACATGAAGATGCTTATCTTTCATGCACATCATCAGATTGTCTCCACATTTGTAGACTTTTAATCATTTGAATAAATGCATAAGGTGTTTTTATTCATCTTCTCATACTTCATGGGACTGTGTTATTTGTTGATAGGTCTGCTTCAAGGAAGCAGTTAAATCCTTTGAATAGATAGCAGTGATTACTTGTTTGCAAGTTGGATTTGGTAAGAAGAGTCTGGTTCATACAAGAGTCAAATTGTCAGTGTAAGGAATTGATAGCTGATGTAAGGCATTAGCAAAAAAAAATCCACTGATTGAGTCCTGTTTGTAGATGAATTCCATCTTTTGTGTGTGACTCCATGACCCCGGATTAGGCACTGATCTGTTTGCAGCCTGGTTCTTCTCAGAAAACAATCTACAAATCATTGAATATCCTTGTTTAGCTTGTGTCCTACCTCATGGTTGCTTCAAGGTTGAGCTACTAAGAATCTAGCCCCAATTGAGGTCCTCAACGCTTGACATCAGGAGTTATCTGCTATAAAAAACAATGTCTGGTCTTCTTTGAGGCATTGTGTGGGTATACCTACCCTGGTTCTGCAGAGCCTAAAGTGCAAAAGATCTCATTCTTTGACTGAATCTTGTCAGTTGGTCTAGGTCCTCTGAGCTGCCCTTGATTAGAGTTGGATACTCCATAGGTAGAATAGGAGACCAACCTAGTTTACATTAAAAAAATAGCCAACACATAGACCAAATATGAGGTCATTGTGAAGGTCTTTGTTTGCAACACATTGGGCAACTACTTGTGGATTACTCTGCTATTGACTTCTTCCAAATGGTAGTCATTTTTCTCCTACTCCATCCTCACAATCACATGGCACATCCAATTCTCAAGCATGCCATCATTCTTCAATCCAACCACCTTGTTGAGCAATGTGATGGCATCATAGTATTCCTTCTTGAACGTTGCTTTGAATAGATGCTTGGGTAGATTGGAATAGTGAGACTTGGGCTTCTCCAGCCAGGAATTGATAAGTTGTTGTGACTTCACAGTTTGTTCATCATAGAACTCCTGAGATGCTTTCATGTTGAATGCCACCACATGAGATCTGTCTGGCATATCAAAATTTTGGGCAATGGAAACAGGGTTGAGATTCGCTACAATCCTCCCTTGAGGACAAATTATTCTCTGTGTGTCCTAATCGTATTCCCTGGCACACTCAAGGACCAGCTCATAACACTACACTATGGAAGGGAAACCAACCACATGTGACAAGCCTGATTCCAACATCCTCTTAGGCACCAGAGGAAGGTCATCTACTGCCATTATTTCTTTAAACTCCTCATAGTCCCAGAGGCCAACATTTGTATCTATTACTTCTGACCAAACATAAGTGATTTTACTCTTAGGGATCCTACTCTTAATGTCCATTTTGATCCTTTTTGCTTCAGATACTGAGGATCCCTCCACCAGCTTGCTAGGTTCAACCTGCACTCAACATGGAAATCATAGTAAAGACCACAAGAAGTGAATATTAATCCATCAAAACACTATTAGAATGAACCTCATATAACCAAGGTGTTATTAAATCTCATATAAAATGATCACAACAAATTTTGGGTTTCAGAACCATCTATGGAATCTGAGCTAGAGAGGAATTTTGGGGAATTTTGGGCTAGACAAATTCTAGCAGAATAATCATAAAAACACCTACTAACAATTAAATCTAATCATTTTCAATCAACAAATCACATAGGAGATCACAAGATAGCATGAATAAATCATAAAATGCAATAAAAATCACCAACACATCATGCTATTGCATCCTTCTTTACATTTTACCAAATTTTGGGAAAACCTGCCAAAGACAGATTTCCATGAAGGCAGAGAGACTTTGTAAATCCAAAAAAAACAAGGAACCAAGGACTTAAGGAAAATATGGTCCGCATGGAAATTCGCAGATAAGGTAAAACTCCGAAAGCATGAAGATTTTGGGAACTCAAAGGAAATTGGGAAAATGAAGGAGATCGGGAAATTTTGGGGTCAACAGAAATTTGCAGAATATATGAAACTCTGAAAGTGATAGCGGATTCTGGAAAAGCAGAGGAAATTAGGAAAATCCACTAAAGGCAGATTGTCCCGAGGGAATGAAAAATCCTGGACTGAGGATGAAACCCAAACATCGGTGTTAAATCACAATTACGCTCAAAACACTAGATTGATCATGAATTGCAAAGATTTAAGCTTAGGGAAAGTTTAATATGGGCTTTCTATGGATTCTCTTATCACTCTAAGCCAATTTGAGAGCTTACTAATGATAAATGGTGATTCCCTAAGTTTCAAACCCCAAAAATCTACCATTAGCATACAGGCGAGCTCAAAATTTAAACATTTCGACTGCTAATTCTCAACTAGGGATTACTAAAAACTCTCAAGCAAGATACATCAAAGTGAAAATAGACAAAGGAGCTCAAAACTCACTTGGGAGATGACAAATAAAGCAATGTTGGACAACCCTAGCATGAAATGATCAAATACGCAGGAATTCGAACCCAAAAGTTCTTATAACATCAACGTGCTATCCATAATCATCAATCAAAATCAAGGCAATCAAAAACATACCATTGTGAAGCGAAATTGATCTCAGAAATAGTAAATGCGAAATTCAATGGCGTCCACAAAGAACAGGGGCAGGAATGCACAAGAAATCACCACTCAAATCCATAATTTGCAAAAATCAATGCCTAAAATCCAAATCTAGCACTCACAAGAATGCACTCTACAGCTCAATCAATGGCAAAAAATAGCATAATGGCATAAAAGACCTCAAAAAGTGGTTAAATACAACGTTCGCCAATGGTATATACAACATTAAATGCAATCAACAAGACAGTTAGAAAACTTGGGAATCTGACGACAGGACGAAATCTAGAAAAATCCAGCCCACACGGAAATCTACAAAGATCGAAAATCTCTGAACTAGAGTGCTCAGCTGAAGTCCAAATAGGATCCGAGAAAATTTGACCAGGGTGGAAAGTCTTGAACTGAAGTGAAAACCCAAACTTTCTCTCAAAATTAAAGTTCTTCAATGAATAACTTAGGGGAATCACAAAGGCAATCAAAATAAACATTGAAGCACATGCCCAAAAACAAGATAAAACCTCAAAATGAAAGGGCGAAGAAACCAAAACCAAAGCGAATGAGGGTCCCTACTTTCAACGGGGTGTGTGTGTGAAAACTACACATGAGATTCCTTAGGATCAGCTTGAGATTTTGCAACAATGTATACAAAATTCATGATATTAGGTGTAGTTTGAGTCAAATAAAGCAATCCACTAATCATCAATCTGTATCTAGTTTTATTTGCTTTAGGAGAATCATCATCTTGTGTCAACTTACATCTGGTCACCTTAGGTGTACCAACTAGCTTTGAATCTTCCATATCAAACTTCTTTAGCAATTCTTTCACATACTTGGAATGAGATATTGAGATTCCTCTATCTAGTTGAGAAATTTGTAATCCCAAAAAGAATTTCATTTCTCCAATCATAGACATCTCAAACTCACTCTGCATCTCATCAGCAAACTCCATGCACAAACTATCATCTCCTCCAAAAATGATATCGTCAACAAAGACTTCAACAATCAAATCTTTATCATGATCAATCTTGAAATACAAGTTGTAGACACCTAAAAATGACCTAGGCCTGCAAGCTTCATTTTTACCACTTTCATCCTAGCATAATTATGACATTTAATTATGTCCTTGGTCCACATTTGACTATTGATTAAATAATTCATGATTATTTAATTAATTCATGTCCTTTCATTCCTCTTGATTATTAAATAAATAAATTCTATTTATTTATTAAATACGTTATTAACTGTCTAAGTCTTTCTTTAATTAAATAAATTTCTTAATTTATTTAATTCCCCTTTTCTCATTTAATTCTTCTTGATTATTGAATAAATAAATTTCATTTATTTATTAAATATGTCACTAACTGTCTTAATTAAATAAATTGATTAATTTATTTAATTAATTAATCTCATCTCCTAAATTAAATAATTAAATCTAATTATTTAATTTCCAATTCATATTCTTCTCATTTTAAATAAAATAAATTATTTAAAATGTCATGTCAATCTTAACTGTCAGTCCCTTTTTGATAAATAATCTGAAAAAAGATTATTTATTCTCTCATAAAATCCATAATTTGAATTAATTTAATTCAAATTGGTAATTAATCTTCCAAGAATCAAGCAATCGGACAGATTCTTGATTTTTTGAATCTTATCTTCAGTCCACATCTTATCTCTTTGATTTTTTGAATCTTGCAAATCAGGCAATCTTATCTTCTAGATTTTTCAAAAATCTTTATTTTCTAATTAATTTGTCTCATTTATTCTCCACTGTCGATCTGATTTTATTCTGACCGTTCGATTAAAGATTTTTCCCTAACCCTAATTAGGGATTCTTAGGTTTAATCTGGATCATTCATTTCATCAATTTATCTCGTCCGTCCATTCGAAATGGCCTTTTCTATAAAGTGCCATCTTCTTCTCATTATTGAGGACACACATTTGGCGTAATTATTATAGGCATTTATTTACTCTCACATGTTCATGGTCATAGGCAATATTAGTATTTCAATTTTGGTATTATTTTAGACATAAGCATTGGTTTGTAGACATAGTCATTTAGGCATATCAAATCCTTCAAATCTTGTTGTAGGGCTTAGGCATTTTAGATTGCTCAAAAGATGAATCTGAGGGAAACATTCTCCAGCAAGCAAAAAGGTATTACGAAAGGGAATCATGGAGGTATCAACAATCAGGTATAATTGTTCTTTAATTTACTTCCTTTGTGTTTCGTAAAATCTTTGGGTTTCGATTATTAGTCATTGTTTATTGCTAACGCTCCAAATCCTTAGAAAACCCTTGATTACATTGGTGAACCCGACTCTGTTTTGCTTGTTTCCATATGATTTTTTGTTGTTTTGCAGGTACAGGTATGGATCGACGCAACTATTTTTTTAAAACATCGTGACGCATTTGATGAGTCGTGACACATCTACTGACAGAAGCAATGCAATCGACCTGAGAAGCCGCAACTGACATCCCGAACGACGCATTTGATCTCCCGAGCCGCACTTGAAGACCCGAATGATGCATCTGCCCTGTCGAGCCACATCTGTCTAGTAAAATTTTCTTTCAGTTTTGCCATTTTGATTTTCAAATTTTTGGGTTTTTCTGTTTACTAGTTTTCTGGTTTTATGTTTTTCTCTTTTCTTTTTTTCTGTGTTCTTTAGTCCTGCATGTTAATTAGATTAGATCTTTTGTTTTACTAATATTTTCTTGTAGCATGTGGCGATCTTCTTTCATGTGTCGAAGACCATTACATAAGAGACTACTAATATTCATTGTTTGCAGATTCGCTTGTCAAAGAAGGAATAAATAAACTTTGTGTTTGTTTTCTTAGATTAGCAAACATTTGAGTTTGGTGCATATAAAATGAAATCATGTCTTTTATGCTTGATTGTGATTGTGGAATGGTAGGTGAGTATGATCTCGCTTGGTGAAAACCTTGTGATCAGAAAATCAGACCCATTCTTTTCTGTTATTTACCTTGACTTGGTACATCAGAGTATCCTCTCCCCTCGTGCTTTCGGGTGATCTTGGGTGTAAGAGAAATGGTTACCAACTCTAGAAATTGGGCCTGCCTGGGGATTTCATCACCCCAATGCGACTCAAACCAGCAACGGAGCTAAAGCCAAGCTACCCCCAACCGGTATATAAATGTAAACCTTAAGGGAAAACCTAAGGTTGTGAGTGTGGATGTGTCATACGGATGGAGTTGTACTCCCTTAAACCATGTTGAGCTTAACCTCTTCAGGATGGAGTGCCACCTTAATGGTGATTAATCTCTTGCCCCATGTATGGCCACTCGAACAGGGGTCCCAAACTAAAAACTCTTGTGTAGTAATCCAAAATCCTTCTATTTGCTAGCACAGCACCAGTCGGTGTGAAGGCATCCACACCTTCACAGTTTGTAGTAGAGGTGATCAACTCGCCATGGAGTTTCATGGGGGTTGGAAGCTTGGTTGGCCTGAGAAGAGAGTGCACTGTAAGGGGGAGCCCGTGCAGCCAAGCTTCTGAATTCACACGCTACAGATATACAGTTATGTGGAATCTAGCGAATACTGTCATGGCCTAAACTAGGATCGTGCTTTTCTGATGTGTGTTTGGTTACTTTATAAAACACTGTGTTTGTCAAGTGTTTTCTATTTTTTACCATAGTTCAAAACAAAACAGTCATCAAACAGATCAAAACTTCCATCAAAACAACACAAAAATCACTTTGAAACCAAACTGTGTCACATCTGTCGAACCACAACTGCTATTCTGTAACACAACTACTCTGATAAACCACATTTGAGACTTAGAACACTGCATCTGTAGGCATCGTGACGCATATGTCAACTTAAAATCCATAATTGAAAACAGAACTGCATTTGCTAAACGGTGACGCATTTGCCAAATTGTGACGCATTTTCCTGTCAAAATTTTAAACTTCATAGTCGAAACCTAAGGTCTTCAAATTGTCAACCATTTGTCAAACTCTGTCACCAAGAAGACTCTGTCAGAAACTAAAACTTGAAATTGCTCAAAGTCTTGTCTAAGCTTGCATTAGTCACCATAGGTTTCATACATCATTCCTTCTAGTTTCATACATTCAACATTACGTTGTCCTTAGGCCCATACTTGCATACTTAGGATTAGGAAAATCTTAAGCACATCTTTGCAAAAACATCATTTTCGACATTAGACCCTCTTGGACTAAGTTATCAAACCTCCTTTAGTCATTGTCCTCTTTTGTGAGATTTCTTCCAACTCAAAAGTCTAGTTAGGAAGACTCACTAGTCATTTAGACTTAGTCAACTTGTCATTTCCAACGAAGTCCTTTAGCAGTCAAAATTGAAAACAAAGTTCAAGTTTAGAGGTGCTTAGATAACCTTGTCTTACACTGCATAGAAATTGCATATCCTTATTCACAAAAAATCCAAAAACATTAGTCATTCTAGTTTTCATCTTGAACCTTAGACTTCACATAGTGTTATACTTGCATTTAGGCTATCATTCCTATTTGAGCAATCTCATTTATGGTTGAAACCAGACTTCAAAAACAAAAGAGACAAATGGAAAACTTTAGACAAGGCCCCCCATTTACAGTCAACAATCATCCATATGACTCAAACTGGACCTTGTACGATCCATTTACCAATCTAGACAATCAACCTCCAACAACAACGCAATCCTCGTCAAACAGTACATTCAAACTCTACTTGCAAAGAGATGAAAATGGTCAACTACTTCAGGAAAACATAGAGGCATTGACACAAGACCCAGAGGTCTATCAGCTTGCTGAAACAATAGCTCATCAGGATAGAGACAGATTCGTAGCCATGCTCTTGAGTGAAGGAGCTAAGTTACCACCAGGATTTGATGCCAACACACTAAATTTGACACTTCATGACTCTAATGCCAATAACACACATAACATGTCACATAGTGGTCAACTTCTAAATACTACGAACAATACTTCCTTTGGGATGACAATGACAGTACATACCACGCCCAACATCCCAAACATCTCCAACATAATAAATGCTACATCTATTGGGGGATCACAATCATCCACAACATCCACAACACTACCCCAATCAGATGGAACCACTCTGGGCTCCTCAACAACATGGGAAAATTATTCCAATCCTCTTTTTACCACGACAGTAAATACCACGGGGGCATCATCAAGTCACCACAATCCCCCTTTGACAACTACATCTACTACCATGAACACAACTTCGACAAATCTGTTTAGCAGTAATTCACAAAATCCTTTGGGAGGAGCCACAGGACGTATCTTTATTAAAGGACAACAACAAAACATTAACACGACAACACAGTCAAATGCCATTGCCTCCCAAGGCACAAATACAAACGTCCTCCTTGTACAAAACCAACAATTTACACAATTTACACAAGGTGGCCAAATAACACAACCCATGACATCATTGATACACCATAACATTCATGGTCACAACATCCCCCAAATAACGACACACATGGCTGGGGGACATATCCCAACATACTCATCCAACATTCATACTCATCAACATGCACCAAATCATAACTTCCAATACCAACAACACACGTCATATGTACCACAACAATCTGTACCACCACAATATACCAACATTCACGCGCACCAGACAGGAACCAATGGTGTACCAAGCAACCCAACATACAAAAACGTAACCGACCCTACCATAGATGAACTCAAAGCAAGAATGAGAGATATGGAGAAAAATATGCAAACCATGTACATTTCAAGTAGGAAATCAGAAATATCATATGGCCTGGATGTATACCCTTTCGACACGAACTTACGTATGCCTGCATTTCCACTAGGATACGTGTCACCCAACTTCACAAAATATAGAGGCAAGACAAATCCCATTGAACATGTTCGCGAATTCGCAACCAACTGTATGGATATCGCCTACGAACCAACATACTTGATGAGACTTTTTTCCAATAGTTTAGCAGGTCAAGCCCTTGAATGGTTTTCAATGCAAAAAGATATCCAAACATGGGATGAGCTCAAACAAAAATTCATAATAAATTACGCGTACAACATTGACATGGATACCTCTATCACTAGCTTGTGCAATCTCATGCAAGAAGACTCTGGTGAGACATTTATTTCATTCTTTCAAAAATGGAGAAGCCTTGCTAGTCGATGTCACATTGACATTCCTGAAAGGGAAAAAGTCGACATGTTCGTCCAAACACTTCTAGGACCCCTAAAATTTGCTTTGCAAATACATTGTTGCACAAACTTCACAGAATTGGTTGAAAAGGGAGTCTAGATTGAGAAAGCCCTTATTGCAAAGGGAGAACTGAGATATGGTTCCAAAAACATGAACATTAATCCACCAGCTGACAAAAACAAATATTGGGTTAAGAATAAGCATGTTACAAATGACGGTGTTGATGCCAAGACTGCAAACACTGTAGGTCCCGTATTAGCCCTGAAGGGGGTTCAACAACAAAACAAACCAACAACAACATTGACACCCCCTCCCAATACTTTTTCAAACACCCAAAGTGGTCAAAATAATCAAGGGCAATATCGTCAAATGAGACAATTTCCTAGGGGTCGCATATACACCCATTTGGGTGAACCCATTGAAGAAGTCCTTAAGAAATGCATCCAGGACGGGGTCATCACACCTCCGGAAATCAAACCATATGACCCAGGACAGTTCAAACCATCATGGTGGAATGACAATGCACTTTGCGAATACCATCGAGCCAAAGGACATACAACCTCTAACTGTCGACAACTAAAAAACCTAATTCAAGATCTTATTGAAAATCGCACAATCGAAGTAGGTGGATCACAATTCACCTCCAATGCAAATCATAATATCCACAAGAATCCACTGCAGGATCATGGTTCTCATAATGCATCCACATCAGGTTCACAGAACCAAGCTAACTTCGCCCGAGTCAAGTACGATTATTCTAGTGGACCAATTATAAACAATGTATGAACTGAAGATGGGTACATCAATACCATTATGATCAAGAGAGCACCCCAGTGTAATGCTACTACTCACAGTGGCAAGGTCACTATAGCTGGCCCACCTCCCCCTAGACAAGCCAAAATCACAATACTGGGCCCATCGGCTAAACAATCACAACCTGCTTCATCGGCTAAATAGCCAAAACCTGTCTCAACCCCACAACAGTGGAAACCCAAGAGTCAGTTCAACCTCATTGACTAGCTAGGAAAGACTCTCATGCAAATATCTATCCTAGAGCTGCTTCGTATCTCTCCTACGCACAAATATATCCTAGAAAAAACTCTCCTAGAGTCTTCGGTCCCTAAGGACATCGATGTCAATCAGTTTGAAACTATGGTGGGATATCTCACCATGCCACACCACATCACCTTCTCAGATCAAGACTACTCATCAAATAAAACCAACCACAATGATGCATTACACAGAAAATTTTGTCCACAAGCACAAAGTTAGATGGGTTTTAGTAGATGGCAGAGCAGGGTTGAATATATGCTCCCTCAAATTGATTAAGGCTCTTGGGTTCTCTGATGCGTGCGTAGACCCAACGAAAAGCATAGTGATCAAAGCATACGATGACGAGGAATGCTCTTCAAGGGGCGTTATCTCTCTCCCTATCAGAGTGGGACCGGTCATTGTAGACACAACCTGCCAGGTCCTGGATTTAGAACTACCGTATAACATCTTACTTGGCCGTCCATGGATTCCCACCTTAAAAGCCATTCCATCAACATACCACCAATGCCTCAAGTTTCCTTTTGATGATACAGAAGTCACCATATACGGATACCCCGACCCTTTCCAATATTGTACAAACTTAAGGGGAATCTCTGAAAACTAAGTACCTATTAATCGAGGAGCCCCTGGCTGCTCGTCATCCAAATATATCAACCCTTCCACACTCACGTCATCTTCCACATCCACTCCATCCATGTCTTCCGCCATACCACCACCTTCCACCAGCTCTAAGACAGAATCCACCGTCACAATCCAAGACCTTGGCTGCGGAGAATTCAAACTACACATAGCATATAGCATAACAACAATTCTCGGGTCTCCCAAGGACTATGGTCGACCATGTTTCAGAATGGAACCTTAGGAAACCTTCAAAGTTCCACCTAATATAGTTTTTATCAAGTGGGGAGACATGAGTGAGGAAGACCTTACTGACATCACAGGATGGATCTATAAGGATACTGTCACATTACCCCCATTACCAGTTCAAATATATGGCAAAGGTTATGACTTCATGAAGGCTAAAGGCTACAATGGTACTAGTGGCCTTGGAAAAAATAAAACTGGTCGAAGGGAACCCATAGAAAATTTTTAAATTCTAAAGTATCTTGGTTTAGGGTTTGGATCACTCAACGATGACAATCGACATACCTCTATACTTTCAAATGAGCGAGTACATACTTCGAAAAGTGTCGAGACTACTAGGGAAACCCTAACCGAAACAGACTCCCACGAGTGGGAATTTGGCTCCGAACGATCCCTAAGTGACTGTTGTCTTGATGATTTGTTTGTCGAACCATGGGAACTGACCTCTGAACAACGATTTTAGCAAACATTCAAAATTGAGTAGGCACCAAATAATCAAAATCCTACTACCACTTCCCATGACACACAACAACCATCATCTGAACCCCCTCAGTCTAATCTATCCAAAGTGTCAGATGATATTGATAGCCAGGGCTCTAAAACCTTCACTCCTTATTATGACAATGAATATGACACTAGTGAAGGAGAATACTGGATAGAGTCTGATGTCGAGTTGGATGATGATAACCTTATTTACAACATTATTGAATCCATCTGCATGCTATCCACATCCTCACCCCAATTCACTAGCCTTGATGATGGCATTTCTTTAGTTTACCCTGAGCTAGTCGATTGGGACCAACAAGGACCACCAGTTCTAGACACATTTCAGAATGATGAGGCAATAGCTGAATTCATGGGATTACAAGAAGGCATACCCAGTGGGGACCACAAATCCAGATTTTCCATTGATTTAGACTACACCGCATACTTCGGCGAGACTGTTCAGTCCTCTAGTCGCAAAAGTAAAAATAAAACAAAAAGTGAAATGTCTCTAGGTGAAAACTGAAAGGCGACTCTTGACGATAAAATAGTAAAAATAAAGGATGTATCTGCAGGTGAAAACCTCTCTGAGGCACCCAAAGATGGAGGACTGGACTTTCTCCTTGTGCAACAGGAGAAATCGGCCATGCCTTTTAAGGACACAATAGAGGATAATATTTCAACTGTAGAAGACCCCAAGATGGTCCTATTTGCCGCATCATTGACTAATGAAGAGAAACCAGAATTTCATAAATTCTTTACAGAACGGAAGATCAACTTTGCATGGTCCTACACTAACATGCCAGGATTGGACCCCAAACTTGTTCTGCATCATCTGCCACTATTACCCAATGCTAAACTAGTCAAGCAGAAGTTGCGCAAAATGCACCCTCAAGTTGCCCTATTGGTCAAGGCCGAGTTAAAGAAATTACTGGATGCCAGATTCATAAGGTCTATAGATTATGCTGAATGGATTTCCAATCTAGTGCTGGTGACAAAGCCAAATGGGCTGATTCGGGTATGTATAGATTTCCGAGACCTAAACAAAGCATGTCCAAAGGATGACTTTCCTTTGCCCAACATTGACATCATAGTTGACCTAACTGCAGGACATGAGATGCTATCCCTCATGGATGGTTTTTCTGGTTATAATCAAATCTGCATTGCTCCTGAAGATCAACACAAAATGACATTACTTTCCCATGGGGTACATACTATTGGAATGTCATGCCCTTCGGTCTCAAAAATGCAGGTGCCACATACCAAAGGGCTATGACCACAATCTTCCATGACATGATGCACAATATAATGGAAGATTATGTAAATGACCTGTTGGCCAAATCAGCAACTAGGAAAGATCATTTGAAGGTACTCGACAAAATTTTCAAGAGACTTGAAGAGTACAAAGTTCGGCTAAACCCTAAGAAGTGTGTTTTTGGGGTCACGTTAGGAAAACTATTGGGATACATAGTTTCCCGAAGAGGCATAGAGGTCGATCCGGAAAAAGTCAAAGCAATTATAGACATGCCTCTGCCTAAAGGGATCAGTGAACTCAGAACTCTGCAAGGCAGAGTACAATCTACTTGGCATTTCATAGCCCAATTGGTAGATAAGTGCCATCCGTTCTAGTACCTGTTGCGCAAAAGTGTCCCCTTTGTATGGATGGATAAATGTCAAGAGGCCTTCCAGCAAATCAAAGATTACCTGCTGTCAACACCAGTACTCATGCCACCCATTCATGGAAAGTCGTTGATTCTATACATCTCCACTACTAGTTCAGCATTGGGGGCATTGCTGGCCCAAAATGATCACGAAGGAAAAGAAAGAGCAATCTATTACATCAGCCGCACACTGATAGGCTATGAGTTGAACTACACATACATTGAACGTGCATGCCTCGCTGTTGTCTTTGCATCCCAAAAATTAAGACACTATATGCTCAGTCATCAGACATAACTGGTTGCCAAGATTGATCCATTGAAATATCTACTAAGTCGAGCAGCATTAATAGGCCGGTTGGCAAAATGGGTCATGATCCTAAGTGAGTATGACATATAGTATGTTGAGCACAAAGCAATAAAAGGGAAAGTAATAGAAGATCAACTAGTAGATGCACTGATTCAAGCCACTCATCCATTAGTAACTGATTTTCCTGATGAGTCCATTTTTCATACGGAACCAGCATCACCATGGAAACTATATTTTGATGGGTCTCATACTGGTCATGGCTCAGGCGCTAGAATCTTGTTTATCACACCACAGGGGGATTCAATTCCTAAGTCATTCAGGATCACTTTCCCTTGTACAAATAACATTGCTGAATATGAAGCACTCATCACAGGTCTCAAGTTGGCAATCAAATGGAAAATTCAGACATTGCTTGTATTTAGGGACTCCCAGCTCGTAATCAACCAAGTCAATGATGACTATGAAACAAAGGATGAGAAGTTGCTTCCCTACAAGAGGATGGTGGACAGTTTCTTGACATACTTTCAATCGATTTCTTTTGAACAAATCCCCAGGGTACAGAATAAGGCAGCTGACGCAATGGCTACTATTAGTTCTCTCTTGGACATCCCTAAAAATGTGTCACAATTTGAGTTCTTAGTAGAGCAGCTTTTGATACCAGCATATGATATCCCAGAATCATAAATGGTTTGTGAACTTGTTGGTCCCAACTCTCCTTGGTATCAAGACATTTACGATTACCTAAAGTCTCACACCCTTCCACTGAACCTGTCAAATAACCAACAGAAGTCCTTCATTAGAAAATATGCAAGGTATGCCATTGTCAGTGACACCCTATACCACCGTAGTTTCGATGATACCCTCCTTAGATGTCTTGACACTGATGAAGAATGTACGACCTTATGAGTACACGATGGTATATGCGGATCTCATTCGAGTGGTCCTACGCTAGCTAAGAAACTGACGAGACTTGGGTATTATTGGCCGACAATGGAAAAAGATGCAATTGAATATGTCATGACTTGTCACAAATGTCAAATACACAGTGACTTGGTCCATACCCCAGCACAAGAACTCCGGCCCATCACTTCTCCTTGGCCCTTCGCTCAATGGGGACTCGACCTTGTGGGTAAGATTCATCCAACCTCATCCAATGGCCATAAATTCATTATTACCGCCACTGAGTATTTTACAAAGTGGATTGAAGCCATCCCATTGACATATATTACTAGCAAACAAATATCAAAGTTCATTCTCAACTACATCATTTTCTGGTACGGCCTTCCATAGTCCATCATCACTGACAACAGATGTCCGTTCAAAAATCAAGACGTACATGAGTTATGTGAATGATTCCATATCCAACACCACTTTTCATCTCCATACTACCCACAAGGAAATGGCCAAGCTGAGGCGTCAAATAAAACCATTGTCAAGATTCTCAAAAAGACTGTCAATGACGCTGGCTGTGACTGGCACATACAACTTAACCCTGCTCTATGGGCTTATCGAACTAGCATTCGTACACCTACAAGGGCCACCCCATTTGCCCTGGTCTTTGGCGCTGAAGCCATCTTACCCATTGAGGTCGAAATTCCTTCGCTACGAGTCTCCTTGAAGGGTCTAACTAATGAAGAGGACTACCGACAATCACGCCTGCATGAGCTGGAAATGCTGGAAGAAAGATGACAAAACTCACTGAATCATCTCCAAGCATATTAGAACTACCTTTGTTGCAGCTACAATAAAAAGGTTATAGTTAGAAAGTTTGACATTGGCGACCTAGTTCTAATGCAGAACCCCAAGAACCAAGCAGATAGAGAAAATCCAGGAAAATTTGAACCAAACTGGCTAGGTCCCTATATTATCATATCTTCTTTTAGTTCTGGAGCTTATCAATTGGCAACTCTAGATGGGGAACAGTTGACATAACCCATCAATAGTTTACATCTCCAAAAGTTCTATGCATAGCATCAGAGTATGGAGCTGAAAGCCAAAAAATACAAAAAAAATTGAAAAAAGGATAAAAATCATCACTTTGATGAAAACCTAGCAAACACGCATCTTGGTGACACCAAAAAAAAAAAAAATCAACAAAATCATGAAAATAGTAAAGAGAAAAATGATTCGTTCAATAGTGAAAACCTGGCAAACAAGCGCTTTGGACAGGTACCATGGTGAAAACCTAGCAAACAGGCGCCATGCGTAATCAATCATTGCTCTGCTAGCTACTGTCACTTGGTCGAACTTGGCCTAGGATGAAAGGTATTTCTGCTATTATTCCACAAATCGCCATCACATCCTACCCTACCTGTCATAGTAGATAAATGATTGACATCAAGTCCTGACGACTGTCTGTCTACCAAGTCAGCAGCATCCCGTCCATATCACTTGTAAATGGCTAAGTCTTAGACCTGACTGGGGGAAAAATGTTTATCATGAAACTGCAGTGGATGTCACACATGATCTTAACATTGGCAAAAAGTCCTGAAAAAAGACAAAAACATTAGCAAAAAGTCCTGAAGAAAAAAGACAAAAACATTCACAAAAAGTCCTGAAAAAAGACCAAAAACATCACAAAAAGTCCTAAAAAAAGACAAACATTGGCAAAAAGTCCTGAAAAACAACCACAAACATCACAAAATGTCCTGAAAAAAGACCTAAAAATCATAAAATGTCCTGAACAAAACCAAACAAAAACACCAGACTGTTCGAAAAGTGCAAACATATGGGCATCTCTTGTCAAAGTCAATCATGTCAAATCAGTCTTCGTCATCTATCTGAACTACATTGTCTCTGTGCATTTGCTACGTAGGCAAGACTCATACTTGAGTCCCCGAGACATTAGGTCAGTCATTTTAGGTTTGTCAAAATAAAATCATGATGCAATCTTTGCTCACCAAGACAAAGTCATTGGTCGTGTCGAACTACGAGGTCTCTGAGTGTATGATGTAGGCAAGGCCATCTATTGATGAGCCCCTGAGGCCGCACTAGGTCAGTCCATTAGGGTTCATGGCACTACACTGACACACACACCAAAAGTCTTCAAACTCCTAAACCAAAGTAAAACAATCATTTATTCAAACATGGCTAATCTCATCAACATGTCACTCATATCATCAAGGCAATATCGACATATAGTCAAACACAAGTCAAACTCGGTCAAAACAAGTCAAACCATCATAAACCAGTCCAACTGTCAAATTTTGATTAGTCTTCATATGAGTCCTTTTGAACGATAACCTCTGTCATTTACGCCTTAGGATGTGTCCTTCCTAGGCATCGTCATCTTCATTTGACATCTTGAGTGATCCTCTTGATATTTAAAGATCACTCTTCATGACATCAGTATTCTTCAGATGTGTCCTTCTGAACAACCAACTCTGTCATTTATGCCTCAGGATGTGTCCTTCCTAGGCATCATCATTATTTTGAGGGACCCCTTACGACCATTAGGGATCAAATCCTCTAGTCATCGACATTATTCAGGATGTGTCCTTCCTGAATTCACCAAGTCTCGGCATTTTCCAAGGTCAATCAAAACTTTAAGCATTTTGACATTATCAGACATGGTATCTTGGCATCAGAATAGTGGATATCCAGACGTACTTGGCAAACACTTTACAATTGTCTTTTGATCTTTTATCATGTTATTAGTTTTTCCAAGAGATCCCACTAAGCAGGATTTAGAGAAGCAGCGATGTAGCATGGCAATTGAGGCGCATGACTACTAGCTTCTCAGCGAGATCCTGATTCTGGGATTTAGAAAAGCAACGACATATCATGATAGGGACTTTATTTTTGGTATTTTGGCAATCATGTCACTAGTTTCTCAAAGATGTCTTGGAAACAGGATTTAGAGAAGCAGCGACGTTTCATGATCTGTTCTTGTCTTTTTTTGCTTGTGGTTGATTATGACAACAAGACTGGGGCAATCACACTCGTAGTATGAGTCATGATCATCCTTGTCTGTGACTGTTTGTCTTAGGTAATGGTACGACCTTGCACACCTTGATCTATGTCATACCATGGTGTTTGTGGGCCATTACAATAGTTTTCCCAATGATGATTAAGAGCAATAAATATTAAAAGTCCTACAGTAAAGTTTTGAAGGATTTGGTCTAGGAATTAACATGTATTTTCATAGGGCTCATGTCTTCTCTTCTTTGATCTAGTCATCTTCTCTCATCGGTCTCGTCATCTTCTCTCGTCCATCCCACGATGATATCCTGTGACGTCCAAAAACATAAGTGCATACATGATCATATACATTGCATTAGGTCCATACATACATCATCCATGGCATTAAATCATATACATAAGCACAAGAATTGCATTAACATAATCATCAACATTACATCTTTTACATCAATACATCATGCACATCATTAACATAATCATATAAATAAGCATTGCATCATCATGGCATCAAAAATCACAAATAGGCATCATAGGACATACATGGCATCATAAATTAAACATCATACATGTCATAATACATAAAGCAAAGAGCATCACCTAACACATATAGGCCGCATTAAAAATGCATCATCATATAGTATCATCTCAAAAAGGTACAATGTCATAGGATAATGTCATGGAATATCCCAAAAATGGAGCTCGTAGGCTCAAAATCATATACATAGTGTGTCATAATACAAAATGCCCCTAGGGTAGACCCTCATCATCCCCTCGAGGTGAAGAATGTGGAGGAGGAAACTCTATCATAGGCACTGAAACAATAGGTGGTCCTGTAACAACCCCTGTCTGTGAAGCTGTCAGAACTGAGAAGGCAAGTGTCATCTCAACAGTATAGAACACCTATGCGGTCACTACAGTTGGACTCTAGGAGATAGAAGGATCTGTAACTAGTGGTTGTACCTGTCTTGATCTTTGCACAGAACCAGTCGACCCATGGCTGTGACCTACAGAGTGCCGAGGAGAATGATGTGACCTATGTCTAGATGTGTGACCTATCGAAGTGGACCCTCCGACGCTAGTGTGGCTCCTGGTACCACTGCCACTGCCTGACTTGTGTCTGCTACCAATCCTTGTCTGTGATCAGGACAAGGTAGGATCTCGTCGCTCTGGCGGCACTGCCTGCTCATAGAGAGTTCGGTACTGCCCCAATCTAGTGCTAACTCTCGCTAACTCCTGAGCCATGTCTCCCATAGGTCCTGTTCACAAGGCTGCAAACTCGGTGCACCACTGGGCTGCATCCTGCTGGCGGATCACCGCCTGATCCCGCTCTACTTAGGCTACCTCCAAAGCTGACTGTAGAGTCCTAGCCTATGCCAAGCTGGCGTCCAATCTCTGCTGAAGGTCTACCACTCTTTGATCAGTTGTAGCATCTGGCGGCAACCCTAAAGTGGATGGTATCTCCTCCTCCCCCTCCACCATCTACCATCTAAGAAGTCTCTCGGCCTCACCTACGGCATCCTCCTCATCATCATCATCATCCTACCCTGCCACCTCCTCCTCCTACCCACCCACCTCCACCTCCATCTCTGGCATATCCTCATGCCTCTTTGCATCCACCTCCTCTTCCGATGCCCTGACATCCACCTCCTCCTCCGGTGCCCTGACATCCACCTAGACCTCCACCTCCTGTCCCCTCACCTCGGCCTCCTTCTCCTATCCACCCACTGCCCTCTCCTCCTCCTATCTCTCCTCGCCCTCTCCCTCATGTCTGGGCTACTCCTCACCCTCACCCTCCTCACCAACCTCTGGGATGGCATCTAATGCTGCCCTCACCACTCGTGGGTGTACCCTCCGGACCTGTCATTGCCCATCTCGTTGTCGCCTCCGCCCATCTCTGCCATCATCTCCTCCCCGGCCTCCGTCCCTGCCTCTATCTCCACCCCTGCCTCCATCCCTGCCTCCACCCCTACCTCCACCTCTGCCTCCATCATCCCCACCCCTCCCTCTGTCTCCGCCCCTCCCTCCATCTCCATCCCTGCCTCGGCCTCTCCCTCTGCCTCCATCTCTGCCTCTGCCACCTCATCTAACCCGTGGCACTCGCGGAATAACTGACCACCTGTCAACTGGTGCTAGCCCGTCTGGATCTGTCAAGGGAACTGGTCAGCGTGCCTAACACCATAAATCATATGTCGACGTCGTACCGGGATCTACTGCTCCTCCTCTCCAACCCCAGGCCTGGGATACCAACCTGTCTATCTGGTGAGTCGCAAATGCTACTGGGATGGCTGGCCCCCAAGCATACTCTCGGGAGGACCTAGCATACTCTGCTGTCCCTACAGGCACATCCTGCTGCTCGCCAAACTATCTCAATACATGCTGCGGCAGGTACATCTCAATGATCAAGGACGTCTGCACTGTCCTGCCAATAAGATATTTGTACTGTCTGCAGAAGCTGAGATGCTTGTCCTCATCATCCCATGCCTCACAATCCCTGTACAGCCTCCAGATGAATGTCACCATGGTATCAATCTGATGCTGCCATCACCCTGTCTCTCCCATATGGGTCTGCTGTAATGCATCGGCATAGTAGTAAGAGTAGGGCATCCCCTTGGCTAGCTGCGGTCTGTCAATAGGAGGGTAGAATATGGCAATGTGCTCCCATGCCCAGATCATCATAAGAGTGGTCCCACAGGAGATACTCTCTCCTCTCATGTACACAACATCGTGAAGCTGATGATAAAGCATCCCTAGCAGGCAAGGACCCCATGCATAAACTATCTTATCTCACCTCATGCCGACCAGGACGTCCCCCCAACCAATCGGAAATCCATGTCCTCGCTGGTTAGGAATCAGGATACCCACGATCATCGTCGCCAGAAATGCATCGAAGCGAGCGTAGTGCTCCGCCAGGAACTCCCATCGGATCTCATAGTCCTAAATCCCCAATCTAGCACCCTGATCCCGATAATAGGCACGGAAGGTCTGCTCGCCATGTCGTGGATCATAGACAATCCACTCTCCTCGAATAGGAATTCAGAGAATTTGGTAGACGTCCTCCAAGGTAATGGTAGCCTCACCCGTCGGCATGTGGAAGGAACAGGTCTCAGAGTGCCATCGCTCGCATAATGCGGTCAATAATCCCCTGTTCGCCCGAATGGCAGGTATGAACGCAACATAGAATAAGCCCAGTTGCATCAATCGTCGTCGCTCTCGTGGGCCTAACTAATCAGCAAACTGAAAGGTGATCGGTCTGCTCTCCCTCGTGTAGATAAGGGAAAGCTGCCTCTGCAAAAAGATGAACACTGCATCAGCACTTTTTGGACAACTGACAACATCATGGAAAGCAACTAAGGGCATGAAAACATCAAAGCAAGTTGTATTAAAGAAACAGGCAAATGCGTCGCAAACAAGCAATTGCGTCTTGAAAACACAACTGCGTCGTTCAAAACATCAAGTGCATCTCGACATGTCAATTGCGTCTCGATATAGCATTTGCGTCACTAAAATGCGAATGTGTCGCAACATTGCTATTGCGGCATGATCTGGCCATTGCGACGTTCAACCCATCGATTGCATCTCAATTTGATGATTGCGGCACTCCAGAGGTCAAATGCGACTCGACATGTCACTTGCATTGCACGAATTATCAAATGCGGTGTGAACCACCGGAGCAACCACGTTATACTAGGCACTTGCATCGCGACGCATCAAATGCGTCGAACGCGAAGGCAATTGCGGCTTACATGAACGTATATGCGTCACGACGCAAGCGTTGACTACCCTAGAAAGCATTAAATAGCACATAAAATGATAAAATGACAAAGTGCATTTAAGGTACATACCGCCGGCTCTGAGCCCTCTAGTTGTCTGAAGGTCCTCACGATCTCTTCGCGGTGCTCTGACACTGGAATAACCATCCTCGCTGCTGCACCTTTCGCTCTGAGCTCTCAAGTTTCGCAAGGTAAATAGTAAAAGTGAATTGACTTTACCCCCTTTGTCAACCTATTTATAAGGTCAAAATGGCATTTTTCAAACAAAGTCAATACTGGAGGCTCATTTGAACACCTTTGACTTCCTCGTAAGTTGCTTTAAACATGTTAGAATCCGAAACTGACTACGCCGTTGTTTTTTTGGTCATCAAATTGATTTATCGCGACCCTTTACAAATTTTTTGGGCACCAGCTCAAAATTTGAAAATTTCCCGAGGGGGCAATGATACTTTGTACCCTCGCTGGGGCATATTCTTGGCTTATTTTCTTTGTCACAACGCAACAAGCAACGTTATGACAAAGAGGGGCAAAATGTAGACACCTAAAAATGACCTAGGCCTGCAAGCTTCATTTTTACCACTTTCGTCCTAGCATAATTATGACATTTAATTATGTCCTTGGTCCACATTCGACTATTGATTAAATAATTCATGATTATTTAATTAATTCATGTCCTTTCATTCCTCTTGATTATTAAATAAATAAATTCTATTTATTTATTAAATACGTCATTAACTGTCTAAGTCTTTCTTTAATTAAATAAATTTCTTAATTTATTTAATTCCCCTTTTGTCATTTAATTCTTCTTGATTATTGAATAAATAAATTTCATTTATTTATTAAATACGTCACTAACTGTCTTAATTAAATAAATTGATTAATTTATTTAATTAATTAATCTCATCTCCTAAATTAAATAATTAAATCTAATTATTTAATTGCCAATTCATATTCTTCTCATTTTAAATAAAATAAATTATTTAAAATGTCATGTCAATCTTAACTGTCAGTCCCTTTTTGATAAATAATCTGAAAAAGATTATTTATTCTCTCATAAAATCCATAATTTGAATTAATTTAATTCAAATTGGTAATTAATCTTCCAAGAATCAAGCAATCAGGCAGATTCTTGATTTTTCGAATCTTATCTTCAATCCACATCTTATCTCTTTGATTTTTCAAATCTTGCAAATCAGGCAATCTTATCTTCTGGATTTTTCAAAAATCTTTATTTTCTAATTAATTTTTCTCATTTATTCTCCACCGTCGATCCGATTTTATTCTGACCGTTCGATTAAATATTTTTCCCTAACCCTAATTAGGGATTCTTAGGTTTAATCTGGATTGTTCATTTCATCAATTTATCTCGTCTGTCCATTCAAAATGGCCTTTTCTATAAAATGCCATTTTCTTCTCATTATTGAGGACACACATTTGGCCTAATTATTATAGGCATTTATTTACTCGCATGTTCATGGTCATAGGTAATATTAGTATTTCAATTTTGGTATTATTTTAGACATAAGCATTGGTTTGTAGACATAGTCATTTAGGCATATCAAATCCTTCAAATCTTGTTGTAGGTCTTAGGCATTTTAGATTGCTCAAAAGATGAATCTGAGGGCAACATTCTCCAGCAAGCAAGAAGGTATTACGAAAGGGAATCATGGAGGTATCAACAATCAGGTATAATTGTTCTTTAATTTACTTTGTGTTTCGTAAAATATTTGGGTTTTGATTATTAGTCATTGTTTATTGCTAACACTCCAAATCCTTAGAAAACCCTTGATTACACAAGTTACTATCAGTAGTACCTTTATTAATTCCAAGTTTTAGCAAATACTTATCTAATCTGGCATACCATGCTCTTGGGGCTTGCTTAAGTCCATACAATGCTTTCTTTAATCAACAAATCACATCTCCCTGATTAGTCAATTGAAATCCATCAGGTTGCTCAATATACACTTCTTCTAGTTCACCATTTGGAAATGTTGACTTGACATTCTTTTGATAAACCTTGAAATTTTTGTAAGCAACATAAGCAAGAAATGATATCACAGCTTCAATCCTAGCCACAGGGGAAAAAGTTTCTTCAAAGTCAATTCCTTCCATCTATGAATATCCTTTACACACCAGTCTTGCTTTGTTTCTAACAACTTCACCTTGCTCATTCAGTTTGTTCTGAAAGACCCATTTAATTCCAATTACATTTTTTTCCTTAGGTCTAGGAACAAGAATTCATGTATCATTCTTCTCAATTTTCTATAGCTCTTATTTCATTGCTTCCATCTAATGTTCATCTTTGTATGCTTCATTGACTCTATTAGGCTCATTCTTTGAAATCAAACAATATTCTTCTGCAATTCTTCTCCTAGTTTGAACACATTTGTTCTTATCACCTATAATCTAATCTTTTGAATGATTTAGTCTTACATACCTTGGAGTCTTAGGATGTTCTTGAACTTTAGGCTCTTGTGATCTCACTTTTGCACTTTCACTAGTTGCTTCCTCTTAGCTTTCCTGATTCACTAAAATGATTTGCACTTGATTTTGAGTCTGAACTAAACTGACATTTTGATCATCTGAATCATATGCACAAGTTTTGGATGGTCTGGTTGTGTCTTCATCAACCTTGACATTAGCACTTTCAACTACTTTCCTCAATCTCTTATTGAAGCACTGGTAGGCTTTACTATTAGTAGAATAACCAAGAAAGATTCCTTCATCACTCCTAGCATCAAAATTTACTATATCTTCATCTTTTTTGATATAGCATTTACTCCCAAATATTTTGAAGTATCTAATAGTAGGTTTATGACCAAACCATAGCTCATAAGGGGTCTTACCAGTATCACCTTTTATTTGTACCTGATTGAGAGTGTAAACAACAATACTCATAGCTTCTCTCCAGTAGATATGTGGGACATTTCCTTCGAGCATCATAGACCTAGCAACATCTAGAACTATCTTATTATTCCTTTCCACAACTCCATTTTGTTGAGGGGTTCGCGAGGTAGATAATTGTCTCTTCATCCCATGCTCTTCACAAAAAGAATTAAACTCGCCAAAAATGAATTCACCACCCCAATCTGATCTTAGATATTTAATCTTCAAACCTATCTCTGTCTCAACCTTAGCGGTAAAAATCTTGAATTTCTCTAGAGCTTTATATTTTTCCCTTAAGAAAGAAACCCACATCAATCTAGAATAATCATCAATGAGTAACATGAAATACATGTATCCTTGTAAACTTCTAACTCTAGAAAGACCACATAGATCAGTATGCACAAGCTTCAATACTTCATTTGAACAATGTTGTTTGCTATGAAACAAAACTCTAGTTTGCTTCCCTAACTGACATTCCTTGCATATGGTATTAGTTGGCTTTACCAACTTAGGAAGATCTCTCATAGCCTGAGTAGAACTTATCTTGATAATATTATCAAATTTTACATGACACAATCTCCTATGCCACAACTAACTTTTATTAACTTGAGCAATCAGACAACTTTTACTAGCATCATTCAGGTGAAATATATTACCTTATGTTTTTGTACCTGATGCAATCACATTTCTAGAACTCCCCAATATTCCACACTTGCCATTCTTGAATTGTAGATTGTATCCCTTGTCAATCATATATCCAACACTTAAAATATTATGCTTCAAACCTTCCACATATAGAACATCATTAGTTTTATTCTTACCATCAAGAGAAATAGATCCAATACCACGAATTACACAAACTTTATCATCACCAAATCTTAGAACACCACCATCATACTTTTATCACCTGTCATGTGATACGAGCAACTAATTTCAATCAACCATTCATCCTTTTCTTCAATTCTGGCAGCTAGAGCTTTCTCCACATTCTTGCAACTAGCAGATTCAGTAGATACTAGATCATTTTCCTTGATAGAAATAAATACCCATTCATCTTCACTTTCATTCCCTTTATCAAATTCATCATCTATCACACCTTCATTAGCAGCATAATAACACTTTCTTTGGAATCTAGGCTTGTTAGGTATTGGCTTATGAACTCTTTCTAGACACCTTGAAGAAAAATGACCTATCTTATTGCAAGAAAAATATTTAAGAGGAAATTTCCCTTTATACTTACCTTCTCCTCTGAGTACTCTCTTGAAAATAAGCGCTTCAAGCCATCTAGTTTTCTCTCTTCTTTAATCTCTCTCATGTATTCCTCATACTTGAACACCTTTCTAGAAGAACTTTCACCTAGATCATATCTCTGCTTATCTTTTCTGGAGGTAGTAGCTTTGAATGCAAATTCTATCTTAGGAAGAGCATCACCAAACTCACTTAACTCAAAAGAAGCAAGCTTACCAATCAACATGTATCTGGTTACATTTGTCACAGTCTGGATCTCCTCAATAGCAGCAACTTTGTGTTTGTATGCAGTAGGCAAGGATATGAGCACTTTAGCAACAATCTCTGATTCTTCCAATGTTCCATTAGCACATCTGATATTACACACAAGTTCATTCACTCTCTGCATAAAGGCAGTAATGCTCTCATCTTCACCCATTCTCAATGTTTCATATTTCCCTTTTAGACTTTGTAGCTTAGAAATCTTCACATGGGCATCACCTTCATGCAAAGTTTCCAACTTTTTCTAGATCTCATAAGTAGTCTTCAAATCCATTACATTTGTCATCTCGAAATTAGTCAGAGCACTCAACAATGCTTCCTTAGCAATGATATTGTACTTGGAATCTTTAATCTCAGTAAAAGTAGGACCATTTTGGGGGATAACATACCTATTCTTTGTAATGTTACAATAAGATTCACCAATGCATCTCAGATGACACTCCATTCAAGTCTTCCAAAAAGAATAATTTGTTCCATCAAATATGGGACTATCCTTCTTATATTTCACCATCTCGGATCAACTTAAGCTATTAAAATTATTTCAAGGAACCTGCTCTAATGCCAATTGTTGGCAACACAAGGGAAAACAACTGAGAGGGGGGGTGAATCAGTTGTCACAGAAATTTAAACTTATTTAAACTTATTCTTAGATCCAATTAATAACCATGAAAGCATAAATCATTCCCACATTAGAAACACACATAACACCAAGATTTTTTTATGTGGAAACCCTATTAGGGGAAAACCCATGATGGAGGTTAGTCCACAAGATTATATCCTATTAAAAGTATAGAAGAATAAATGGGGAATGCACATGAATTTAGGCACAATTCTTAGAGCTTATTGCTCAAATACAACAAGGCTTACTGGCCAAAGGAAGAAAAAATATCTTACAGAAAGATTTGGATTACATCCACAAGATTGAATTGAGAAAATACCATCTGCTCATGCCTGATTATAGTTCTAGTTAAGCACATAAACTCTGCTCACTCTTCTTCACACTTAACTTCTACCTTCAAATGATTAGAAAAGTATTCACACATAGGACTCACAAAATTTGCTTCAAAATCATGCCTTCAAATGATAAAACAATTTCTCATATATATCCACAACCAAGAATAACATCATCTACATGTTGGCTTCAATAAAATATAAAATGAATACAAATTGTCAGCCCAAAACATAAATAATTATCAATGTGAATCAATTAGCATCACTCAACATAGTGATGACCCAAAATAATATCCTTAAACATGGAAAATGAACACACAAGAGAAAATATTCAATTTCAAACACACCGATCAATGTGGACATGCAAAAAATATAGAGCATGATCTAGAAACATCCACAAGAATCACAAAACACTAGATAAGCATCCACAACATTTCATGTTACTAGAATCACATCATCTTATTTTAGGAACACCAATTGAAGAAACATAAAAACTATCAGAACACAAATACTCATAACTCGATCAAATCTCCATGCAGATATCTAAGACTTAACATGGATAAACTAGATATACTTGACAACAAACCCTTTAATCCACAACCTCTAATCATGAATATACTGAGCTCGACAACATATTGAACTCCACTACACCACTGACAACTTGTAACTTACTTTATTACAATTTTCTCAATATCCTCGACATATACAGCCTCTAATTCCAATAATGTTGACATCAATGACAACCACATATCAGCAACATCCAACAACCTCAACATTGCTATTGGAATCCTCATATAAAAAATTATTAATGATATGTGCTAGCCACTTGTCTTTGATTATCTACATCCACTTCATATAAGTCTTCATCAAAGGAGCATTCACTATTAGCAATATCAGAGTCACCCATAATCATAAGTACATCATCGTCCTCCTCATTTTTTTGGTTATAGTCCTTAGGTACATCATCCTTTGCTTCAACCATCTGAGCTACTACACATTGTTGAGAAGAATGTGGCATTTGGAAAATCATGCACCATGGGGTATCTTCAACAAAATTCCTTGAATTTTTTTGTAGAGGGTTTGCTGTAGCTTTATTTTGGGTGTTTCTCTGATTATTTAGAACATGCTTCCCATTATACCAATTAGTATTATATGGGTGGTCTTGCAACCTAGGAGGTCTTTCATTTCTTTGGTAGTTTTTAGGTTGAACCTTTTCTTGCTTCACAATCTTATCATTGATGGTCTTCATAAAACTATCAAGCTTGTCCTCAATAGTTCCTCATTTAGCACTTGAACTCTTATCCTCCTTTTTGAACTCTTGAAGAGTTTTGGATAATCTCTTCTACCAACCTTACCAGTTGCTTTGCTAATATTTTTCAATATGCTCTGCCATTTTAAAATATTCCCTTAATGACTAAAGATTCTTATCTAGCAAGTGGTAACTCATTTTTGCATCAAAAGCATTGAAGTAATTTACCAAACATACATGATCATTTAATTGCAAATGAGGAGGCAACCTTTTCCTATCCTTCTAGAACCTTATATTGAACTCAACAAAAATTTCGTTAGAACCTTTAACAACATTGTTAAATTGATTCAACAAAATTCTTGAATTAGTCATGTCACCATATTGTTCTCTAAAATCCCTCTTGAATTCCTCCCAAGAGCCAATGCTATTTAACAAAATTCTTGAATTAGTCTTGTCACCATATTGTTCTCTAAAAGCCCTCTTGAATTCCTCCCAAGAGCCAATGCTATTTAACAAAATTCTTGAATTAGTCTTGTCACCATATTGTTCTCTAAAAGCCCTCTTGAATTCCTCCCAAGAGCCAATGCTTTTGGTAGGAAAACTCCTATACCACTCTCAAGCATCTTCAATGAGAGACTGGATGAACAAATTCATCATGACATCTTCTACCTCCACCTCAAAATCATCCATAACATTTGTGAATGCTTTGAGATAGTCTTCACCACTCAAGGAATTATTTACAAATAGTTTTACTAGTGCAAGCTTGAGATCCTTAGGGAATAGGTTAGGGTAGCCAAGTATTCTAGTGAAACACAATTTTTGGTATCTATCTACTTGGAGTGGCCTCTTAGTACGTCGATCTCTATGATAATATATGTGCTCATCATCTCTTTTGCTGTTAGAGTGGCTAATATCTTTTCCCTTCCCACTTTCACCATGACCTCCCCCTTTCTTACTTCCTTCATCATCCTCAAAATAAGAATTATAATTCTTATTTTTTCCTCCACCACCACCTCCTTAATCTCCACCACCACCTCCACTAGGAGTATTCTCATCAGATTTCTTATTTTGTGACTCACTATTGGTATGTCTAGAGCTTGAAGCCTCTTGAGTAGATGTGGACATTTTAAGGAATGCAATCTTCCTAGCCATTTCTAGATTAGAAGTTATTATTTCATATTTTTTCAAATCTTCTCATAGCTTTTCACTTTCCAATTGCAACCTTAATATCGTAGGATCTAGAGGTGCAGTAGATGGAGTTGGATTGATTTTGGCCTTAAGTGTGGGGATCTCAGCAAATGAAGTATTAGTATTAGTGTTGGTATTAAATGTAGTTTTCTTAGGTTGGTCAACGGGTCTCTTTCCATGATCTATAAATGATGTCTTCTTAGCATTAGAAAGAGGCTCTAAGGCTCTATTAGTTGAGACAGATGTTGTGTAGGTATTAGTAATTGAGGATTGCATTGAGACTATTGCTTTAGGAATAGCATTGGTCATCTTAGAGGAATTTTTTTAAAAAAATTCCTCAAAATTTTTATGCTTAGCAACATTTTCTCTCATTTTCTCCAAATTTTTCCTTCTATCAACTCTCTCAAGTTGCTTAGCTCTAATCATATCTTCCCTTTCTTTTAATTCCTTCATTTTATTTTCTTCTTGTTCTTGAAGCCTCATATCTTCCTCTTCTATAGCTTTCATGTCTCTATCTATGTCTTCCTCATCTTCTAGAACATCCCCATGCTCACTTGGGGTAGGAGTAAAGTAGGGTTGGTCAACAAGGTCATCCTCATGAGAAAAGTGGGCCATTTCATCAAGAGATTTACCTCTTGGATTAAATTTATTTCCATTAAAAATGGATCCAAGTTTAGGAGTTACAGGATCAAAGAACTTCTTATTCCTTTCCCAAAACTCCCACCTATCCCCCTCTCTTGAAATATTAAGCTCACTATCAAACATTTTTTCAACTAGAAAACTCCATTGGTCTATGTTAGTCCCTTGAACTTCCTATCCTTCTCCATGGATAATAGCACTACTTACATCAATATTGAAAGTAGGAGATGTATCAGTAGGGGAATCAACAAACTTACTTGATTTAGAGAGTTTCCTGACCCATTCAGGTTGCTTTTCTTTTATAGGTTCAGATTTTTCCTTCTACTTAGGGTGCTTCTTAGCATAACTTCTAGTCTTCCTCATGATGTCAAATACTACAAAATATTTCTTCTTATTGTCCTTTTGAGAACTGATCTTTACATTGGTGTTATATAACTCAAAGTTGTCACCTAGAATACTGGGAAATAAAAAGTAATTGAAATTTGATTTTATACTTTTTATTTCAGAGAAAACTTTAAACATTACCTGACATAAGGTGGTAGAATGGAACAAGATTTGATGCATAAGACATATTATGATGGGACTTAATGCAACTGAATTTAAAACCAATTATTCTTCAAACAACAAATAATAACATAAAAAAAAATTGACTCTAACTATAGCATATCTGAACTAGAGACCTTGGACTTAGCTAGTCCCCAGCAGAGTCACCAATTGGTTAGTGATTTTTCTAATAAAACCAAACAGTTCTCTAAAAATTAGCCAACTCTTATAGTGAAGAACTACAAGGCTAGTGGCCAACACGAGTATAGGATTTTGTGGTCCTTACTCCACTTCAGGCTCCATGAAACCTAGGAAGGTGATCCTAATTATGTTTTTATGAAATGCATTCAATTAGTAACACATTTATACACAAATTTATTCCTATTTATTGCAAATGAAACCTATCTCACTAAAGATTTGGTGGATCTTTGAATGAATGACTATCTATTTTCTAGGAATTGGGGATATTCCTAACCCACACTATCATTGAAAATATTTTATATGAATATTGTCTTATTTTAAGTCCAAGTTCAGGTACACTATTTGTTCATTTCATGCAAGATTTTCTAACAAACTGACAAGTGTCTCATCAATTAAAGTAACGAAGTCAAATATGTAAGAATCAGTAATATGTAAACTACTCAATTTAGAGATAGGCAGACTATTTTCATACTGCTTTGCATTTATGAAAACTCACAATGCCCGAAACACTCACTTCTTATAAATCCTATCCAATTCCTTACAAAGTTTATAACCCTATTCAAGCATTTTAATTAACTGCTTTAGTTAAAGTTGAAAATAGAATAATACATTCAAATGGAACATCTGAAGATAAATTATAACACCATTTGTATATCTCATTCATAACTTGTAAGAAACATACATAGGAGAGTATTTATTTCTAGACTAAGATTTGTTTTGATATTAGTAGTTTGTATAAAACTCTTTTAATACTATTACATATAGGATTTCACACCCAAGATGAACTACTGGTCTATTATCAGTATTCTATTCAAAGTTCCTTTCCTGAACTTAGAATTCACCTAAAAACCTATTGAGACTTAAAGATCTGACCTCCGTAATAAGCCCTAAAATCCATTTTATAGAATAAGGGAGCAACAAGCACTAGGCTTAATTACAATTACATTTCATTTCATTTGCACCAAAATTCAAGACAACCTTAGTTAGTTACATGCAATCATTAAGGAAAATGGAAGATTAAAATACTGCATTCCATATTCCTTGCACAAGGACATGCCAACTCCTCAAAAGGTAGAGTTTGTTGCAGCAGCCTTATCCTTGTTGACCAAAGAATATTCTCCACTAGTAGCTCTACCACAAAATTGTATATCATCCGGAAACAACATACTATTAAGATTGCAGAATAACTGAGAGGAGGGGTGAATTAGTTATCACAAAAATTCAACTTTAAAACTTCAACACATATCAATTCCACAAATCCACAATTTTTTTATTAAGCATAAATATGAATATAAACAGATATTTCAATTGTGACAATCAGTGTGTCAACAAATTATTGAAGGCTTTGCTTGAAAATGAACTAACAAAAGTGCACCCAGCAAGTGTTGATATAGTTCCAGTGATGCTCATAATACTGACTTGACACACTTCATTATTCACTCATTTTTGCACTTTCTACTGCTTCATACTTCTCACTCGCTCATACTTCCTTATCATCATCATCTTTCACTACATTCACATATATATACTTGATCTTGTCATAAGCATCAATTAGGTTGACCTAATTAGATTCACATCATATTTACCAAAAATGGTAATAGTCAGCTTCAAGCAATTCCAAAATATTCCCAATACGCTTTGTCAAGTGGGCATCAACCTAGGATAGGTCTCAAATATATCCACATAACCAAAAAATATTTCACCATCCATTAGGTTGGCCAAGGATAGACCTAATAACACTTTTGCAAAAACCACATAAATGTTGATACACCATACAAGCATCTGAATATGTAAGATCTTGTAAGTACATGCTCCCAACACCTATGAACCATTTCCCAAAACTACAAGTGATAATAGTTAATTGTGGAGGAGTGCAGATAGGAATACCAGAGAGAGCAACACGAATACCAATTCAGACATTAGACCAAAATACCGGATCAAACATAGCCTTAGACTTGTAGTCACAATCATGGTGACATCAATGACAACACAAAATTGTAGAGATAGTCAATCGTCTCCCAAATAGATGTTCTAACCATACCTCAACAATTTCCTTAAGAAGTCAAAAGGTCTTCACTACATCATCTCTCTGCCTTTGCACAACAACCAGCTCAGCTTGTATTTCACCAACACTTGACCTATGATTTCCTTCTTTATCTTCAAAGATGTCAAAATTCTTTCCAATACTATTTACTTCAGACTCAATTGCTTCAATTTTAATCCTAAAATTGTCTACCATAGTAGGCCACCAAAGACAATACTTGTAAATATCACATATCTCTTTAATACACTTCTTTGTTTCCACAATTAGTTTAGCTAATCTCCCTTTAGTTTTATTACACCTCTTCTCAACCAAAGCTTCAAATTTGTGTCCTTCCAGACCTTCAAGCAACATTCTTTCTTCAACAATCTCAACAATATTTTCTAGCAAGAAATTAGAAATAGTTGATACATCAATACCTTTTCGAAGTAGGTATTCTACCAATGCATCATCAATCTTCAATATGTTAATAGAAGAAGCTACATTCCATAATTCATCAATTTTATTCATCTTCCCCTTAACCAACATAGATTGGATATCATCAGAAGGTACATTCTCCTTTTTATCTGAAATGTCAATGATATCTTCAATTATAACTTTCTTCTTCTTTGATTTCAGAGGGCATTCACTAATAACAGTCTCGAGTTCTCTTTTATCAGAGGAAGAGCCCACCTCAAATTGACTCGATATAGATATACTGGAGCAAATATTTGACTTCAATGTTTTGAAATAGGATTCACACATACATGCACTATCTGACAACATTTCTAGATACCTATAAATCTATTTTCCAATAAGGATTCCCAGATTCCCATACCACATTATCTCCAACTGGTAGGGAATTTAAAAAGTAAAACACCAAACATACCAACAACAATCCAAAATGAAAGGAATAAGCCTCAATTATAGACATTCAAATATTTTTAGAAATATTTTCAAACAACAAGCTACACATATCAAACCTCTTATTCTCCTTGACCATCATGTGCACAATATACACAAAAATAGCCGATGTGGAACGTGTTGGAAAAATCAAGGAAAAACAACTGAGAGGGGGGGTAAATCTGTTGTCATAGAAATTTAAACTTTACAAACTTAACTTAACTTTAATCTTAGATTTGATGAATAAACAATTAACCATAAGTAATTAACACAT
>VDFB02000017.1:317303996-317424985 GCA_007258455.2 Sequoia sempervirens
ATAAAGATATCCTAGAATCTTTAATTTAATTATCATTTTTTTTATTTTAATTTAATAAACAACTTCTATAGTTTGTTTTATTAAATTATTTATTCCTCTTTTGCTAAATTTAAATAAATCAAAAATATTTAAATTGATGCATAAATCATATCCCTTTAATCACTCACCAATAAAATTAGATTTTTAAAATCTAATTAATTCAACTGTCATTCACGGGAAGAGCTTCAGGGACAAACCTGCAGGAAATCCTCCCAATCTTCTTTCCTCTCATCTTGCCTGGTGTTTTCATGGGCAGAAACAATCCTTCATGATCAGCTCCACCTTCTCATCTTAGACCATTCAATTCTCCAGATTGAATCTCAACCTCTGTTGTGTTTTCCCTCCACAAATGTGCTGCCATGAAAGCTATAAATATAGCTCTTTGGCTATAGGAAATGGATCCCAACTTGTGCAATTTTACTCTACAGGTTTTCCAAGCATCCAAGCAATCAACCAATCAAGCAATCAAGCATTCATCCAGCATCTATCAAGCATCCAGCATTTGCAGTCATGGCTGCCATTACAGTAGTTTTACTATTTAATCATATAGGAATAGAATAGTTTAATTCTCATTCTCTAAGTGTCATTTCAATAATCTAATTAGCTTCTAAAATCTGAGAGCAAAGTAGATTAGAGAGATCTTTAGAGTTAGAGAGCAATAGGACAGATTTCTGAAGATTTCTAGTTTAAATTAGTTTAAATTTCTTAAATCTTAGATGCAATGTCTTATTTAGAGGTGTAGAGGCATGTTTAGTTTGTTTAACTCATTCCTACACTCACACCATCATCACATTCTTCATGAAGATCACCGAGTTGAGAGATCATCTCTCTACCATTGGGCATATTGTTGATGACAAGGACTTGGCTATGTTGGCTCTTAATGGTCTTCCTCTATCTTGGGAGCCATTCATTCAAGGAATCAGCGGAATATCAAAAAATTCCTAAGTTTGATCATTTGAGGGCAGATTGTATACAAGAAGAGTCAAGGTTGGTTGCGAAAGGAATTGGAAAAAGCTATACAAATGAAGAAATTCATGTTCTTTCCACTCAATCTTCAAAGAAGAAAGGAAAAGAAGGGAAGAAAGGCTACTTCATGAGGAATAGAGATAAAGGATTAGATGGTGCCCCTGCATCTAAGAAGAAGAAGGATGTTTCTCACATTCAGTGTTTTAGATGTGACAAGTTTGGTCACTATGCAAAGGATTTTCCAACTTGACCTAAGCAACAAGCTTTAGTTGCAAATGTGGGTGAGATCTCTTCATGGAAGGATTCAAGTGGTTTTCTATTCTATTCTGCTTTATCAGGCAATATGCCTACAAACAACAATACTTGGTTGATTGATAGTGGTGCCTCTCGCCACATCACTGGATTTAGAGAGCATCTATCTGATTTGGTGGAGAGAGATTCTAGTGTTCAAGTCATTATTGGTGATGATGAAAGTTATTCTATGAAAGGAGTTGGGATCTCCTCTCTTCACCTAGATTCTGGCATCTCCTTATAGTTGAGTGATGTTCTATTTTTTCATAGTATCAAGTGAAACCTTGTCTCTATCTCAGCCTTGGAGGACAAGGGGTACCAAGTTGCATTCTCTAAAGGTAAAGTTCTTGCATGGACAAAAAACTCAAGTATCAAGATTGCTTGGGTGATTGGAGTTCGACGTGAGAGCCTCTACAGATTTTTCACTCATCCACTTCAAGCCTTGTTGCATGATTCATCAAGTTTGTCTGAACTTTGGCATAGAATACTTGCTCATATTCACTTTTGAGCACTACTAACCATAGAGAAGATAGTCGCATGCCTTCCTAAATTCAACCAGGAGCATGAGAGAACTTGCAGAGGTTTTGCATTGGGTAAGAATACTAAAGGTCCATTTCATAGTATTTAAAATAGATCTAAATGTATTCTAGATCTTATTCATTCTGATTTATGTGGTCCAATGTCTGTTGCTTCTTTGTGTGGCTTCTTGTATTACATTATTTTTATTAATGACTACTCTAGAAAGACTTGGATTTATATCTTAAATTCTAAGGAATCTAAGGAAGTACTTGAAAGATTCAAGGAATTTAAAGCTCAAGTAGAAAAATTTTCTGGGAAGAGGATCAAAGTTATGAGATTTGACAATAGAGGAGAGTACATCTTTGGAAGCTTTTATAACTTTTGCATTGAAGCAGGGATTAAGAGGGAGTTATGTGTCCCTTACAATCCTCAATAGAATGGTGTTGCAGAAAGGAAGAACAAATCTATTGTAGAAGCAACCAAAGCCATGATTCATGATCAAGATCTGTAAACCTTCCTTTGGGTTGAAGCATCTAGGATGGTTATGTATGTTCAGAATAGAAGCCCTCACTAAATTTTGGAGAACATGACTCTCGAAGAAGCATTCACAGGGGTGAAGTTGGAAGGAAGTCATTTAAGAATCTTTGGATGTCCTATATATGTTCATGTGCCTAAAGATAAAAGGACAAAGTTGGAACAATCTGGCAAGAAGGGAATTTTTGTGGGCTACAATGAGTCTTCAAAAGCCTATAGAGTGTACATTCCAGGTTAGAAGTTGATTGAGATCAGTAGGGATGTTACATTTGAGGAGGATTTTGTATTCAAGAGATCTAAGGGCACTCATATGGAGATATACAATGAAGACCAAGAGTCTCCTCAGGATATGGAAGTTGACCATACTCCTAAGATTCAAAGGGAGGCTACTAATCCTAAAGAAGATGATGATCAAGCTGAGCCTTTGGAACCTACTGATGGGCTAAGAGACATTGTGATTGGTCATAAGAGACCTCTCTAGGCTAGGAAAAAAATGCAGGAGGCATAAAGGTTTGCAACCCCAAGAGGAACATTCAGAGAAAGAAAAATATCTCACAAGTTTTCAAGCTATGTTGCATTGATGAGTCAAATCATTGAGTCTAAGCCTTCCATTGTTGAGGAAGCTACTAGTCAGCAAGTACAGAAAGATGCTATGGCTAAAGAGTATCAATCCATCCTCAAGAATGATGTTTGGGACATCGTGCCTAGACCTGAAGGAAAATCTATTGTTTCTTCTAAGTGGCTCTTCAAGATCAAGCATGTGGCTAATGGGAGCATTGAGAAGTACAAGGCTAGGTTTGTGGCTAGAGGATTCTCTCAAAAAGATGGAGTAGAATATAAGGAAACCTTTTCTCTAGTTGCTTGTTATACATCCATCAGGACCATCATTACTATTGCAACATCTAAAGGAGGGAAGATACACTAGATGGACATGAAGACAACATTTCTAAATGGTGTAATCAAGGAAGAGGTATATATTGAGCAACCTGATGGATTTGAGGTTTATACAAAGGAGTCTCATTTTTGTAGGATGAAGAAGGCTTTGTCCAGCCTTAAGTAGGCTCCTTGTGCTTGGTACAAAAGAATTGATCGATACCTGATGAGCTTGGGTTTTTCCAACAATGATGCTCATTCAAACCTATACTTCAAGGTAATTAATGGTGAATCATTGATCTTGGTTCTCTATGTTGATGATCTAATTCTTACTAGAGAAGATCACCTCATTATCAAATGCAAGGAGTTAGCTTCTAAATTTAAAATGAAGGATCTTGGTCTCATGCACTACTTCCTTGGTTTAGAAGTATGGAAAAAGCCGGATGAGATCATTATGAGTCAAGGGAAGTATACAACTGACATTCTAAAGAGATTTGGTATGATGGATTGAAAATCCATGTCTACACCTATGGAGACCAAATTGCATAAGATAAAATAGGTTGCAACTAGTTTAGATCTAGTGGATACCATGATGTATAGATAGTTGATTGGATATTTGATGTATCTAGTCAATACTAGACAAGATATTTGCTATGATGTGACTGCACTTAGTTAGTTTATGTGTGAACCAAGGAAAATACATCTATTTGGAATGAAGCATATCCTTAGATACTTGTGTAGCATAGTTGGGTATGGCTTGAGATATTCTTTTGATGTGGACTTGAATCTGCATGGATATTCTAATTCTGATTGGGCAAGGTGTGTTGTTGATAAGAAGAGAACCTCTATATTTTTCTTTAGTTTGGGATCTATGATGATATCTTGGTGTAGCAAGAAGCAGTCTTCAGTAGCACTAGGCACCCTAGAGGCCAAGTATATTGCAGATTTTGTGGCAACTTGAGAAGCAGTGTGGCTTTGAAAGCTCCTTGCAGGATTGTTTGGACAATCATTGGAGCCGACTGTCATCCATTGTGATAATAGAAGTTGTGTGAAGCTTTCTATCAATCTAGTGTTTCATGACAAAAATAAACATGTTGAGATCAAATACAACTATATCAGAGATATGGTATTGAGGAAAGTGATCCAATTGAAGTATATCAACATTGATGAGCAGTCAACAAATATTCTCACCAAGACTCTCTCCAAAATAAAGTTTGTGTACTTTTGAGAAAATCTTGGTATGGTGGAGAATAAAGCCCTAGTTGAGAGAAAGTCTCAACATCAGTGATCTTCTTTAATGAATTTCTCTCTGTGAGAGAGATTTGAGGTGCAAGCCCTTGTCTAATCCATTTCTCTCTGTGAGAGAGATTTGAGGTGCAAGCCCTGTCTAATGCATTTCTCTCTATGAGAGAGATTTGAGGTGAAAGCCCTTGTTTCCACCCTCTAGGAGTAGCCATGGTGGTTTTCATGTGTGTGACTCCATGAAAACATCACATGAGATAGTTAGTGATGATTTTCTTGTACTTATGCTTTTCACCCTCTAGGAGTAGCCATTGTGAATGTCATTATGAGGTGACAACATCACATTTAGTGATTTTGTGATGGGAACTTGTGCATACATACCATACATGGGAGTAGCCATGGTGGTTGATATCACGATGAGGTGATATGTTTCTTTTCCACATATGGGAATAGCCATGGTGGTTGAAATCACAATGAGGTGATGTGTCTTGTACAACTAGAAGTATTCCTCCCTAGCTGAGAGGGAGTGTTAATGTTATTGGCAGCATTGGGCTTCTACTTCCAGCCTAGATCATTCTATGAAGAAAAAATTAAATGATAGCCTAACCACTATTTAATTTTTTAAGGAAATGATTGATGAAGAGGCACTTCATCATTACACATCATTTAATTATTGTTAATGAGGCCGAAATGATGGAGATGATATTCTTGAAGAGGTACAATGCGTGGAGGCTGACATCTTGGTTCCAAGAGAAATGATTATTAAAGAAGGCTGACATGAAGATTAAGGAGATGTCTCCCCTCATTATCATGTGTATATATATTCGATGCTTCTTCATTGCAACACATCAATTGTATTTCATCATTAATAGTTTGAGTTTGAGTCAAGTGTGAATATATACAAGTGTAGATCGAAGGCTTTGAAGGAGGTCAATATATTTATCAAGAGCATTGTATTATCTTCAAGAGATAGTGAATTACTTTGGTGTTGTACTTGGCCTCATTATCAGCCTCATTGTAAAAGAGATCATTGTTTGAGATTCAATATATAAGTGATATATTTTTGCTATTTTTTTCTCCCTCAAGGGGAGGGTTTTCCCAGGGTATATGTTGTGTTTATGTGTCAATTTTTTAATTAAATTTATGAGTTTTATATCTAATCATAAAAACTAACACCATCAGACTACAAAGTGGAGCTTGGAGTGACGACTTGAACATTCAATCGAAGGTGGATTTTCTCCAAGTTCCCCTTGTACATTTCTCATAGTTTCTATTCTCTATTTGGTTATTTTATTTAGTAGACCTTGGATCTGAGTTAGGAAGTGAGACTCTATTTTTCCTGCCTGAGCCCCTGAGCTTTTTGTCACTCAAGATGCCAACGCACCATTTGTCAACTAGTGTGCCACATGGGTGACTTGAATCTATGCTAATGTCCTTTGGTCGAGAGCTCCTCCATCGAAGGTAGAAATTTGGAGGTTTCACTCTCTTTGGATCTGAAGTAGTCTTCTTTGAAAGTTAGCTTGTATACATTTCCTTCACAATTTCTTCATTCAGTTTATGTTGAGGTGGATAAGGGTAGTTCATTCCTTGGTAATCTCTTGAGAACAATGAGACCCGTGTGCAGTGAATCCCTCTTATCTCATTTTTTTTTTGGATTTTTCAAGATAAAGGATGTCAAATGATGATACACCAAGATTAAAGACACAAAGTGACAATAGTCAAAATGTAGATAGGATAATGTCACTATGATCAAAATCTATGCTAGATCTATGAATAATGTATGCAAATATAATTCCAATATGATGGGTTAGTGCAGGATCATGGGGGTCCAAACTAAGCCCTTAAGTGGCAATAAAAATTTAGAAAAAAAGAGTTAGGAAAATTGCCATAAAATTTTGAATAAGTTATTAACATAATTTGAAAAATATGTAAGAACAAAATTTGTAGAAAATTGAATGTAGTTTCTAAGATAATTTTCCTTTTTTAAAAAAAGGTAAATCTATTTGGTGAAAATTTAAAATTTCAATGTAGTAGTACTAAAATTTTAGGAAAAAAATAAGAAGCAGGTGTATGTCTGGCCAACCTAAGTACAAGAAAAAAATAATTATATTTTTTGAAACTTTCAATATAAGTAGAGGACATTTTCCCATATGTACCACACTTTTTTTGTAATTTTTTTGCAAGTAAATAATTAGTTATGAATTTTTTATTAATTTTTTTTTTAAATATTAAAACATGTTTGTTTGACCACCATAACTTGGTCAAAAATTTATGAAATTCATTTTTTATTTTTTATCCTATAGTATGGGAAGCATAGAATGTGGTGCATCTTTTGGATTCAAAAAATGTAAAATCTTTTAAGAATTATAGATGTTTTTTAGCCATCCTATCAATTGGGACTTTAGTTAAAATGTATGTAGAAAATTAATAATAATTATCTATTTAATTCCAAATATGGAATATCTTATATTTTTGGAAAGATAACAATTCTCTAAATAAACCCTTTTTATTTCATCAAATTCAAATTAAAAAAAAAGTCATCAACCACTTTTTAGTCATATTGCCACTTTTTGGACCCCATGATCCTGCACTCATCTTGATGTTGTGGTGAAGGGTGTAATATGACCTAATATGAAGACTAAGCACTTTTAGTGAACCTAAGAAAAGGTTGTCAACCAAAATAAGATAGTCAAAGTGACAAATTTGATTATCAATGACCTTTAAGAGTGACAAAGACTAAAATGATGACAAGTGACAAGGTGACCTCAAACTAGAATTGTGAGTTTACAGAACCAACCTAAAGGAAAAGGACTTACATGATTAAAAGATAACGTCAAGATAATTTGAACTTTTGACTATGGTCTGATCTAAAGTCTAATAAATTTCCCAATCCAAGGTCTATAAAAGGTGTATGCGAATAATGGATAACCTAGAGTTTGACCTATGATGTATGCAAATAATGAAATGGTGAGCCAATGAATGAAATGGAATGAAATATCTAAGGTTTGTAATTCTATGGTATGATAACAAGAATACAATTAGGAATTGATCAAAAATTGAACTGTTCAAGAATTCCCTAAAAAAATTATCAACTAGTGAATACGGTGCAAGGAATATCAAATTCAACATTCTAAGAAGCAAATGTGGTGCATTGGTTTTTAGCAGATGCAACATTTTGAGAAGAAATTACTATTTTCAATGACAAATATGGTAAATATATAATGTTTTTTTCCTATTTTGATTGATTTTGACTGATTTTTGTTCTATTTTTTATGAAATTTGATGGAAAACATAACAAATAGTCTAAAAATAGTGTCATGGCTAGTTTGAATGTCAAAATTTGTGATCGTAATGTATATATTCAAAGGTTATTCACGTCTATTTCCATGGGTCTAACATAAATCAAAGACAATTCACATGCATAAAACACTTTTGTATCCTAAAGTCAATGGCCAATGGTGCAACCTTCCAGCCCACAACTTGGAATCTCCATCAATGCAAGTGGAGGGATGCCTTTGGGGGGGGTTTTCACTCTTTTCTTTGAGAGAGGATGGATAGCGGCCTCCTAGAATGGAAGGATAACCCAATATCACCCTCTCCCTAGAAAGCTACAAGTAAAAACAACTAACCTATGCGATGATGAGGATTTTTATCTCATCTCAAGGGAACAATATGGTGAGTAACCTTTGGGGCATGATGTGCATCCCCTGCACCAAGTGTGACACCAATAAAAATTCAATCATAATGGGTGGGCCTCTAAGTAATTTTTCTTTAAGTCGCAACTCAAGGAATTACCTCTTGACAAGTAGAACGATTGGGTAACAAGGAAGTTTGGAATTAGATTTCACCTTATCCTTTTATATAGTGACACGAGGGAAAATTGCTTTGGGTCACCAAGGATCTCTCAATATGGATGTGTCTCACTTTGGTAGGCCCTATCTAATGGGGTATAAAAAAATCAAGATAAGCATAATGTTTTTGATCTCTAAGATCACTCAAGGTATGAGGAGAGAGCATACATAATGTACTTGACTCACACTAGCAAGAGTTCATTAACCTTAAACAAAACCAAATGTGTTTTGTGATAGTGCAATTGTCAAGAGGTGTTTTTGATTCCCAAGATCACCCAAGGTGCAAGGGAAGAGCATACACACCTAAAAACAAGTACAAGATCACAATATAATGAAGAAAATGATTCTTTTTAAGTCTCAAATCAAAATGTGAGAGTTGAAAAGACACTTGATGCAAGTTGTTTGTTCTTTTTAGACCAAATGAGTATGAAATACAAGTTCTTTTTAACCCAAATAAGTGTGCAATACAAAATTGTTGTACTTTTTAAGACCAATGAGTGAAAGATGCAATATTTTTTATTTATTTTAGACCCATGAGTGTAAAATACAAGTTGTGGTTAACTTTAAGACCGATGAGTGTGAATGAACCAAAAGATATTACAAAATCAAAACAAAATAAACAAGTTAGTAATCCTAAATGAAAATTTCTCCTCCAACCTAAGCCACATGTTGTAAACCAAAGATCAATAACCAAAAACTACTAATCTACCAAATGTAAAAGGCATGAAATGAAAATTTCTAACTAAAACCCGAATCGATAAAAATAGGTAAATGCAATGTGGGAAGTCACAATTGCGGTTCTCTGGCTCAAAATGGATGTGGTTAACCAGTGATTGAATGCAGTGTTTTGGTGTCGAATGGGGTGAATGGTTAAAATCAAATGCTATGAAGCCCCTAGAAAATGCATCACAAAAACTTGGAAGCTACAAAACACTTAAAAGACAACCAAATTTGACAAAACCCAAAATTGGTATGGTATGATTATGATGTCAAGATGTTATATCAAAACCAGAGAGCTGACAAACAACAAAAAAACCTAAAAAATAGACTCAATAAAATTATTTTCCCTATATTTGGATAAATGTGGTGTTTGGGATGGCGACTGTGGTGCTTTGGTTTTCGATAAAAATGCATTATAGAACCTAGTGAATGTGTCATTCAAGATCACAATTGTGGTTCAGACCTAAAACTCACAATTTCTAAAAATTATTTCTAAATATGGTTAGTTCACATTGGATTCACCAATGTAGAATAGGGAAAAATCAAGGTTATGGCATAAATCATCAAAACTAAAACCCTAAAGCCCTAAACCAACAATCAAGCACAGTTCAACATAGAAACATAGACATAAAGAAATATTACTTATTTCATGGTTGATTCACCTCCATTGTCCTTCTCCATCTTGTTGTAATTTGCTTGATTTCCCTCAGATGTTGAGTATGCAAAAATAGGCTAATGTCAATGATAGCAAAATATTGAAGATTGTACTTATCTCCTTAATTAGCAATAGTATAGGTAGCATGAACTAGGTAGCATAAGATGTTGAAATGACAATGATAGGTGTCTTTTATAGAAAGTCAAATTGGAATGAAGGGATAGGATTAAAATCCAATATGACATGTCAATAAATGGAAAAAAATGAAAGTTGTAGTATGAAATAGGGTTAGGGCCAAATTAGGGTAAAGATAAAAATGAATGACTAAGATTGAATTATAGAATAATTCAATCAAGGGTGGAAATTGAATGAGACAATAATAGATAAGATTGACATAGATAAAGAGGTTGGCACAAAAAAAGAGGTTGTTGGAGGAATTTAAATAATTATAAAATTATTTAATTAAGGAGGGAAAGTGAATAATTAAATAATTTAAAAAAAATATTTAATCATAGAAGACATGTGAAAGTTGACTTTTCAATTAAATATAATTTAATTCAAAAGTTGGAGAAATGGACAAATTAGTAGACAATTAAATAAATAGAAATTTACTTAATTTATGGAGAAAAAAGCTAATGAATAATTAAATAATTAAAATTTAATTATATTAGAAAGTGACAATAAGTAAATAAATAAGATTTATTTAATCATGGAGAAAAAGAGACATTAGAGACGTAATTAAATAAATTAATAAAATTTATTTAACTAATTAAAATAAGAGACAAAAGGATAGAAATGAATTAACTAGATAATTAAAATTATTTAATTATTACAGACGGAAGGGGATTGATGATAAGAAATAGTGTTCTCAGGCCTAGGACAATGTTTAGTGTTTACAAAGTAATTTGTGGCTATTAAAATCCACTTATGACCAACACTTGATGGTGGATTTATCATGCCAATAAAATCCAAACCTCACAGTGTAAATGTTTGATCAACTTGAATGGGGTGAAGAGAGAGGGAATCCAACCTTTGTTTTCTAGAAAAGAAAGCACACTTTTTATCATTTCTCTCATTTGTGAGCATCATTGCATAAAGTTTGCAAAAAGTGGCCACCTGAAGAGCCATCATGTAATTAATTTAGCATTTTGCTAACCTGGTCTACTTCTATGCTTCTTAATAGGACTCCATTGAAATCATTTCTAAAGAGTATGTCATCCACTAAGACATAGGGAATGGACTATAATTTGAAATGTCCTTTTTTAGTCCTATCTATACTTAGAGGATACATGCCCTCCTACAAAAAGGTAGTCATATCATGCACCTAACTGCCTTGTATGTTTTCTTTCGGTGCTTTTTGTTCCTATAGCACAAGGGAAACCTATGTAGGAGTCTCAAATGTTGAGACAAGTTTCTCACACAACCCCTTTCTGATCACTAACTTGGTGATTTTGATGTCAACATCATACTCCATCACCTTGGGGATCCATCCAACGCTTTTTTCATTGATATCTCTACTCAACAAGAACTATTTAATGTTGACATGGGGAACCATTAGTTGTATCTTGTTATTAGATAGCATGTGTTTAAATTTCTTCAATTCCCTAACAACATCAAGAGCTTGCTTCTCAACATAATTTTACCTAACTTCATAATATTTAAGCACTTCACTAAAGAAAGTAATGGGCTACTCCAAATCTTCTTTATTTAGTTGAGTTAGGAAAGTTGATATACTTGATTCACCCACTAAGGTTTAAAGAATGAAATCCTTGTCATAATTAGGATTGAAAATGGTAGTGATGGGAAAGGTTGTTGATGTCACTTCTTGCATCATTTAATTTATCAACTATCGAACCGGGTGTGTCTTAGAGTTGTATGCAATAAGGGTGTTTCTATAAATTGGGGGTTTTCACACTATAAACAATGAATTTTGGTTATAGTTTAGCTCCATTAGGAGCTTTAAGGAGCTATTAAGAGCTCAATATCTGATCTAAACAATGGGTTCCTAATTATTTCTAACGATTTAATCCTAATTTATCTTCTAAATAATGATTGTTTAGACCCTAATAACTCAATTCAAACTTCACTTGACTTATTTGCAATTTATTCATGGAAGATTTAAGCTAAGAATTAAATCTACTTTTAAACTAAAGCTATGAATTGAAATGCACATGAAAGGTAAATCTATTTACTTTTGTAGAAAAGGATCTAATTACGTTTGTAGAAAATAGACATTATTCTAGAAAGTAGTAACACTAACTTCCATGAACAAGTCCCAAATAAACTTCAGTTTCATCTTTCCATAAGTCATTATTTTCTTCCCCATTAAAACTACATGCATTCTAGAATAACCATATAATCTAATTCTATGAACAACAATTAAATCTACAGTAAATGTGTGAATATAAATCTATAGTAAAGCTTAAATTAATTATTCTAAGAACTCAATGAATTTAACCTAAGAACATAAGCGTTCACATTGACCAGTAATGATTAATAGAGATCTAAATTCATATTTTCCAACTAAGGTGAACAATGCTGAAATTAATTGAATCAATGAAAATAACACATGTCACCTCCTTTGGTTGATTGGGCCTTGCTCTTCCTCTAGTGGGACTTAAACAATGAGATTCAGATTAACTCCTTATTTTCATTCCAATTAGCCAAAATAGGAAAGTAGTAGAAAAATGTAGATAATCCACATTACAATGCTAAAGCGAAATATTAACTAACTCTCAAAATAAAGAATAAGGTCAAATACTTATAAGAATATCTGCTTATTTGAATACAAAAACTAGTGAAGCCCACCAAGATGCAAAATGACAACAACAAGTAGAAACTTAAACATAACCAAAGTATCATAAATAAATGCACCACATGATAATAGCTTAACAGGAAGTATTCAAATTGACTGAAGAATTCAATTCAGAAACATCCATCAGGAGCCAACTGGAGTGATCAGGAGCAAGACAGATTTCAAATCCGTTAAATAGGATGTTTAACATGTCTACCTCATAGAATTGACATTTAATCCATCAAACAGAATCCTTAAAGTTAGGATGTAATCAAGATAGTAAAATATCTCACTTGCATAAAAATTTCATCATTAATAATCATTCAAAAGTAAGAAATTTAATGCAAAATACCATTTCTCATATATAATTTAATTAGTTAAATATAATGCATCATTAACCAAATATTCAAGCATAAAGTGTACCGCCAGCATAGTTAATTAATATATAATGAAGTCTTTTAAAACATAAAAAGGTTTAATTAGAGTGTCATTTTATACACTCATCAGGTAGGAGCCTGAGAAATTTCTTGTTTGATAGCCTCAAATATATCTTTACCATCCTTGATCCATTTGAAGACCATGTTTTTCTTCAACATATAGGTAAGAGGTTTTACCAAAGCAGGAGATTTGAAATGAACCTCCTCACAAAGTTAATTGTGCCTAAGAAACTCTGTAATCCCTTCTTGTGATTGGGAAGTGGGATGGCCAAGATAGGTTTTACTCTTGCAGGATCAATGACCAAGCCATCATTTGAAACAATGTTTCCAAGAAGTTTTCCTTGATTAGTGGCAAAGACACATTTATTTTGATTTAGGGAAATACCATATTCCCTACATTTTTGAAATACTTGCTCAAGGTGACTGAAATGGTCTTTTGCATGCTTTGAAAACACTATAATATCATCTAGGTAGACCAATACAAATTTTATAAAAACACCTTGAAATTCCATATCCATGGTGCTCTAAAAAGTGGCACTTGCATTGGTTATACCAAAAGGAATTTTACAGCAAGTATAGGTGCCCCAATTTGTAGTAAATGTTGTCTTATGTTGATCAGATTCTTCGACCAAAATTTGATTATAGCCTAAGTAACCATCCAAGAAAGAAAACCTTTTTGACCCACTGACTCTTTGTAAAATCTTCTCCATGGAAGGGAGGGGATAATGGTCATTTAGGGAGGTTCTATTTAGATCCCTAAAATCTACACAAAGTCTTATTTCCCCATTGTTTTTTTTATAAGAATAATATTTTCCACCCATGAAGAATGCTTGATGGGAAAAATTATTCTAGCCTCAATCAATTTGGCCAACTCCTTTCTCATTCAAGGCTCAATCTTAAGATTCAGAGGCCTTCATTTCTATCTTACAGGTTTGGCATCTAGATCTAATTCAATAGTATGTTGGGAAAGGCCTAGATCAAAACCCTTTAGATCTTCATAATCCCAAGCAACTAAATCATTGTATCTATTGCAAAGATCTATGAAAATATCATGTTCAGTAGTAGAGCATACCTTTCCAAAATTTAGAGACTTTCCTTTTGAAATAACTATTGGTTTGAAGTCACCCCTCTTTGCAGCTAAATTCATCCTTTCCTACTTTAACTGATCATCAAGGTTGAAAATACCTTCAAGAGTGATGAGACCATTTGGTAGCTTGTTGCTACTCAACTACAAAATATAATCACCATACTGATTTTGAAGTTTAGATTGATTTATTTAGAAAATTATGTCTCCTCTTGCCAAAAATTTACTATTTTTTGATCAATTTCAAAGACTTTCTAGTGATCTTGATTATCTAGAATAGAAAGCATCACAAAAAGCTTGATATGTTTCTCCTTACTACTTGCAATATGTGTTGGTATTTCATACTGAGCACTGACTACTGCAAGCCTATCAACATGCTCATTTTGGTTTCTTGGAGTTTCTTGGATGTTAAAACCTTCAAATCCCTCTATCAAATCTGAAACCCTATGTTTGTAGGATTTGAGTAGATTGTTCTTGGTTGAGCTTTGAATTCTGACTTGATGGAAAACAATTTCACTATCACCAAAAACTTGTAACAATTTGTTGTTCCTTTTTTGTCTAAGTTGGAGACCTTGGTTGAGTGCTTCATACTCAACCACATTGTTAGTGCAACTAAATTGAGGCCTAAAAGAGAAATAATATCTATCGTTGCTCAGAGATACTAGCATTACACCAACACCAACACCATTTCTATTTCTAGAACAATAAAAAAAATCTTCCATAATCCCCTTTAGTCTTCTTGATTTTTTATGAGATTGGAGATAGTAATATTCTCTTCATGAATGTAGTAGGTTCCCCGACTAGAATCCTCCACTTCAACAATAGTTAATGGGTAGAAATGTAAAGCATTTCCCCATTCATCCAATGAAAAATCAGGTATCTCTTCTATAGGATTTGCAGGCTCATGAATAGAACACTCCTCCCTTTTATCATGCAATGCACAACCATGTTTATTAGACTAGAAGTGCAAGTTTCTAGATGATTGTTTGCTATGGGATCAAATTTGATGGCTTCTTTAGTGTCATATCTAGTTATAAATAGCATGTAAGAACAATCAGTAGATAAGTACCCACCTAGCTTAGCAATGAAATCTCTAGATAAGAAAATGGTAAAATGAGATGGGAGGTCTATGACCAAAATATCTTGCAACACATCACAACAAGGAAATACATACAAGGACAATTTTAGGTTTTTAACTACTCCTACTGTATTGAAAATAGTGCCATCCAATTTTAAAACTTTTCTAGCCACCGATTCATACTTGATACCAAGCATGTTATTAATTCCCTTAGGCATAACAAAAGTACTTGCCCAAGGATTTCTCATACAATTATACACTATATGACTTCCAATAATTAGAGAAAGATAGAAGGGAGGTGGATTACTGATATTTCTAGAATCCCCTTCTTCTTTAGCTTGTACCAAACTACTTGATGGAGTAGTCTACTCTTTTTCTTATACATCAATCAATTGTGTATGCTCTTTCAAAGCTTGTCGTAGAAAATCCCTTTGTGATGGAGTGGATAGAGCCTCCCACATAGTAACATTCAAATTGGATTTATTCATTTGTTCCACCGTGTTGAAAGGAATCTAAATAGCTTTAGAAGGAACCTTTGGAACAACAAGTACAATTCTTGTTGCTTGGGCGATCTTAGGTTGTTCCACCACTTGCTTAGGTCTATTAATAGGATTATTTGATTGTTGAAAATCCATCATCCAACCTATTGGTCCAACATATACACTTTATTGAGGTTTCTAAGAGTCTGGTGCTTGCCCAACCATGGATGATGTACCACCCTCTATTGCTCTTTTCTTTGATCTTTTATTTTGGGCTATTGCATTAGCATCTACTTGATTTACACCACAAAAATCCTCTTGACCCCAAATGAAAAATGGGGAGTCCTCTCATATATGATTTTGATTACTAGCAGTTGTTTTGCTTATTCCAATCTACTTCCCTGGAGTAGAGGTTTCATTTTGAGCTACCAAAGTTTGTACAAACTCTCTATTTTGACAAGAATCTTGATTATGAGCTTGCTCACAAAGGGAAAACCACTCTTGCTCTTCAGATAGATTATTTTTCAATGTTATCAAATATTTAGAAGTGTTATTAGTAGTCGTGTGCATATTGTTCATAGGATTAGTATGATTCCATTGATTTTTCCTTGATAAGGTGACCTTTTTTTCTAATAACCCTAGTTTTGAGGTTGATAAGGCCTACTTTTTTGAGCTTGCTGCCTATCCAATGCTAGTAACTTATTGTTCATATTTTAGAGAAAGGTGCCCCAATCCTCTAGAAGTGCAACATAAGTAGAAGGTTGGCTTGTGGAATCCACTGGAGTAGGAGCCATCAGAATAGGAGCTATTGTTGGATGTGAGGAAAGCTTTGAAAATAAAGGCATTAGTGGCCTAAGAGCTATTTTTGCAGCCTGTATTAAACAATTTTCTACCCCTATGGAAAGATCATATGCACCTAGAAAAGTATAACCTCCCATTGGCTGAATCATAATAGTTATATCACTATTAAGAGCTCTTAAGAAATATAGGAAAGCATACTCAAGAGAAGGATTGACCAAAATAAGAAGTCTATCCCAAGTCTTCTAAAATCTATAATTGAAATCAATCATGAATTCATGATGCACTCTTTTAATTATTGTTAGTTGTTCTACTAGGGATAGATGGTCACTCTTATCCTTAAAATTTTTGCATAACCTCTCACCTGACTAATCCCAATTGTGAATGGTGTTAGGTGGTATACCCTTGTACCATTTTAATGCCTTTCCTTTAAGAGAAGTTTCAAGCAATCTAATAGCCACATTGTCTTCTATAACATCATGCACCGAGCATATGTTTGCCACATCTATGATGTGTTCTACTTGAGTTGTAGATGTGTCATTAGTAAAATGAGGAATATTTTTCAAGGTATTGACTAGTATATCATTCTTTTGGGCTAAAATTAAGAAGATGCTACCACTAAAAGATACAAAAGGCTAATTTATGGGATAGGCCATATGGAATAAATTTCCATTTGTAGCTCTAGGAGGACTTATACTCCTATTTTTTCTTATAGGTGACAAAGATTGTCTATTTCTTCTTCTAGAAGTGGAAAATGAGAGCTAGATGTATTGGAAATTACCTCTAGAAGATGCTCTTGTTTGGATTCTTGCATGAATTTGTAGGTCTAATCTTGAATTAGGAATTATGAGTAGCAATAGAGTCACCAATTCGTATGCAAAGTTCTTCCTTGATTGTAGAGTTGTTAAGTACTTGTTTGAGAGCCTCTTTAAGGCTAGAATATTGAGAGTAGTACCACTTTCTCAATAGAATGAAATGAAACTTCTTTAGTCCCACCAATTGTGCCAAAACCAATTGTCACATAAAATTACACCCTATTGAACAAGAGTTCAGTGTTCTAATGACACAATGGAAATGTGTTGGATATTGCTAATATGTGGTTCTCATTGATGTCAACACTATTGTAATTAATGTCTTTAAGGCTATATATTTTGAGGATATTAAGAAAATTGTAATGAAATAAGTTGCAAGTTGTCGGTGATGCAGTAAAGTTAAGTATGGTGGCTAGATCAGTATATTGATGGTAAGAGGTTGTAGATTAAAGGGTTTGTTGACAAGTATATCCAATTTATCCATAAGAATTTTTAGAGGTTTGCATGAAGATTTGATTGAGTTATGAGTATTTGTGTTCTGACAGCTGTTTTATTGCTTTAGTTGGTGTTCCTGAAAGAAGATGATGTGATTCTAGTAATTTGAGTTGTTGCGGATGATTTTGTGGTGATTCATGATTCTTGTGGATGTTTCTAGATCTTTCTCTATCTGTGTTGTTGGTCCGCATTGATTGTTGTGCTCGTGATTGGTAGTTTTCTTCTGTGAGTTCATGTTTTTCATGATCATGGCCAAAAGGGTGATTGTAGTGTGTTATGGAACTTCGAGGCATAATTTTGAAGGTGTTCCATATTTTAGGATGTTGTTTTTGGTCCTTAATATGTTTTGGTTGACATTGTTTGGTTCACATTGTTTGGTTCACATTGACAAATTGTTTATGGATTGGGCTAACAGTTTGTACACATTTTATATTATGTTGGTCCAACATGTAGTTGATGTTATCCTTAGTTGCAGATATATATGATGAATTGTTTATACCATTTGAAGATGTGGTGTGTAATTTATTCTTTGTGCTAAGTGTCAATAATGTTCTAATATTTCAAATGAAAAGTATGAAGAAGAGTGAGCAAATGAGAGTGCTTATGTGCTTAACTGGAATTGTAATCAGGCATTAGAAGATGCTATTTTCTTGGTTCAAAATTTTTTGGATGTAATCTGAATGTGACTATAAGACAATGAATCTTCCTTTGAGAAGTAATCCTTTTGTATTTGAGTAGTGAGCTCTAGGCAGTGTGCCTGAATGCATTTGCATTCCCCATTTATAATAATTTTATACTTTTAATAGAGTATAATCTTGTGGACTAACCTCCACTGTGGGTTTTCCCCTAACAGGGTTTCCACATAAAAATCTTGGTGTTATGTGTTTTTTTAATGTTTTGATGGTTTATGCTTTCATGTTTATTTATGAGATCTGAGAATAAGTTTATTAAGTATAATTTATGTGACAACTAATTCACCCCCCTCTTAGTTTTCTTCCCTTATGTTTCCAACAATTGGTATTAGAGGAGGTTCCTCTGAAGAAGCTTGACCACTTGAGGTGATCCGAGATGGAAACATATAAGAAGGATAGTCTAAGATTTGATGGAACTAATTATTCTCTATGGAAGACTTGAATGGAGTGTCATCTAAGATGCATTGGTGAACCTTACTGGACAATTACAAAGAATAGGTATATCACCCACAAAATGGTCCTTCTACTACATGTGAGATTAAGGAATCTAAGTACAATATTAGGGCTAAGGAAGCATTGTTGAGTGCTCTGACTAATTTTGAGATGAAAAATTTAATGGAGCTGAAGATTGGTTATGAGATCTAGAAAATGTTGGAAAAATTGTATGAAGGTGATACCCATGTGAATATTTCTAACCTGAAAATCTTGAAAGGGAAATATGAAATGTTGAGAATGGGTGAATATGGGAACATCACTTCTTTTATGTAGAGAGTAAATGAACTTGTGTGTAGTATTAGATGTGCTAGTGGAACATTGGAAGAATCAGAAATTGTTTCTAAAGTGCTCAGATCCTTGCATGTTGCATAGAAAAACAAAGTTGCTGCTATTGAGGAGATCCGAAGTGTGACAAATGTAACCAGAGACATGTTGATTGGTAAGCTTACTGCTTTTGAGTTAAGTGAGTTTGGTGAATCTCTTCCTAAGAAAAATTTTTCATTCAAAGCTACTATCTCTGGAAAAGGTAAGCAGAGATATGAATTGGGAGAAAGTTCCCCTAGAAAAATGTCCGAGTATGAGCAAGAAATGAGAGAGATTGAGGAAGAAGAAAGAAAACTAGATGAGCTTGAAGCACTTATTGTTAAGAGGGTACCCAGAGAAGGTAAGTATAAAGGGAAATTTCCTCTTAAATATTTTTCTTGCAATAAGATAGGTCATTTTTCCTCAAGGTGTCTGGAAAGAGTTCCTAAGCCAAGACCTAACAAGCATAGATTTCAAAGAAAGTGTTATTATTTGTTGATGAAGGTGTGACAAATGATGAATCTGATAAAGGGAATTTAAGTGAGGATGAATAGGTATTTATTTCTATCAAGGAAAATGATCCAGTACCTACTGAATCTACTAATTGCACAAATGCGGAGAAATCTCTAGCTGCTAGAGTTGAAGAAAAAGATGAATGAGTGATTGATAGTGGATACTCTCATCACATGAAAGGTGATAAGAGTAAATTTGTGAGCTAGAAAAATTATGATGGTGGTGATGTAAGATTTGGTGATGACAAAGCTAGTGTAATCCATGGAAGAGGATCCATTTCTCTTGATGGTAAGAATAATACTGATGATGTTCTATATGTGGAAGGTTTGAAGCATAATCTCTTAAGTGTTGGAAAAATGGTTGAGAAGGGATACAATCTTCAATTCAAGGATGGAAAGTATAGAATATTGGGTAGTTTCGGAAATGTGATTGCATCTTATACAAAAATAAAAGGTAATATCTTTCACCTAAATACTACTAGTAAAATTTGTCTGATTGTTCAAGTTGATGAAAGTTGGTTGTGGCATAGGAGATTGTGTCATGTAAAATTTGACAATATTATCAAGATAAGTTCTACTCAGACAGTGAGAGATCTTCCTAAGTTGATAAAACCTACTAATACTATATGAAAGGAATGTTAGTTAGGGAAGAAAACTAGTGTTGGAGCTATGTGGTCCTTCTAGAGTCAGAAGCTTGCAAGGAGATAGGTATTTCGTGTTACTTATTGATGATTATTCTAGATTGATGTGGGTTACTTTCTTAAGGGAAAATTTTGAAGCTCTAGAGAAATTCAAGATTTTTAAGGCTATGGTTGAGACAAAGACAGGTCTAAAGATTAAATGTCTGAGATCAGATAGAGGTGGTGAATTCACTTCCAGTGAGTTTAATTCTTTTTATGAAGAGCATGGGATAAAGAGACAATTATCTACCCCACGGACCCCTCAGCAAAATGGAGTTGTGGAAAGGAAGAACATGACAATTCAAGAAGCTACTAGGACTATGATGTTGGAAGGAATTTTTTTGCATATCTACTAGAGAGAAGCTATGAGTAATGTTGTTTACACTCTCAACTAGGTACATGTCAAAGGTGATATTAGTAAGACTCCTTATGAGCTATGGTTTTGTCATAAGCCTACTATTAGATGTTTCAAAATATTTGGGAGTAATTGTTATATCAAAAGAGATGAAGATATAGGAAATTTTTATACTAGAAGTGATGAAAGAATCTTTCTTGGTTATTCTACTAAATGTAAAGCCTACCAGTGCTACAATAAGAGATTGAGGAAAGTAATTGAAAGTGCTAATGTCAAGGTTGATGAAGAAATAGTTAGACCATCAAGAACCTATGGATATGATTCAGACAATCAAAATGAAAGTTTAAATAAAGGTAAGAAATTTCATACTCTAAATCAAGCTTAGGTCATTCCAGTGAATTAGCAAAATCAAGAGGAAGAAACTAGTGAAAGTGCAGAAGTGAGATCACAAGAGCCTAAAGTTCAAGAATACCCTAAGACTCCAAGGTATGTAAGACTAAATAATTAAGAAGATCAGATCATAGGTGATAAGAAAAAAGGTGTTCAAACTAGGAGAAGAATTGAAGAAGAATATTGTTTGATCTCAAAGACTGACTCTAATCGCGTCAATGAAGCATGCAAAGATGAACATTGGGTGGAAGCAATGAAAGAAGAACTACTACAAATTTAGAAGAATGATACATGGATTCTTGTTCCTAGACCTAAGGAAAAAATGTAATTGGAACTAAATGAGTCTTTTAGAACAAACTGAATGAGCAAGGAGAAGTTGTTAGAAACAAAGCAAGACTTATGTGTAAAGGATATTCTTAGATGGAAGGAATTGAATATGGAGAAACTTTTGCTCATGTTGCTAGGATTGAAGTTGTGAGACTATTTCTTGCTTATGTTGCTTATAAAAACTTTAAGGTTTATTAGATGGATGTCAAGTCAACATTTCTAAATGGTGAATTGGAAGCAGAAGTGTATATTGAGCAACCTAGTGGATTTCAATTGATTGGTCAAGGAGATATGGTTTTCCAATTGAAGAAAGCATTGCATGGACTTAAGCAAGCCCCAAGAGCATGGTATGATAGATTGAACAAGTATTTGTTGAAGCTTGGATTTAATAAAGGTACTACTGATAGTAATTTGTATTTCAAAATTTATCATGATAAAGAATTGATTCTTGAAGTTTTTGTTGATGATATCATTTTTGGAGGAGATGATAGTTTGTGCATGAAGTTTGTTGATGAGATGCAAAGTGAGTTTGAGATGTCTATGATTGGAGAAATTAAATTCTTTTTGGGATTTCAAATTAATCAAATGGATAGAGGGATCTTTATATCTCAGTCCAAGTATGTGAAAGAATTGCTAAAGAAGTTTGGTATGGAATATTCAAAGCCAGTTGGTACACCTATGGTGATCGGATGTAAGTTGACACAAGATGATGATTCTCCTAAAACAAATCAGACTAGATATAGATCCATGATTGGTGGATTTCTCTATTTGACTCAAAATAGACCTGATATCATGAATGTCATATGAATTGTTGCAAAATTTCAAGCCGGTCCTAAGGAATCTCATGTGATAGCTGTGAAGAGGATTTTCAGATACTTGAAGGGGATAGTTGATTTTGGCCTATGGTATCCTAAAGAAGATGACCTTACTTTGAGTACCTTTACTTATGGTGATTAGGTAGGAGATGTGAATGATAGAAAGAGTACTAGTGGTGGTGCATTTTTCTTGGGAAAGAACTTGATTTCATGGCTAAGTAAGAAGCAAAATGCCATTTCTTTATCTACTGAAGAGGCATAATACATTGTTGCTGCTAACAATTGTACTCAAGTATTGTGGATGAAGCAGATGTTGAAAGATGTCAAAATTGTGTATGATGAACCTATTGCTATATTCTATGATAATTCAAGTGAAATTAAGATTTCTAAGAATTTGATGCTACATTCAAAAACTAGGAATATATCTATCAAGTTTCACTTTTTGAGAGAGAAAGTGAGTGAAAAGGAAGTCAAATTGGAGTATGTGCCCACTAAGGAACAAATTGTCGATATCCTTACAAAGCCCTTGCCTAAGGATACTTTTGAGTATCTCAAAGGGAAGCTAGGGGTGATTACCCCTCCTAATCAAAATTAAGATGCATTGACTTGCATCAGTTTGTGCAGTTCTATTGGATCTCAGTTGTGGTTATGGTTTGTCCTTGATGACAAAATCTCTAATCCTTATGATTTATAATGGAACTTATTTGATGTCTCTTGGCTATTACAAAAAGTTTTTTGTTATGCTTTATTTTCATGGTGATGAGAATTCTGGTTCAAGTTATGAATGCTATCTCTTTGACTGATAGAGCTTGAAAGATGGTTTCTATTTCAAAATGGTTCTCCTTGCATATCACTATCTTTGGTTGTTTTTCTTTCAAGCTTACTCATATCAGTGTGAGAATGTCTAGGTCACCCTGATCCACTTTGAAATGTCTGAATTTCCTATTGGCATGACATTTCAGATGTCATGTCGATTGTATTTAACATTCTGGTAGCTGTCATCAAGATCTCTTTTGTGTTATGGCGACTACAGGAAGATCTTTCGGCATAAGCTTTTTCAGTCAGTATGTGGTCACAATGAAATTACCTTGTCTCATCGATCAGAGGTTGAATGGGAACATTTTGACAAGTGCTAGGAGATTTCGAAATAGGTCTCGGCGAAGTGGTTTTGTCTCGCTGACATCACATCTGGGATTCACTTCAGCCAGACTTTTTGCTTTCAGAGTGATGTCATAACAAGAGTATTGTAATCGGCATATGGTCTCTCCAAAGACATTGTCTTACCAACCGTATTCAAAAGGGTCTTATCAGAAAAAGTTTTTTCTTCATTATAATGTCATAACAAACCCTGTGGGTCTCGCCAATGGAAAATATTAAGGGCTCTCGGTGGAACATTTTGTGTTCGATATAATATCTCTCCGACAGTGGAAAGTCATGGCAAAGGAGAATGAAAGGCTTTCGGCGAAAGGTTGGTAAAGTCTTAGCAACTCAGAGTGAATAAAGTCTTTCAATGAAACTTAATGTATTCTATAAAACATCCTCCCGATAGCATTAGGTTACAACGATAGTGTTAAAACAAGATAGAAGGCTCATCGGTAAGAAAAACCATTTGTCACTACGACCAATGTGTATCATGTGGAGTATCGGTGAAACATAGAGTAATCTATATAGTTTCTCCCTAACTATGTATTGTCTTAGTGAAAGAATAATACTCTAAGGAAGCCTATCAATGAGACATGATGTATTCGCCATGTGTTCTTCCCAACTCTAATGGGTCTTGGCTAAAGCGACAACCATAAGGTTGTCTGGCAATGTTAAATTTTCCTTCGACATAATGTGGCATCGATTGAAATTGAAAGGTTGTTAGGGAAAACTTTGTGAGCTTATTCTTTTTGACTGGGTATCGAACCCTAGCCTGGCCGCCATCATGAGAAAGCTTCATAAACTATGCGTTTATGTTATTGCTGACTATAACGATTCTTACAAAGGTTTATGGAAGGTTTATTTGGTGCATTTCTGACTGGAAGCTCGACAGTGGATAATGGAGCCATGGGAGTTACAAATCTGTCTGGTATTTTTATTTATGCATTTCATATTGGGCATATTAACTTATTATCACAATATTTTCTTTAACTGCTCTCTGCATCTTTATGACAAATGATCCCCTGACTGAGTATTGTCTTTCATACATTGGATGTTATGATTTTCTATGGTGGGCAGTTGTGTGTTTTATGCAGAGAAATGATCTCACATGTTTTAGATTTGTTGAGAACAACTCTTAGCTAGGTTGGTTGTTCTACCATTCTCCTGAAGTCAGTTACCTATCTGACATGTAAATCAAGATGTATATACAGAAGCAGAAAATTTAGTTTTCTATTTGACTATTGATGTAATTCTGGGATTATCATTCCTTGGCTGTATAAAAATATATGGATAAAACTCTGCAATAAAATTTGAATAATAAGATGTAGAGATTGTGAGTTTCTTCTCTATGAGGTATTTTAGGGATTCAGTTATTGAATCTTTAAGGTATTCTATAGATGAGAAAACAGAGAGATATGTACTTAACTAAAAATAGAGAAACCCTCTAAATCATTATTATTGTTCAAAACATAATTTGAGGGGTTGGTACTCCTTGAGATAGATATCTCTAAATGAGGGGTTGGTGCTGCTTGAGTGGGTGCTCAAAAATCAGCCTATAAGGCATTGTGAACAGTTGATTATAAGATTAAGCCAGGAAGGCATTTAGGGAGTGGTTTTTATACCCCAGGAGGGTTTTCCACTTGGAAAAATATTGTGCCTCTTTTTTCTTCTATGTTCTTTCTATTTTACTATGCTGTTGTTGTTTCTATTCACTATTGAGTTATTACTTTTCTCAATTCTGTTTATGAATGATTACATTCAACTCATGAATGCATTAATCAGAGTAATATTGAGAACAAATATGTGATATGTTTTGAAGTTTTCAAAAAATAAATCAAATCTGTTAATACACTGATTCACCCCCCCCTCTCAGTGTCATTTTAACTCCAACAATTGGTATCAGAGCATAGGGTCCTCTGATTGGTTTAATTACCTTGGATTGATCTTGGTCTTGGAGTTTTTTTTCTATGGCACATTCTCAAGAAGGTGCCTCTATTACCAAAGCTCTGTTATTTGATGGAACAGATTATGTGTTCTGGAGAATAAGAATGGAAGCTTTTCTTGTTTCTTTTGATGTTGATGTTTGGAGCATTGTTTTAGAAGATTACAATATACCAGCCACTATTCCCACCGATGCTGCTGAGAAAAAGAAGTATGAAACAAATGCCAGAGCTAAGCATTCCATCTTGTGTGGATTAGCTAAAGATGTGTTCATTAAAGTCATGCATTGCAAATCTGCTCATGGAATCTGGGAAAAACTTGAAACTATATATCAAGGGAACATGAGAAAGTCAAACTGTCAAAATCATTACTCTCAAACATCAGTTTGAGGAGTTGAAAATGAAGGATGATGAGAAAGTGGCTAAATATTTCCTAAGAGTTGATGAAGTTGTTAATGGAATGAAAGGTCTAGGTCAAGAGGTTAATGATTTTGATGTGGTCACAAAATTTGTTAGGTCCTTACCATCTAAATTTAAATTTAAGGTTTCAGCCCTAGAAGAAAAGAAACACTTTGATAACTTACCTTAGACAGCCTGCAAGGAATACTTATGACCTATGAAATGAGAACTAGCATAAACAATTCAATAGGAAAAGAATTTTCCTTTAACTCTGGAAAGAAAGAAAAATTCGATGTCAATGAATCAGAGTTTTATGATTCTAAAGAATCTCATTTTGTTAGAAGATTTAAAAAGGGATGAGGAAAATATAAGGGAAAACTTTCCTTTAAATGTTTTAACTATGGCAAAATAGGTCACTTTCCTGCAAAGTGTCCCTATGATGACCAAATCTATGACAATGAGATAGCTAAAATACAGCCTAAGAAGAAGGCTTTCAAACCTAAACGAAACTTCAATTTTAAAAAGAAGAAAAGTCTGCTTAGTAAGGATGAATCTAATATTGAGTCTGAAGACTCATCAACTGATGAAGTCGAAACTTTGTTCATGGCTGAATTTACTTAGCAAAATGATTCTAACACCTTTGACACTAAAGAAGGTGAAGTAGATCTTGAAAGTGAGCTAAAATGTGCTCTTCAAGAGGTCAGAAAACTCAAAAAACAAGTTCTTACTCAAGAACATAAACCAGATCAAGAATTGATCTCTCTGAAAACTCAGCTTGAAGAAGCTAAAAGAGATGAAGTTTGTCTTAGAGAGACTGTAAGCTGCAAAGATCATGAAATTCAAAAATTGGAACAAGAAGTAGTCCTTCTTAGGAAGGAAATTAAAAAATATGAAAGCACTCTAAAATTGAATGAGATGCTCAGCAAACAAAAGGTGCATAAAGATAAATCTGGTGTTGGTTTTGAAAAGGGTGAATGCTCAACTGACAAAGCAAAACAAAACCCCTCTTCTAAAGTAAAAAATTTAGTTTCAAATCACTCAGAATCTGGTAAGGATCATGCTAAGTTTTTTAAAGGTAATAGACCTTCATACAATGTCAATTCTTTTTTCTATGGTTATTACTTTTTCTGCAACAAATTTGGTCATAAGGTGAGCACTTGTAGGCTTATGAATTCTAGAATACCCAGGTTTGGTCTTAGGCAAAACTATGGTTTTGTTAGGCAGATCAAATGTTTTAAATATAATACTTTAGGACATTCTGTCAAACAGTGCAGAACTGATCTGCAATCTAAACAGCAGAAAATTAAAAAGGTTTGGAAACCTAAGACTGTCAACAACATTGAACAAACTATGTTGGTTCAAACTACTTTTCATTCCAATAAAAAGGAATTATGGGTCCTAGACAGTGGATGTTCTAACCATATGACTGGTGATAAGGACAAGTTTATAAAACTTGAAGATTATGTAGGTGGATATGTCAAGTTTGGTGATAATTCTGGTATTCAAATTAAAGGTAGAGGTTCACTTCTTCTGAATGAAGACACTCCTATCTATAATGTGTACTATGTGGAAGGTCTCAAGCACAATCTTCTAAGTGTTAGTCAAATCTGTGATAGTGGTTATCATGTTCTTTTTAATTCGCAGGGATGTGAGATTAAGAACAAGCTTGGAAAGGCTGTTGCAGCTGGAAGGAGGACAAAAGGAAATGTGTACAATCTCCTTGACTCATCTTGCAATGACAATATTCAAGGTATGTGTCTAATGGGCCAAATTGAAGAGAGTTGGTTATGGCATAAAAGATTAGGACACATAAACTTTGAAAATCTGGTTAGAATCAGTAAGAATCAGAATGTTAGAGGTTTACCAATTCTTAACAAGCCAGAAAATTCTGTGTGCAAAGAATGCTTAAGTGGTAAACAAACTAAAATCAGCTTCAAGACAAAAGAACATTCTTCTTCAAAACCTTTACAGCTTGTGCATACTGATTTATGTGGACCAACTAGAACAAGGTCTATTAATGGTGAAAAATACTTTATGCTTTTTTAGATGATTATACTAGAATGGTTTGGGTCACATTTCTTAAGCACAAATCAAAAGCCTTTGAAAGGTTCAAAATCTTTCGTAAAATGGTTGAAAAGGAATCTGATCTGAAACTCAAATGCCTTCATCAGACAAAGGAGGTGAGTTCACCTCTCAAGAGTTTATTGATTACTGTGAAAACACGGTATTAAAAGGCAGTATGCTACAACTAAAACACCTCAACAAAATGGGGTAGTTGAACGTAAAAACAAACTGTAAAAGAAATGGCTAGAACCATGCTAGATGAAGCTGTTGATATGTATTGGAAAGAAGTTGTTCATACAGCCCATACATTTTGAATAGAGTGCAGCTTAGGGTGAAATCTAAACACACTCCTTATGAACTGTGGTTTGGAAAAACTGCTTCTGTCAAATACTTGAAATTTTTTGGAAGTAAGTTTATCAAAAAGGATGATGATAATCTTGGAAATTTTCAATCCAAAAGTGATGAGGGTATCTTTTTGGGATACTCAACTCACAACAAAGCTTATAAATGTTTCAAAAAAAGGCTTAATAAGATTGTTGAAGTAGTTAATGTAAAATTTGATGAAATACCACATTTGAATGCATATTCTTTGCAAAATAATGAGGAAGAAGAACTTGAATTTGAAATAATTTTTGAAGGAGCTGGAACAAAAAAGTCTATTGCTGAATCAGCAAGCCCTAAAAATGAAAATGAAAGTCCTAAAAAGGTTGCATCAAATGCACCTTCGAAAACTCTAGCTATATACCACCCCAAAGATCAGATTATTGGGGATAAAAATGCAGGAGTTCAAACTAGAAGAAATGTTGCAGAATCTGATGAAAAGGCACAAATTTCTTTCTGTCTAGTTACTTAGTTTGAGCCTAAAATTTTTAATGAAGCTCTCACAGACTCATGTTGGCTTAATGCTATGCAGGAAGAAATTGATCAGATTGAGAAAAATCAGACTTGGGAGTTAGTCCCAAGACTAGATGACAAAAATGTCATTGGAGGCAAATGGATATACAAAAACAAGGTTAATGAAAATGGTAATGTTATTCGCAATAAAGCAAGATTTGTTTGCAAAGGCTATGCTCAACAAGAAGGTATTGATTTTGGTGAAACCGTTGCACTTGTTGCTAGACTAGAATCTATTAGAATATTCTTGGCTTATTCTATTTACAAAAAAATTACTATTTATCAAATGGATGTCAAAACTGCTTTTTTGAATGGCTATCTAGATGAAGAGGTCTATGTTGAATAGCTTGAAGGATTTATATGCAAAGATAATCCTAACCATGTCTACAGATTGAAAATGGCTCTCTATGGCCTAAAACAAGCACCTAGAGCTTGGTACTCTAGGCTGGACAGTCATTTAATTTCTAATGGCTTTGTGAGAGGAGGTGTAGACAATAATCTTTATGTTAAAACTGAAGGTTCTGATATTTTAGTTGTTGAAGTTTACGTTGATGATACTATCTTTGGCTGCAATAATGTCACTTTGAGTAAAAAGTTTTCTTAGATTATGGAATTTGAGTTTGAAATGTCAATGTTAGGAGAATTAAACTTCTTTTTGGGTCTTCAAATCTCTTGATGTGAGAATGGAATATTTTTTTCTCAATCCAAATATGCTAGAGAGATGCTTAAGAAATTTAAGATGGATGAATGCCATCCAGTTAGCACTCCTATGGCTACTGGTTGCAAACTTACTAAGGTTGATGATTCTCCTGATACAAATCAAATGGAATATAGATTAATGATCAGTAGTCTCTTATATTTAACTGCCTCTAGACCTGACATTATGCAAGCAGTTTGCATTGTTGCACATTTTCAGGCATCACCTAAAGACTATCATGTTGCTGTTGTTAAACGGATCTTTAGATACATTCAGGGCACTCTTGATTATGGTCTTTGGTATCCTAGGAGCAATGATTTCTCTTTGATTGTTTACATTGATGCTGACTGGACTAGTTGTTTGGATGATAGGAAAAGCACCAATGGTGCTGCATTCTTTCTTGGTGATCATTTAGTGGCATGGCACAACAAGAAACAAGTATATGTCTCTCTTTATACTACTAAAGCATAATACATTGTTGCCACTTCATGTTGTACTCAAGTTCTGTGGATGAGTCAGACTCTTTCACATATGGGTATTGATGTTTCTAAACCAGTTTCCATTCTTTGTGATAACACTAGTGCAATAATTTTTTCAAAAAATCCTGTTATGCACTCTCGCATGAAACATATTGCTATTAAGTTTCATTTTCTTCGAGAAATTTTTTTGGCTAATGAAGTCTGCTTACAGTTTGTTGGATCTCAAGATTAGGTGGCTGACATTTTCACTAAGCCCTTAGCAAAAGAGCTATTTGAGAGGCTGGGACTTCGATTGGGAGTTATCTGTCAATCATTACTTCACTGAATCTCCAAGCTACTGCTTAGGGAGAGCATGTTATTCCTTTTTTTTTATTCACTTATAGCTCTCCTACAATTTTCGTTGCTACACTTCTACTCTTTTTTTTGTAGCTGTTTCTCATGATATTTTGGTTGGCTTCTCACTTGTGTTTCATGGCAATGCACATTCTTCTCTTCTATTCTTTGTCATTGAGGCAAAAAGGGGGAGAGTCATTTGTGTTTTGCCATCAAGGACAAAGGGGGAGTTTGTTGGATCTTAGTTATGGTTAAGTTTGTCCTTGATGACAAAATCTCCGATCCTTATGATTTATAATGGCACTTCTTTGATGTCTCTTGGCTATTACAAAAAATTATTTTTTATGCTTTATTTTCATGGTGATGAGAATTCTGGTTCAAGTTATGAATGCTATCTCTTTGACTGACAGAGCTTGAAAGATGGTTTCTATTTCAGAATGGTTCTCCTTGCACATCACTATCTTTGGTTGTTTCTCTTTCAAGCTTACTCATATCGGTGTGAGAATGTTTGGGTCACCCTGATCCACTTTGAAATGTCTGAATTTCCTATCGGCAAGAAATTTTAGATGTCATTTCGATTGTATTTAACATTTTGGCAGCTGTCAGCAAGATCTCTTTTGTGTTATGGCGACTGTAGGAAGATCTTTCAGCATAAGCTTTTTCAGTCGGTATGTGGTCATAGCGAAATTACCTTGTCTCATCGATCAGAGGTTGAATCAGAACATTTTAGCAAGTGCTGGGAGGTTTTAGAATAGGTCTCGATGAAGTGGTTTTTGTCTCGCCGACATCACATTTGGGATTCACTTTGGCCAAATTTTTTGCTTTCGGCGTGATGTCATAATGGGAGTATTTTAATCGGCATATGGTCTCTCTGAAGACATATTGTCTTACTAACCGTGTTAAAAAAGGTCTTATTAGCAAAAGTTTTTTCTTCGGTATAATTTCATAATGAACCCTATGGGTCTCGCCGATGGAAAATATTAAGGGCTCTCAGTGAAACATTTTGTGTTCGATATAATATCTCTCTGACAATGGAAAGTCATGGCAAAGGAGAATGAAAGGCTTTCAGAGAAAGGTTGGTAAAGTCTTAGCGACTCAGAGTGAATAAAGTCTTTCGGTGAAACTTAATGTATTCTATGAAACATCCTCCTGACAACATTAGGTTACAACGATAGTGTTAAAACAAGATAGAAGGCTCGTCGGTAAGAAAAACCATTTGTCACTATGACCAATGTGTATCATGTGGAGTATCAGTGAAACATAGAGCAATCTATATAGTGTCTCCCTGACTATGTACTATCTCAGTGAAAGAATAATACTCTAAGGAATCCTATCAATGAGACATGATGTATTCACCATGTGTTCTTCCCGACTCTAATGCGTCTTGGCTAAAGTGATAACCATAAGGTTGTCTGGCAACGTTAAAGTTGCCTTTGGCATAACGTGTCATCAATTGAAATTGAAAGGTTGTTAGGGAAAAATTTGTGAGCTTATTCTTTTTGACTGGGTATCGAACCCTAGCCTTGCCACCATCATGAGAAAGCTTCATAAACTATGTGTTTCTGTTATTGCTGACTATAACGGTTCTTACAGAGGTTTATGGAAGGTTTATTTGGTGCATTTCTAACTAGAAGCTCGACAGTGGATAATGGAGCCATGGGAGTTATAGATCTGTCTGGTATTTTTATTTATGTGTTTCATACTGCACATATTAACTTATTATCACAATATTTTCTTTAACTGCTCTCTGCATCTTTATTACAAATGATGCCCTGACTAAGTATTGTCTTTCATCGATTGGATGTTATGATTTTCTGTGGTGGGTAGTTGTGTGTTTTATGCAGAGAAATGATCTCACATGTTTCAGATTTGTTGAGAATAGCTCTTAGCTGGGTTGGTTGTTCTGTCGTTACTCCTGAAGTCAGTTACCTATCTGGCATGTAAATCAAGATGTATATATAGAAGTAGAAAACTTAGTTTTTTGTTCGACTGTTGATGTAATTCTGAGATTATCATTCCTTGGCTATATAAAAATATATGGATTAAACTCTACAATAAAATATGAATAATAAGATGCAGAGATTTTGAGTTTCTTCTCTATGAGGTATTTTAGGGATTCAGTTCTTGAATCTTTAAGGTATTTTGTAGATGAGAAAATAGAGAGAAATGTACTTAACTAAAAATAGAGAAACCCTCTAAATCATTATTATTGTTCAAAACATAATTTGAGGGGTTGGTACTCCTTGAGATAGATATCTCTAAATGAGGGGTTGGTGCTCCTTGAGTGGGTGGTCAAAAATCAGCCTATAAGGCAATGTGAACAGTTGATTATAAGATTAAGCCAGGAAGGCATTTAGGGAGTGGTTTTTATACCCCAGGAGGCTTTTCCACTCGGAAAAATATTGTGCCTCTTTGTTCTTCTATGTTCTTTCTATTTTACTATGTTGTTGTTTATGTTCACTGTTGAGTTATTACTTTTCTCAATTCTGTTTATGAATGATTACATTCAACTCATGAATGCATTAATCAGAGTAATATTGAGAACAAATTTGTGATATGTTTTGAAGTTTTTGAAAAATAAATCAAATCTATTAAAACACTGATTCACCTCCCCTCTCAGTGTCATTTTAACTCCAACAAGTTCATGGTCATATCTTGCGATCCAGATTGATGTTGTGGTGGTTGCTACTCAGGGGGAGTAGTCATATGTTCAAAAATGTGGTTCAGATCTTGTGTGGAGTAAGACAATGTGTATCTTTATCATTGATGTCAAAGGGGGAGAAGAGTCATGTGAAAAACTATGAAAAGAGTTAAGGAGAAAAGAGTCAAAATCTAAGGGGGAGAAAGTGCAAAGAGAAAGTATCATTGATGGATTTTTCACATCATGTGTTGCCATCAATTCCAAAGGGGGGGATTGTTGGATATTTTTGATAGGTGGTTGTTATTGATGTCAACACTATTGGTGTTAATGTATTTAAGGCTGTATATGTCAAGGATATTCAAAAAATTGTAATAAAATAAGTTGTAGGTTGTCAGTGATGCAATGAAGTTTAGTATGGTGGATAGCTCAGTCTATTGATGGTAGGAGGTTGTGGATTAAAGGTTTTTTTGACAAGTATATCTAGTTTATCCACATGAAGTTTTAGAGGTTCGCATGAATATTTGATTGAGTTATGAGTATTCGTGTTTTGATAGTTGTTTTGTTGCTTTAGTTGGTGTTCCTAAAAGAAGATGTGATTCTAGTAATTTGAGCTATTGTGGATACTTCTATGGTGATTCATGATGGTTGTGGATGTTTCTAGATCATTCTCTATCTGTGTTGTTGGTTTGCATAGATTGTTGTTCTCACGATTGGTGATTTTCTTCTGTGAGTTCATGTTTTGCATGATCATGGTCGATAGGGTGATTGTAGCAGATCTTCAAGGAATAATTTTGAAGGTGTTCCATATTTGAGGATGTTTTCTTGGGTCCTTGCTATGTTTCAGCTAACATTGTTTGATTCACATTGATAAATTATGGATTGGGCCGATAGTTTGTACACATTTTATATTTTGTTGGGTTGACATGTAGTTGATGTTATCCTTAGTTGTGGATATATATGATTGATTGTTTATACCATTTGAAGGTGTGGTGTGCGATGTATTCTCTACGCTAAGTGTGAATAATGTTCTAATCTTTTAAAGGAAAATTTTGAAGAAGAGTGAGCAGATGAGAGTGTTTATACGCTTAACCGAAACTGTAATTAGGCATTAGAAGATGCTATTTTCTTAGTTCAAAATCCTCCGGATGTAATCCAAATGTGACTGTAAGATAGTGAGTCTTCCTTTGGGTAGTAATCCTTTTGTATTTAAATAGTGAGCTCTAGGCAATGTGCCTAATGTATGTGCATTCCCCATTCATAATACTTTTATACTTTTAACAGAGTATAATCTTGTGGACTAACCTCCACCATGGTTTTTCTCCTCACAAGGTTTCCACTTAAAAATCTTAGTATTATGTGTGTCTTTGATGTTGTGATGGTTTATGCTTTCATGTTTATTTATCAAATCTGAGAATAATTTTAATAAGTATAATTTTTGTGACAATTGATTCACCCCCCCTCTCAGTTGTCTGCCCTTGTGTTGCTAACAAAATTACCTTAAGGTGTGGGACCTTGCAAAATGAGGTCAAGTCTCCAGAGAAGGCCAAATTCCTCCTCTAAACTAAGTGCAAATGTGTTGGTCTAACCCAACACTTGAAAACCTTATTGCTATTCTATTCTAATAGATGAAAGAGAAAAGAGATAGAAGGAGACCTGAAATGTAAAAGAAGGTTATACACCAAGATAGAATTTGTTTCTCCCTACTTCAAATTAGAATAAAAAATCAATAAAATAACTAAAACACATGCTCATACATGAAGATAAATAGATTTTACTCAAACATGCAAGAGATTATAGTGATAATAGTTGAATTTATTAACATAAAGCTTAGAAGCAATCTTTATAATGGTAGAAAGAAAAAAATGCAATTTTTGCAATAGAAAACCCTAGAGGATCTAGAGGAAAAACCCTTCCAAAAGATACAAACATTTCCTTTAAATTTCATGCATAACTTGGGATTGAATTCAAATCCCTAACCTTAAGGTCTAACTAGGGTTTCAAAAAGATGAACTCCAATTATATTTTTAAATGATCTAAATTTCCCTCAAAACAAATCAACAACCAGCCATAAAGGCTTTGAAATTTTCATCATGCCCTAAAATGATGACTCTCATGAATGCAGGGATGGACGCCCATAATTTCAACAACAAAAAATTGGATAGACATGCCTTGATAGAATAACTTGACTTTTGCAACATATCAAGGAGTAATGGCACTATTAAGGAATCAATGTGGCTTGGGAGAAGTGAAGAAATCTGATCTAGAGTTGTTTGTAGTTGGTCTTATAGCTAAAATTATAGATACACCATTACTTCTACATTTTTTCTATGAATTGGAGCAATCGAACGTTACAGTTTAAATACTGGCTGTCAGATTGAGCATGAGTGGCTAAGATTTGTTTTCTTAATGAGACTTTAAAATGTGCTCATTGATCACATCAGAATCATGATCAATCACTATTGCATACCTTCAGTATATCACCAATTATTTCAAGAGTATAAGGTAGCAACTCGTGATGCACTATATGCATACAATGGAACAAAAAATTGACACCTATTGCCTAGGATGCATGTCACACTATCACCCTGTCAAACACATAGAACCTAGACCCACCATAATACTACCATTGCACCTCGCATTTGGCCCTAGGTATGATAGAACATAAGATGATGCACAAGAACAATGTTATAGTCATCTGATCTTGATTCTTAAATCTAAGTAGTTGGACTCTCTCATTGTGCCACACAAGACCATCACAATTATCATTTGGGTGGAATCATTCACAACAAAAATGTGAATGAAGTGCATGATGATCGATGGATTATCTTGCATTGGATCTAATCCATGAAAACCCACACAAAGTAAACCAAAGACTTAGTCCCACCATGACACCTGTCACCTACTCTCTCCCCTGCATAGTATTTGGATTTTCATTTGGCCCCCCTATGGGCTGGCGAGATATTGCCACCTATCCATGTTAGGTCACACACCTTTCCATCTCTCATTGCACAAATTTCCTCAACCTTTTGGAATATAACCATAATGCATTAAGGATAAGCATTGACCATTAGATGCTCACTCTTCATCACCCACCATTTATCTTTGACCATTGCCCATCACAAGAATGACCCTACCCACTAAGAGTGAAATGTGATGCACAAAGCCATCATGATATCTTGAAACCTAACAAATAATATTCTTCCCTTTAATCCCTCCTCCTACTCATATCACACATCACAAGAAGTTGAACTCTTTTCATTTCTCAATAGCGATGTGATATGATGAAAAAATATTTTTCCATGTGTCCTCCTTGACATCACAATCCACTAGAAAATTTTGTCACCATAATATTCCCATATTACATGCATCCTCAGCCTGCTATACCATAGGGATAAATGTGGACCCACCATACATGTCATGGGATGGTGGGCATCGTTTGATCTACCAAGTTTTATCATAGTCGTTGATCAAACTTCATTGCACATCACACAAAACAAAGGAAGAGTTAAACTTTGAATTGTGATGTGAAGGATGTGGGTGATAGTTGTCTGATCTACAACACCCAATGCACACCATTGTATCTTTCATATGAACCCATCGTACATCATGGTTAGAGCTTGGCCACGGTGAATGCAAAAAATTATGTGAAGGGTAGTTGTAATGAACTCTTCATCGGACAAACCCATAGCATAAGGAAAGAGGCTAGTCACACAAATGACCTTGATGATTTAAGTGACAACTTAAGCAACTAGGAACTAATCACAATAGGTGAACATAGAAACATAATATAAGTGCACACTCAAACCAAGGGGTTTAGGGTTTAAGCATATGAGGGTTTTGGAAGCCCTAACTTCCAAGTTTAGAACCCTAATTGGATACAATTGAAGAATTTCAAAACCTCAAAAACCCTAAAACATTAAAACAAACATGGATTTTAGTAGGATGCACATATAGGATCTCTTTGATTGGATCTAAATGATGTCATCCAATGGTGACATGGAAAATGACAACAATGATCTTTATTTTTGTTTGGGTTCTACTCAATATTCTCATGCGCATTCTTTGTCCACTCCCTAGCTCACACATACACTTTGTTGCCTCTACAATTAGATAAATTTTGATTGTCTACTTTTCTCATATATTCATCAACCAACATTCCTACCTCGAGCCACACACCATCAACCAGATGAATTGCATATTCAATTTTTTTCAATCTGGAAACTTCTACTAGGGTATTCTCATAGGCTATCTTCTCTATCAAGCTTCATGTCCATCGATCCACACACAATCATCATCAAATTGTGTAGCGATGTTATTTTCAGCATGTAATCGACCTAAGGTTTATGCTCATTAATATACATTCTTTGTATTTGATCTTTTTTTTTATAGTAACATGATCTTTCTTGCCCAAAGGATCCAATCATCATTGAATTTGGTAGTTGGAGTGGTTACAGTCATTAATTTTATGCTCTATGTCAGCTACCTACTCAAATGAGGGTTTTTCCACCATTATCCTTGCCTAGCCATTGCATATCTTTAAATTTGAACCTAGGTCATTGATTCATTATCTTCGTACCATGATCCATCAATCCTCCTTCATTAGATCCAACTTTAAAACACAACTGTAAGATTGATCTCCTTTTAACTTGTGGCATTCATCTAATGTCTTTGTAAATAATCATCACACTCACTTAACCCATCAAAAATTTTCTTAGGGCATCAAACTCCATTTTTGCAATGTGAAGGAGAATTTTTATCACCATTTGATCTTTACCTCATAACCTCTACCATTAGATCACCATTGCATTCTCTTTGGCTAGCGCAACTTTTTTACACACAAAGAGTTGAAATCATGATATAAAGGATCAATGTGATGCAACACATCTTTTCACCTATCTCACATAATACGTGTCCTCTGTTGGATGCAGGGAACACTGAGAGGGGGGGTGAATCGGTATTTAATAAATTTTACTATTCATATTAAATTTAAAACCATCTACAACAATGTAAGAACTTTGTGCAGTATTAGCAACATAAGACAGATAAGAACATGTGCACACAATAATGAACACCAGATATTTTTATGTGGAAAGCCTATTAGGGTAAAAACCATAGTGGAGATTAATCCACAAATTTTTTACTTTGTTAAAAGTAAATATAAAAGGGGAATGCACTTTCATTCAGGCTCACTATCTAGAGCTCACTGCTCAACAAAATAAAGGATCACTGCCTACAATACATATGATAGAATGTTGCTACAAAATTTGAACTGATGGGACAACATCTTCAAATGCCAGATTTCAATTCCAATGAAGCACACAATCTACTCTCTGATCACACTCTTTTCATGTGATGTTCTGCACTTCAACAAAAGTCTTCCTGCAACACATACAGTAACTCGCTTGATGATTTTCTAATGTAGGCTCATAGTACTAAACAAAAATTTCACATAAATACCATACACACTTTCCATGCACACATTTTTCACATTCTTGTATAGCAAAGATGAAATACCAATCTTCTTTATATATATCCACTATCTCAATTTCACTATATGTCAACTTGAAGTAGAATATAATAGCTTTCCTTGTGTCAGCCCAAAATCATAAATCGCAATTTAGTTCGTACCTACATAAGTTAGATAAACTCATAATAGGGACCCAAACAAACGTTCAAACATAAGAAAATAATAAAAAATTTACTCCATATACATTTGTGATTCGTGATATTGAACATGTCGACCACAAGAGAAGAATAGGCAATGAGTTATACCACCGAACCTCTTAATTTGAGCTATGATAGTAGTAATGCCACAAAAATTCTTCAACAGAGTAAGATACATGTTGGGAAACCTTCCTTATAGATCAACACAACAAAATGATGATCCAGTGAGGTGACTGAATCAGTAGACCAACTGGATGTCCTATTCAACTGGTAAACTATGACAACATAGATCTTTTTTCGGTACGATCATAACTGATACTATGGAAAAAACTAAAGACTTTAGTTGCCATCAATGACAACACAGGCAGCCAAAAATCATGTACACAACCATCATATGCCAACATCCTCCTTATCACACCATCACACATTTAAGAGGGGACCCACCAAAGTCTTCATTGCTACCTTTTAGTGTATCAGTTTTTGCTTGATGCTATTTTATTCACAACAACGATGTGAATAAACATAGTGATGCAATATTATGTCACCACCTATCCATGCTTACATCACACTCCACTAACACTTTTTCCATCACATATCATGCAAAGCATATGTCGAGATCATGCAAAGCATATGGTAAGATAAACTTAAAAATGTGATGTGAAGGACTTGAGTGATACCCATCCAATCTCACATGCTTCACCTTTCACCATTGATCTCCATCATCAAACCATCCAAATAGCATACTTCAATTTTCTTCACAATAGTGATGTGAAGCAAAAATGTGGTGATTGTTAGATTTTCTTTGTCTATCTTTAGCTATAGATATGTCTCTATTATATATAACTGATTGCACACTACCCTTTTACTTCATGACAGTGATGTGAAGCAATGAAGTGATAGTCATTCAATCCAAAAACATAGATGCACACCATTAGATCTTCAATGGAACATATCACACATCACAAAAGTGCATAGCACATGAAGAGTGTAAAATTTGATGCAAATAAATGTTGTGATGCATACACTCCACCAACCGATAGCACTGGGCAAGGGGGTCAGTATCCTCAATAATACAAAAGACATATCTTGTAATTTAGTGACCTAATACCACATGTACCTAGTCAATGTACAAATAGAATTTTTTATCAACACCATGACTGCAACACAATAGGGTTTAACTACAAAACCCTAATTTGACTAGAGAGAAAAACAATCAATTCTAAGCACATTTCATGTCATCTAATCATGTGGACCACACCAATCGAATCCACTTGAAAAAACCCATATCAAGTCTGGCCTTAGTTTTCTCCTATAACTTTTGGAGGTGACCTTTACAAAATTGTGACAACATTTCATGACAAATTTGCAACATTTGAGCAACTTTGCAGTATTTGCAAAATATGCTCTTCTCTACATCATCCTTCACCAACTCTTCTAGAATACTATCCACTGAACCCCCCCTTGACATCAATGACACCTTTTGACATCAATGACAACATTACACCAACAATCTCCCCCTTTGTCATTGATAGAAAAAAATGCTCTAAAGGCTCTGTACCAATTCTTAATGTTCCAATTCATGCTCTTGTACCATCTAAACCAACACTGCACCAGTCAATTAAACTACTCTATACCACTTATAATGAAACTAATCATGAGTTCGCATACATCACAACTCCCCCTTAGACATATCTCCACTTCTTTCTTACTTTTTTCTCAAATTCGCTCCCTGCTCAATATCATGAGCATTTATGCAATCTCCCCCTCTTTGACATCAATGGAAAAGGGTCCATGATCCCTTTTTGACTGAGATCAATGTGTGCTACTATAGATATTATCCCCCTTTGACTGACCATTCAAAGAGAAAGAAGAGGTTTATAAATATGCAACCATCAAGTCATTAGAAATTTGTAAGACCAAGGTTACCTAACTTGATCACTCCATATCTAGGGATGAATAAATTTCAATGAAGCCCCCTGGAATCATGCCCTATTACTAATATTTAGTGATACGATGTGGGAGAAGTTATTCCCAACTTCTACCTAAAATATTCATATTGTTCCTTGGGAAGAGGCTTGGTGAATATATCTACCTATTGATCTTTGGTTGGTACATACTCCATGGTGAATTCCTAATCTGCAACCTTTTCTCTTATGAAGTGATACTTTATTGATATGTCATTTTTCCTAGAATGCATCACTATATTCTTTGAGATGTTTATTTCACTTGAATTATCATAAAGAATAGACATAGGTTCTTTGTACTAAACCTTGATGTATTTAAGTGTCTACTTTATCCACAATACCTAAGTACAACATGCTACTACTGCTACAAATTCAACTTCAGCTATATAGAGTGTGATATTCTTTATTTTTTCTCATCCAAGAAACATGTTTGTCTCCCAATAAAAATGTACTACCATTAGGGCTTCTCCTATCACCTATACTTCTTGCCAAATCAACATATTTATATGTAGTTAGAGTGAAATCTTTACTCTTGGAATACCACAGTCCATAGTCAATAGTACTTTTGATGTATATCAAGATTCTTACAATGTTGAAATGAGACTCCTTAGGATCAGCTTGAAATCTTCCAACCATACACACTTCTTGCATAATATCTAGTCTTGATGTAGTTAAGTTAAACAAGCTTCCAATCATTGACCTATACATTATCTAATTTTCTTATGGGGTCTCATCTGACTTGCTCAACTTACATCCAGTTATCATGGGGGTAATAACTAGTCTGATGTCTTCCATTCAAAACTTTTTAATAATTTCCTTAACATAATTAGTTTGAGAGATAAATATCCCATAATCAATTTGTACTATATGTAAACCAAGGAAAAATGATAGTTATCCTAGCATGGACATCTCAAATTCATCTTGCATTTTGACAACAAAATATTTACACATCTTGTCATTACTACCACCAAATATGATGTCATCGACATATAGACCAACAATAATCATGTTCTCACCTTCAAATTTAAAGTAAAAATTACTACTTGCACATCCTCTCTTGGATCCTTGTTGCTGTAGATATTGATCCAATCTTGAATACCATAACCTCGATGTTTTTTTAGACCATATAGAGATTTCTTTAGTGTACAAACACAATCATATTCTTCTGATAGTTGAAAGCCTTCTGGATATTCTATGTAGACTTCTTCAAGATTTTCATTGAAGAAAGAAAATTTTATTGGCATATGGCTTCTAGTGTTTTCATTGATGGAAACTGAAGTCATTGATTTGGTCCACTATAGTATTTGACTGTAGTGGAAGATAGAGTGAAGAATAGGGTATCTAGTTGAAGTTTGAATCTATCAAGTGGTTTGCATTTCCAGTTTATCAGTTTTGGTTGTGGATCTCGGGAAATGTCATTGGCCATATGATATGTCTTACTCTCAAGTTTGATCACATGTCACATCAATTGGTGTATGAGTTAGGAGATCCAGTTGATCAATTTTTTGTTTATCAGTATATGAAGGCTGACTAAGTGAATGTTGGTATTATAGATATTTAAGATGGAATTGTTTGAAGTATTTTTGTGTTTGAATATTTTATTTTGGGTCCTAGCTATGTTGTGGCTGACTTTGGTGGATGTGTATTAAAAGTTACTCATGATTTGAGCCGACAGTTGGAAGATATTTTCTATTTCATTGAAGTCGACATATAGCAACTAAATTCTTGGCAGCAGATATATATGTGAGATAGTTAATTCATTTTGGTGTGTGTGCAAATATCAGAAGATTATTGATTGATTTTTTAGCTGACTAGAAGAGGATTTTTGTGAAGAAAATTAAAGTAGAGCAGAGTGAAGTGTAGAAGTAGATAGAAGGTCCAGAATCTGATCTATGAGCCTAACCAGAATTGTAATCAAGCATTTGTAGATGTTATCTTCCCAGTTCAATCTTTTGTGTAATCCAAATCTCTTGTAAGGAAATGAGCTCTAGGCAGTGTGCCTGAATGCAAGTGAATTCCCATTTTATATAACACTATATTTGAGTACTCAAATTGTAGATTGACCTCCACCATGGTTTTTCCCTTAACAGGGTTTCCACATAAAAATCCTTGTGTTATGGTTTTGTGGCTTATTGTTTCATGTTCATGTATCTTTCTTTTGATTGAATGTTTAAAGCACTAAAAAGGACAAATCAATAAAGTTTAAAATTTCTCAACATTGATTCACCCCCCTCTCAGTGTTGCTTGAATCCAAGAATTGGTATCAGAGCTAAGTTCCTTTGAAGAATTTTTATATCTTAAGGTAGATGTTGGAATGTAATGGACTCTGGTAGTCTTCAACAATAGCTTGTGGTGGCACTTGATGATCTTGATCAGTCTAAGGCAAAAGTCTTGGAATTAAAAGGAAATCTTAAGGATGCTGAGAAATTCATTTAGAAACTAAAGGATCAGGTTATTAAATCTAGGGAAAGAAGAAAGAACCTTTGTGATCATATAAATTAAAAGAGAGAAAAATTATTAAAGAGAGCAAAAGGATGGATGAAAATCATCTGAATTAAACCTTGAAGGAAATAATTGAAGAATGTGAAAAGCTTGCTAGAGACAATGCTACCCTAAAGCATGAGATGGAATCTATGATGTTGAAGCTTACTAAGGAGATTGAAGATAGAAAGAAGAAAGAGGAGAATATTGCACAATCCCTAAAATAAAGATCGAATGAATGTAGCAAAATAAATGGAGAATTCATTCAAATGGAGATGGAACTACAACAATATAGAGACAATGAAGAAGAGATTGAAAAATAAATTGTTATTCTTAGAGATGAACTAGCTACTGCAAATGAATACAAGGAGAAGTTCAAGATTAGCTCAGTTAAGCTTGATGAGCTAACACAAGGATAGAAGAATGAAATGACAAGCGAGGACTTGGATATGAGAAAGGAGAAAGTTCTAGATCTAGACAAAGGAATTTCAAGCAGGGAAATCTATTTGACAAAGCAAAAAGGCATCTGGTAAGACAACCTATTGCTCAAAGTTTTAATGGATACTATTTTACTTGCAATAAATTTGGTCATATGGCTGCTCAGTGTAGAAGTAAAGGGAAATCAAGAGATTCATAATTTTCCAGTTAGTGATTCAATTGCAATAAGTTTGATCATAAGTCAATTAAATGCAAAAAATTGTCAAAAAACTCTAGAAGGAATGTAGAATGTTATACCTATGGAAGATTTGGTAATATTGCTAATTAATGTAGATCGAGAAGAAATCAATGGAATGACTAGTCTAGACAAGGGAATGTTGTGTGTTTCAATTGCAACAAATACGGTCACATTGCTAGATTCTACAAAAACAAGAATATGGATAGAAAAGGTCCAATATAAAAAAATAGAAATATGTAGAGAAATGATAAAGGAAAAGGGAAAGTGAATGTGGATGAAATAAGAGATCAAATGAAGAAGACATGGGTAAAGAAGAGTCCCTCTATTGTAGGAAATGAGCCAGCACAAGAACTTGCTTGTCATCTCTCTAGGAACTAGTCTTAGGCCTTTGGCCTAGGGGGAACTGTCAAGAAAAAATTTCAAACCCCCTTCTAGTAATTGACACTCAGATGTGGATGATCATAGTGGTTGCGCTGATTGATCTACAGATGCTATGGAATCAGTTGGAAAGGATATTATGTTGAGTTGAAGGTTTGTAGAAGTTTTTGGTTGAAAACAAGGTAACTTGATAAGTTAGGGGAAAAACATTTATTACAATAAAAGTTAGGTGTACAAGTTATTAAAGGGGAGTTGAAAGCATCATTTGCCACCTTGTGTCAAAGAAAATAAGGAGAGAATTTTGCATTAGAATTTTGAAAGCATTCGACTGTAACCCTAATTCATTAGGTACTTTGATTGCATTAAGAAAATTGGTGTACGGTTGAAGAATTTCTTTGGTATTTCTAAGTATGGAAGGTAAAATGGAACAATTCAAAGGAATGGTAAAATTAGATTAGTATAGCAGCAAGAAGATTAGAGCCAAAAGAAACATGTTGTCACATGATGAATTCAAATGGTTGAATGAAGCAAAGTAGAAAAGCTTGGATATTTGGAGTGAATTTCCCTATTTCAAAAACACAAAAATTGTTGAGTTCATTCTAAATAGATTGAATGATGATATTCTAACTTTGGATAAACCCTACCATATCATGAAAGAAGTGATCACAATTGTAACTAGGTTATGCATGGTTGGGGAAGTACTGAGGAAGAAATAAATCTAGAATAAAGAAGTCAAAATCCTAACTAGAGTAATTGGAGATCAAAGGGCATTGATAATATCCACAATCAAGAATTTAGTGACAAGGTACATTGCACATGGAATATCTTACAAAACCTTTTTTAGAAATAGAGAAGGTGCTATTTCAGCAAGTGTAGTTTATATTTCTACCAGATGATAATGGAAGATCAAGATTTTGATCTTTGTGGATTGCTAAAAGATCAACTGATGGAGAACGTGAAATTGGAAAATGAGATAGGTTACCCTTTCAGGTTTGGTACTCTGGTTATGTTCCTTATGATCTATTTTCTAAATTGTTTACCCTTGAAAACTAATGTAATGTGGGATAAGAGTGAACCAATTTCTAAGCAGATCTACATATATGCTAACAATTTGGCAAACTATGATCAAGAATATGAAAGTTTCTTTAAGGGTTTGCTAAGGAAGTTTGGATCAATTGGTGTTTCCATTCCAGTAAGAGGACTTGAAGTTGGTTCCTCCTACGGTGAGATAGAGAGAAAGAAGAGAATATTAAAGGAAATTACTCCACTAGTATACAAGACTTTGAAAGTTGAGGGAAAAGGAAAATAACAAGTTATTGTGGACATACCAGATGAGTAATTCAATGAGGAACTTGAGGACACCCTTGGAAAAGAATTGAAAATAGTTGATCCAGAACAAGAAAAGGTAATAGTAGAATGAAGTGAAGAAGAAGCTGATCTAACCAAGGAAGATCTAATGTAGCTTATTATGAGGAAGATGGAATGCAGAAGATTCAGAACATGTGGTCTTTCAGACCTTCATATCAACAGGACATGATCTTAAGTGTATTAAGTGCTCATTTTGTGCACAAACATGTCAAATGGGAGAGTTTGCAGAACAAGTTTCCAGAAGAGATGATTGAATGTATCAAGGAAATCATGGACTCAAAATCTAAAAATAAGGAATAAGAAGTGATTCTACACCTGAATAAGTAGTACATGTTATCACTTACCAAGATGAAAAGGAACATGAATGAACTAAGACAATGCATAAGCACTATAAAAGACATTTATAACTATTGTCTTTGATGGCCTCATGCAATCAACAAGTACAAAGAAAAGCTAGAACAAATTGAAACTGAGTTGAACAATATTGGTCAAAATTTTGACTTGTCTTAGGATAAAGATGGTACAATCAGGAAAAGGATTCAGACACTACAGTCAGAGCATACAAATGTTCAAAATACTAGGAATAGGATAGTTGACACTTTTTGGAAAGTGAAAGCATAATCGAATGCAGGATGAAACAAATGATTAAAATAATGAGGAAGGGAGAAGTATTGGAAGATGTCTTAACCATTTTGGAATCCCTCATCAAAATTATCAACTAGACATCTGAGAAAAAAAACATGATCATAGTCACTGGGATTGTAGTGGAAGCATGGAAGAATTTTCTTTCAGAGATGAAGGAGAAGCACAAAATAATCTTCAATTAGCAGTTGTATTTCTTCAAAGTTTTGAATCAATTTTTGTTCAAGTAAGTTTTGGTTACACTTCTAAGGGGGAGAAAGAAAAATATTTTATTATTTTTTCATTGATGTCAAAGGGGGAGAGAGAGTAGTGAAAAATGCTTTATCAAATTCAAGGGGAGTTGTGTCAATTATGGGGAGAGAGAGTGCAGTGGAGAGTGCAGTTTGTTGGTTCCAACACTTAGTCATTTTTCACTATCTGTTGCCATAAATTCCAATGGGGGAGATTGTTGGTATATGTATTTTAGTGTTCTCATTGATGGAAACTAAAGTCATTGATTGGGTCCACTATAGTATTTGACTATACCGGAAGACAGAGCAAAGAACAGGATATCCGGTTGAAGTTTGAATTTGTTAAGTGGTTTGCATTTCTAGGTTATTAGTTTTGGTTGTTGAGATTAGGAAAGGTCATTGGGAATATGAGATGTCTTAATCTCAAGTTAGATCACATGTCACATCAATTGGTGTATGAGTTAGGAGATCCAATTGATCGATTTTTTGTTTATCAGTATATGGAGGCCCCCTAAGCGAATGTTGGTGTTGTAGATGATTAAGATGGAATTGTTTAAAGTTTTTTTGTGTTTGAATATTTTGTTTTGGGTCCTAGCTATGTTGTTTTCAACTTTGGTGGATGTGCATTAAAAGTTACTCATGATTTGAGCCGACAATTGGAAGATATTTTCTATTTCATTGAAGTTGACATATAGCGACTAAATTCTTGGTAGTGGATATATATGTGAGATCGTTAATTCATTTTGGTGTGTGTGTGTGAGTTAGATATATGCTGATGTGTGTGCAAATATAAGATCAGTTGAGAAATTTTTTAGTTGAGTAGAAGAGGATTTTGTGAAGTGAATTAAAGCAGAGTAGAGTGAAGTGTAGAATCAGACAAAAGGTTCAAAATTTGATCTATGAGCCTAACCAGAACTGTAATAAGGCATTTATAGATGATATCTTCTCAATTCAATATTTTGTGTAATCCAAATCTCTTGTAAGGCAGTGAGCCTTCCATATTTTTAGAATTGAGCTCTAGGAAGTGTTCCTGAATGCAAGTGCATTCTCATTTTGTATAACACTATATTTAAGAACTCAAATTGTGGATTGACCTCCACCGTGGTTTTTCCCCTAACAAGGTTTCCATGTAAAAATCCTTGTGTTATGGTGTTGTGGATTATTGTTTCATGTTCATGTATCTTTCTTTTGATTGAATGTTTAAAGCTCTAAAAATGATAGATCAATAAATTTTAAAATTGCTCAACACTAATTCACCCCCCTCTTAGTGTTGCTTGAGTCCAACAGATTTTGCATCTATTTGATAGACTTTTAATCCTTTATAAATTGAAAATTCAAGAAACATCCTTATTGCTTATAATCTTTCAACAGGTGAAAATATTTTTTCAAAATCTATGCATTCAACTTGTGCATATCCTTGCACACCAACCTTGCTTTATTCTTTACTACAACTCCATCGTTGTTGTACTTATTTCTAAAGACCCATTTAGTACCTATCACATTTTTTCTTGGGGGTATAGGAACCAATTCCCATGTTTTTTTTTCTCAATATAATTCAACTCTTCTTCCATTTCCTTCATCCAACTCTCATCCTTACTAGCCTCCATATAACTTAGGTTCAATCTGTGAAAATAGAGAAAATTTTACTTGTTCCTTGTTCTTTGCAATTCTTCTTTTTTGGAAACCTTCATTTTTGTTTCTAGTTATTTGATCTATAGGATGATCCTTTTAAACATATTTTGTAGGTGATTTTTTATTTTCTTCCTTGGGATCTTCATCAACAATATCTTCTTCATATTTTGATTCATCTTCAAAGCTATCTCTATTAGATTTAACATGTTTCCATTCTTCATCAATATTGACATTGATACTTTCTACAATTTTGTGCACCCTTTTGTTATAACACTTATAAGCTTTTCTTTGGGTGGAATATCCAAGAAATATTCCTTTATCACATCTTGAATCAAAGCTTCCAAAATTATCTTCTCATCTCTTGATGTAGAAATTGCTACCAAACACTTTGAAATACTTGATAGATGCAAGTTTTCCATACCATAGTTCATAGTGAGTCTTGTCACTATTTACTCTTATTTTAACTTTGTTCAAAATATATACAACAATATGAACTACCTCCCTCCAATATTTGCTAATTTGGCCTAATTCAATATTTTTTTGGCCATCTCCTTAAGTGTCTCATTCTTTCTCTTAGCTACTCCATTTTTTGTATTCTTCAAGCAGAATACTATATTTTGATTCCATGCTTCTCACAATATTCAATGAATTCATTTGATGTGAATTCATCACCTCATATTTATCTTAGAAATTTTATTCTTCTACCAATTTCCTTCTCAACCATGGCTCTAAATATCTCTAATCTCTCAAATTCTTGTGACTTTTCCTTTAGAAAGATTACCCATGTCATCCTTGAATAGTCATCAATCAACTACATGAAGAAATTTTCACCAAGATTAATCATCTAACTGTCACTAGCATAGGATGAATCACTTTGCTCTTGTATGTATAGACTCTTCTTATTCTTCTAAAAAAATTCTTCTTAGAAAAGTAGGATTTCTTCTTTTTACTATCTACCTCTTATTCAAAGTTATACTTCTTATTGTAAGGGTATTTTGGAAAAAAATGTCCTACTTTACCATAGTCAAAGCACTTGAAGGGTATCTTGCCTCTATACTTGTCAGAGCCTCTCTTAAGTCTTTTAATGAAGTTTTCTTCTTCCTGATTAGTCTCCTCATGTTTTGATGTAGAGGTTTCTTCCTTGTCTTTCTTGGATTCCTTAGCCTTATCCTTGTTGACAACCTTGAAAGTAGCTTCCCTTTTGGATGACTCTTCATTTCCCATTCTCATTTCATATGCAATGAATATGCCATGTAGTTCATCAAGAGTGAGTTTTTATATTTATTTTTCTTCCTCTATTGTAGATATTTTGGGATCATACCTATATTTCATGGATCTTAAAACCTTTTAAACACTGATTGAATCTCTTACCTCTTCTCCAAAACCTCTCATTGAGTTTACAATTTCATCAACTCCGAGAATATAATGTGAAATCTTTTCTTGCTCACTCATTGTGAGAATTTCAATGGATTTGAGAGTTTATAGCTTTGCCAGCTTTACTTTATCATCTCCTTCATATATTCTTTTCAACTTATTCTAGACATCATGTGTAGTACTACAATGCATTACTTTGATAAATACCGAGCTAGACAATCCACAAAGAATAGCATTCTTTTCCTTTGCATTTTTCTCATATTCTTTCTTTCATGTACCATTAGTAGTAGTAGGATGTGTAAATCCATTTTTAATAGAAATCCATACATCAAACCCTAAATATGCCAAATATGTATCCATCTTAATGCTCTATAAAGTGTAATTCGATCCATCAAATAGAGGTACCTTGTTTGTAGATGAACCCTCTTGATTGGCCATTATGTTTTCTTTTCTACCCAAGCTGATTAAGATTCTCCAAGGGAACCAGGGATTTGATACTAATTTTTGGAACACAACAATCTACTAAGAGGGGGGTGAATCAATAGATCAATTAAAATTTATCCATTTAACACTTCAAGAAGATTAAAACTAAACATGCAGAGAGATACACACACACACATAATTGCACATAACACAACATATACATGGAAAACTGAAGATGGGAAAAACCATGGTGAGAATAGCTGCTAGGATCTATTGTCCTAATCTAGCCTCACAATAAAAATATCTGATTAGAAAGTTTAAGGGAACCAACCCTAAGGAGACACAAATCCCCCTTTTTTAGGAGCACCCACTCCAAGGAAGCACCAACTACCTACACTAAGCACCTACCCAGTTATTTGATGGCACCCACCAATTATATTTACAATGAAAATATTACAATTTGTTATATTGAACATAATTCAATGTTGCAACTCTATTTTCAATTGCTCAATTCTATGCTACAATCTCTATAACTCAATTCTTTGCTATACACCTCTCACTGGTCTACACCCTTCTCTAGTTTGTACCTTGAATACAAACCCTTGATCATGATCTCTATTTTTTTTGGGTTCTACTCAATCTTCACATGTGCATTCTATGTTTTCTCCTTAGCTCACACATACACTCTGCTACCTCTGCACTTAGACAAATTTTGATTGTCTACTTTTCTCATACATTCACCAACCAACATTCCTGCCTTGATCCACACACCATCATCAAGATTAATTACATATTCAAAATTTTTCAATCTAGAAAATTTTTCTAGGGTATTCTCATAGGCTATCTTCTCTTGCAAGCTTCCCATCCATCGATACACACACAATCATCATCAAATTATGTACCAATTTTATTTTTAGCATGTAATTGACTAAGGGTTTATGCTCATTAATGTACATTCTCTATATCTAACCTTTTTTTTGATAGTAACATGATCTTTTCTACCAAAATGATCCAATCATCATTGAATCTAGTAGTTGGAATGGTTATAATCATTAATTTTATGCTTTATGTCAACTACCTGCTTGAATGAAGGTTTCATTGCCATTATTCTCACCTAGCAATTGAAAATCTTCAACTTTCAACCTAGTATGTTGATTCATTATCTATGCACCATGATCCATTGATCCTCCTTCATCAGATCCAACTTGAAAACACAATTGTATGATTGACCTTTTAATCGGTGTCGTTGATTTGATGCCTTTGTAAATAATCATCACGCTCACTTAACCCATCAAAACTTTTCTTAGGGTATCGAACTCAATTTTCATGATGTGAAGTAGACTTGTGATCACCATCTAATATTTACCTCATAACCTTTGTCATTGGATCGCCATCACATTCTTTTTTCCTAGCACAACTTTATTTGCACACAAAGAGTTGAAATCATTATGTAAAGGATCAATATGATGCAATACAACATCACCACTTGTATCATAGAATTTGTGTTCTCCTTATCACACCATCACACATTTGAGAGGGGATCCACCATAGTCTTCATTGCTACCCTATAGAGTATCATTTTTTCTTGACACTATTTTATTCACAACAACAATGTGAATAAACATAGCGATGAAATCTTATGTCACCACCTTTCCATGATCAAATCACACTCCACTAACACTTTAGCCATCACATATCATTCAAAGCATATGATGAGGTAAACATCAAAATATGATGTGAAGGAATTGAGCAATACCCATCTGATCTCACATGCTTCACCCTTCACCATTGATCTTTATCGTCTCACCATCACAAATAGCATACTCCAATTTGATTCACAAAAATAATGTGAAGTAAAGATGTGATGACTGTCAGATCTTCTCCATCTATCTTCAACTATTGATAAGTCCCTATTGCATATCGTTGATTGCACACAACCCTTTTTCTTCACAATAGTGATGAAAAGAAGTGAAGTGATATCCATTTCATCCACAAACACACATGTACATTGTTAGATCTTCAAGGGAACATATTGCACATCACAAAAGTGCATAGCACATTAAGAGTGTAAAATGCTATGTGAAGACATGTTGTGATGCACACACTCTGTCAACTAGTAGCACTAGGCAAGGGGGTTGGTCTCCTCAATGATACAAAGGACATAAGTTGTAACTTATTTGAACTACTACTGCTTGTACCCGGTCAATGTACAAATATAATTTCTCATCAACACCATGACTACAACACATTAGGGTTTAACTACAAAACCCTAATTTGACTAGAGAGAAAAAAAACAATTTTGAGCACGTTTGATGTCATCTAATCATGTGGACCACACCAATCAAATCCACTCAAAAAACCCATATCAAGTTTGGCCTTAGTTTTCTCCTCTAACTTCTCAAAGTGACCTTTACAAAATTGTGACAACATTTCATGACAACTTTGCATCATTTGAGCAACTTTATAGTATTTTCAAAAAATTATCTTCTCTCCATCATCATTCAACAACTCTTCTAGAATCTTATTCACTAAGCTCAATGACATCTAATGATTTACACTAAACTCCCCCTTGAAATTAGTGACAACTTTCTACATTAATAATAATATTATTCCAACAATAAGAAAGGTTACTTACTAGAGATGTGTGTGGTGTTTTGTGTGGTGCAAACTGATGAGTATGTGATTGAGTTTTGTGATTTGAGTGTGAGCTTAAATGCCTAAGGATACCAAAAGTATTGAGTAGAAGGTGTCTACAATTTCAATGTACCTAAAGTTGTTGGAGGTAGTGAGTGGAAGGTTGCAAATGGTGTATATGTTTTGTGGTGGATCTTCTTATTGTTGTAAGGTAGTGAACCTCCTTATAACAGTATTATTCTATTCTCCTATATTCTTGAAAGTGATTCCTTTGGGTAGTGAGCACTTGGTAGTGAGAAATTTTTTTCTTCTAGGTAGTGAGACTTTTAGATAGTGATCCTTTTATAATTGGTGTTATTATTCATATATATGTGAGTTAATCCTCACTATGATTTTTCCCTAATTAGGTTTTTCCACATAAATCTAGTTTTCTATGGTGTATGGTTGTGAATGTTTTTATGTTTCATTAGTTTACATTCATGTTGATGCATAATAAGGGTTTAAATATTAATAGGGTTTGAATGTTTTAATGTACAACTAATTCACCCCCTCTCAGTTTTCCTATGTCTAACACTAATATCTACCTTCATAACCATTTCCTACATTTTAATTCCACAAATGATGGTATTAATTTGATAAATTAAGATTAGAATATCAATGAGTTGAATGATACCAAATGAGTATATGCCAAGAAATTTTCTATTCAAACCAATGAACCATTACAAATCTATTCAACCACTCATACATATTTATTTGATGTACACCAAATTCAAAAATGAGGTATTCACTAAAATAATCAAGCTATACAACTATATAATATAATTAATATTAAGGATCTTAACATGGTAAGTGATAACATTGAAATTGGAAATGAAGAAAAAAATCCTAGCTATTTTTTATAGTTGATTTAAAATTTCACCTTAACTTCCACATTCAAAATAATAAGTTTCTACTTGTTTTTAAATTCCATTACAATGAATAATGAAAAATGACTATCTCAAGACAAAATAATGTAAAATAAAATACCATTATAATTAGACACAAATTAATATAGAAACCAAGAAATTCTTAATGAAAGAAAACATCCTGATAAAAACATGAAACTAAAAAAATAGAGGCTATAAGTGGCCCATACCAAGGAGATTAAAGTGGTTTGATTGATAGGATGTTATTTTTAAAACTTGGGTATAAAATTTAATAATAATAGTTTTTTATGTTTCTTTGACTACCATAGAAAGATTTTAATAATGAGTATATATGATATCTACACATGGAATCACCTTCAAGAATGCATGACCAATGGATGAAGATGGGTAAATAAAATATTTCACATCTTTCAAGAGAAAAATAATCCATAATGATGATGCTTTTCTACTTGAGGATGAAAATTGTAGCATTGTAAATTGTCACCCTTGATAATTTCACACTACATTGATTGACTATAACATTAATTATATTAATAATTTATTAATTTCAAGGTCATATTGGGGAAATAAATTAAAATCCCTAACATCCAAAGAAATTTAGGCCAAAAAAACTCAGTCAAGGGTGAGGGCATCCTTGACCTAAAAGAGTACTATTTTAATAATTAATATTTTGGTGTCAATACTTGGAGATGTAAAAAGGATCCCAGGTCAACCTATGTCCAAAAATATCAATTGGGATACATATATATAAAAAATACTCTCATTTGAACATTAGAAAATAATTATTATGAACAAGGCATTATTACATGATCAATCATTCTCTTATTATCAAGAAGTACATGAATTATCATTTACATGCTAGCTATAAAAATATATTGTGTTACGTGGGCTAACCTCTTGCAGGTCTCTAATAAACTCAACCATCCATCAAACAACCTTTGGTGGAAAATTATTATGTGGAAATCACTTTGACATAGATTTCATACCTAAGGTAACATTATCAATTATCATTTATCACCATAGTTAATTATTGTTTATTTGGTCTCTACTTGACCTAAGGTAAGTTGTTTTTATCATTATCATTTGTTGTTCTTGGAGTTGGAAACAAAAAAAATGGGGTTTGACTTAGGAAATCCCCTATAAAGCACTACCTTTCCCACTCTTTTCATGTGTGTGGGTCAGATCTAAAAATTTCATCAATAAAAATCTATAGAAAAACACATAGTAGACTATGACATGCCATATCAAGTTTGATGATCCCTAAAACCATAATTTTTGGTTAGGGTTTCCCTCACCCTTGAACCTCAAATTCAAGCTCAAATTTTATATGGAGGTTCCTCTCTATCTCCATTTCTTAGATTTCTAATTGTTTTTATCAATCTTTAGTCTCATCAGTGTGATAAATTACATTTTTAGATCTAAGGTTTATGCCAAATAGGCTTATTAAAATATACATCAAATTTCTCCTCTTGGAAACTCAAAAGAACCAAAACCTAAAATATTGGCTCTCCTTTGAGGAAATTATCCAATCATCAAACCCTATTTTGTTTATGCTCTAATGTAGGTGCAATGCCCTGAGCTAACAAACTCAGAACAAAACTTGAAGGACCAACTTTTTTTTGAAATTGTTGTCATGAGGATAGGACCCTCAGCTAAGTGTAAACTTAGATATCTTGTGAAACATGGGACCATATTCAAGCTATGGGTTTCCTATGGTGAATATGAACCTCTAGAGAGGGTTGGTTCCCTTGTTGGACCTCCTAAAAGCTTGCTGATTTGATAGGGAAAAGGATAAAATAACTAAAACTTAGATAAATTAAACCTAGGAGGCAATGCACTGATGGTAAGAAGACTTCATACTTCTTGTTCTAACTCACAATTCCTATCAAAATATACTTTATTCTATGCAAAACTCAATTTTTGATAAAGCCATGCAAAAATATTTCAAAGAGAGGTTATATTTTAGGTTTCCTTGAAGGAAAATTATGTGTTTTCATAACTAAAAAACTCTAAAAATAATTGACACAACCTATGACCTATATTAGTTTTCATATTCTTAAATCAAGATGATTTTAAATGAGACATAATTTAAGGATTTGGTATTGAAATCATAAAAAACTAAATCAAATCATTCATGATCTCATACAATAAAATAAATTTGGGAAGGCAAAACATTTCTTTTTATTGATAAGAAGTTTTCTTGTACAAATCTAAAAAATATGCTTCAAAATTGCATAAACTTGTTGCTCTACATGAAAACATCTCTCAATAATGATTTACAATTATTCTCTTTTGCATAAGGTAGAAAGAGGAATGGAAGAACTGACTCTAAAAGAGTTGAATGCCTTGTCTTATTGAAAAAAAAATCCAAATAATTGAAGTTGAACCTCATGGAAGATGTTGAGTTTGTATGATGAGATCAAATTCCTTTGAGCTGGAAGCAAAAACATGCAAATTTTAGTGAAGAAAAATTGACTTGAACTGTTGAATGCACACAAGACAACTGAGAGGGGGGTGAATCAGTTGTACATTAAAACATCAAAACCCTCATAAACATTCAGATCCTTATCAACTTTATTAACCCTTAATTCTATTAGAATGATTTATCATGAAAGAAAATAACTAAAATTGAGACACATCAACACAATGCACAATTGAAAACTAGATTTGCATGGAAAACCCAACAAGGAAAAAACCATGGTGAGGATTAGCTCACAATATAAAGTAATTGCAAAATTGAAAATAATAGGCTCACTGTCAATGGTTCATTTCCAAGTTACAAAAAAGAAGAAAGAAGAATGTTACAATGAGAAATTCATCTCATTGCAATAGAAAAATCCATCATAGCATCACGAATGCATTCATAGTCCTTCTGAAGACTGTAGAAACCTTTTTCTCACTACTTCTAGTGGTCTAACTCATTAAACTCACACTGCAATTCATAAATTCAAACATAAAAAATTTGTAATTTGCATCACACACTTCAAAAATCACTTATGCATCAACTCAACCCTTATTTATACCTTCTTCAACCTTAACAAACTTTCTCCAAGATTGGCTATGCACCTCAACCATGAAAATTTAAGTTAGGTTGGCACTAACCATTCCCATGGTTGAGAGGAATGAAAGAAAACCATGTCACACCTTAACTCAGACCTAAATACATTTATACATGCCAAGCTACACTTACATAATCATCAAAGAAAATTTGTAACTAGTGTAAATACCCAAGGTTGTTCGAGCCTATATAAGCACAATTATCATTTAAGTACATTATTCTTCAAACCAAAATATGACTTGTGGACCACACACAACATTCAAACACAGTATGGAATATTCCACAAACATCATGGAATCCAATAAATTCCTTCGCAACAACTTTCACCTGAAGAATTTGCATACCCAGTACACTCAGACAACCTTACATACTCTATAACTTAAGAAACAAAATTTTGAAGCACCAAACTATGTACAACTTTGACTATAGGTAGATATGATCATTATCATCACACTTCCAAAACTTCAAGAATAGAAACCAAATTATGGAGAAATGTGGAGCAAAACCATTTCTCTCATGCACCACTACAACATATAGTTCACACACTAGTGAACACAACTCTCTTTGCACAACAATAAAAAGAAATAAATTATAGATATAGAACCTTTCAACACCTCTAACCAACATATTTGAACCACATAAGAAAATCTTCAATACAAAAGAAATGTAGAGCAAAACTAGAACACAACTCTATATACCAAAACACCTTTGCAACACATTTTTTCCTCTTTTATTCAAATTTTATTTAAATCACTTGGAAACTAAGCATGGGAGACACATACTCATCATCTTCATCATTTCCTCATCATCACCAAACAAACATCATCCAAAAATAGAAGTTTTTAAAGAAATAAAAAGATTGACATCAATAATAGTTCCTAATGACAACATAATGCAACTAATCAAAGCATCACTAGTTGACATTAATGATAACATAAAGATAGGCTTGTTAACATCAATGAAAAAACAAACTACTCATACCTACAACAATCTCCCCCTTTTTCATTAATTTCCACACATGATTTGAAAGACCATCAACAAAAATTAGCTCTGACCACCAAAATACTGCTCCATACCAACTCTTTCTCTTTCTCAACTAATCCTTTTACATTACTCTTTCTATCCCCCTTACTTAACTGATCCTTTTTTACATTGCTTCCTTTCTCCCACTTTGACATCAATAGAAAAGGGAAACAAATTTGCATCTCTTTCCCCCTTTGACATCAAACATACATTCTTTCTTTACTACTTTGCATACTTCCCCTTAGGAGCACACAATAAATTGTCTCAACCATTAACCACTACACATATCCTTTTGCACATCTGAAAAAGGAAAACACAAACCTACACAAATACTTACTCCCCATGACTACAAAAACAAACAAATCCACCACCTACTCCCCTAAGAGGTAGCTTCCAACATTAGTCTATAACAAAGAATGAATATGGAAATCTAGTGGATTGATGCATATCCTTATGTATCTAGTTCAAGTCCAAGGAGGGGTAATAACCTCTGAATTCTCCCCAAGATACTCAAAAGTATCCTTGGGAATATCCTTAGTGAATATATCAATAACTTGATCCTTTGTAGGCACATACTCAAGCTTTATTTCATTCTCTGCAACCTTCTCTCTCAAAAAGTGATACTAGATTGAGATATGTTTTGTCCTTGAGTGCATCACCAGATTCTTTCAAATATTAATAGCACTTGCATTGTCACAAAATATAGAAATTGGTTCATCATATACCACCTTGATATCCTTCAAGTTTTTCCTCATCCACAACACCTGTGTGCAGCAAGATGTTGTTGCAATGTATTTTTCGTTTACACTAGATAAAGGCACTAAGTCTTGTTTCTTGATTAGCCAAGACACCAATATACATCTAAGAAAGAATGTACCACCACTAGTACCTTCCTTTTTATCCACACAACCTACTCAATCAACATCTGTATAAGCACTCAGAGAGAAACTGGTCTCCTTTGGATACCACAAACTATATATTGGAGTGCCCTTCAAGAATTTGAATATCCTCTTCACTACTGCAAAATGTGACTCTCTAGGATCTTCTTGAAATCTAGCCATAAGAAAAACTACATGCATGATATCTAGTCTAGTAGTAGTTATATATAATAGTCCTCCAATCATTGATCTATAATTTCTCTGATAAGCCTTAGGAGATTCATCATTCTTACTTAGCTTACAACCAGTAACCATAGGAGTACATACTGGTTTAGAATATTCCATTCCAAACTTCTTCAACATTTCCTTAACATACTTTGATTGTGAAATCAATATACCTTTCTATGTCTAATTGATTTGTAGACCATGGACGAAATTCATCTCCCCAAACATAGACATCTCAAACTCTTTCTACATCTCTTCTACAAATTTCTTATACATAGCTTCATTTCCTCCAAAGACTATATCATCAACATACACAACCACAATCAAGATTTGATCTTTTTCAACTTTGAAATAAAGATTATTGTTTGTAGTACCTTTATTGAAATCTTGTTGTATCAAGTGCTTATCCAACCATGCATACCAAGCTCTGGGAGTTTGCTTCAATCCATATAATTTCTTCTTCAATATGCAAACCATATTTGATTTGTCTAATAACTGAAGTCCTTCTGATTGTTTATTGTGTAACTCTTATTCAAACTCACCATTCAAGAAAGTAGACTTCACATCCATCTAATAAGCCTTGAAATATTTACGTGTTGCAAAATCCAAAAATATCCTAATAGCTTCTATTATTTCCACCGAAGTAAATGTCTCCTCAAAATATCTCCTTCTAATTTTGAGTAACCCTTGCATACATGCCTTTCCTTGTTTCTGACCACTTCTCCATTCTCATTCAGTTTGTTCTAAAATATCCACTTAGTTCCAATAACATTATTGTTTGTAGGGCTTGGGACAAGTTACCAAGTCTGGTTCTTCTCAATTTACATTAGTTTTTCTTCCATAGTCTTGATCCAATACTCATCCTTGCATGCTTCAATCACTATTTTAGGTTCAAATTTGGAGAGTAAACATAGGTTTACCTGTTCTTCAACCATCACAACTTTTCTTCTTGTCAGCACACCCTTTCTTTTGTCACCAATGATCTGATCTTCAAAATGATTGTTCTATACATACTTAGGAGTCTTAGAGATCTTTTCTAGAGCTTCTTCCTCTTCACTCTAAACTTCTTTTTTTCTACCTTGATCTTTGTTATTTTCCCTACAAGAGGACTCATCTAATTCATATCCATCTATCACCATAGAATTATTTTGTAATTCTTCATACAATTTAATATTTTCACTTTGAATAATATTCTTTAGCATCTTGTTATAGCATCAGAAGGATTTTCTTCTTGTAGAATATACAAGGAAGATACGTTCATTGAATCTTGTATCAAAATTTCCTAAGTTCTCTTCATCTCTTCTAATATAGCACTTGCTTCCAAAACAATCTAAAGTATTTGAAAATAGGAATCCTCCCATACCACAACTCATAGGGAGTCTTTTCACTTTTTTCTCTTTCTTGAACTCTATTAAGAATCTAGATAGTAGTAAGAATTGATTCTCTCTAGTATACTTTCAATAGGTTTTCCTCTTTCATCATTGCTCTTGTATCTTCCTAAAAATTCTTATCATTTCTTTCAACCACTCCATTCTACTAAGGAAGCCTAGGGTTAGACAACTTCCTTTTTATCCCATGATTCTCATAAAAACTATTAAACTAATTGGAGGTGAACTCTCCACCTCTGTCAGACCTCAAATATTTGATTTTCATATCTATTTGATTCTCAACCATAACTTTGAATGATTTAAACTTATATAGAGATTTTTTATTTTTCTTTGAGAAAAGTAACCCATGTCATTCTAGAATAATCATCAATCAATAGCATGAAATACATGTCACTTTGAAAACTTCTTACTGTGGTAGGACTATAAAGGTCTATATGCACCAACTCCAATAGTTCAATAGTAGATTGTTCTTTTACTTTGAAACTTTTTATTGCTTTCTTTCCAATTTGATATTCCTTGTAGACAACATTGATGGGATTTGTAATCTTTGCAAAATCTCTCACAACTTGAATTGAATTGATCCTTACTAGGTTATCAAATTTAATGTGACACATCCTTCTATGCCATAGCCAACTTTCATTGATCTGAGCCATAAAGTAATGACCATTGACACCTTTAAGATAATAGACATTTCCATCTATCCTCCTTCTAGCAACAACCATAGTTTAGGAGCCTTTTTGGATCACACATCCATCATCCTAAAATATAAGATTATATCCCTTACTACACATTTTTCCAACACTCAAAAGGTTATGTCTCAAATCCTTAACATAAATAATGTCATCTATATTATGCTTTCTATCAAAACTAATTGAAGCTTTTCCATGTATCTTTGCATATGTATCATTACCAAACTTTACTAGACATCCTTCATATTTCTCATATTTAAAAAACTTACTTTTTTCACTAGTCATATAGTTTTAGAATTCACAATCAATAATCTAGTAGTTCTTCTTCTCTCTAGCATGAAAAATAGTCACCATAGTTCCTTCAGTGCAATTACCTATTTTTGAAGTACTTTGCTTCACACATCTCTCAAAGTTAGTAGAGTTAGTTGCATCTTTAATAGCCATGAACAAGAATTCACTATCCTCATCATTCACATAATTAGATTAATCTTCTCTAACATAATAAATTTTATTAATTTCTTTACCTTTTTTTTTTTTACTCGTCATTCAAAGCTTTGTTTGGACATCTTGAAGCATAATGAGCTATCTTTACACAAGTAAAAAATTTGAATGTTAACTTACCTCTATATTTACCAGTACCATTTTTCATTCTCTTCACAAAGTTTTCTTCAACATTATCAAGATCCTCATATAATCTGATTCCTTGGTCATCTTTTATTTTCCAACCTTAAAAGAAGTCTCATATTTTTCATTACTTGGACAAAGTTCACTCATTTCAAAGGAAAATAAAGGACCATACAACTAATATCTAGAATATTTTCTTAAATCTTGAACTTATTGTGGATGCCAAGTTGTAACTAGCTAACAAGAGACAAAAAAACAAGGTTAGTCATGTTAAAATGCACAAAAAAAGCATTCCCTATGAAATTCTTGATCAAACATAAAGAAGAAAACATGAAATAAAGCATGTAACTTGAGAAAATAAACATGTAAACATATCTAAATCAACCAAACCTCCATCCCATAGGGGGATTAGTGCAACTTTGATATGGAAAGTAGCCCTTTCCCAGTCTCTTTGATAAGCTCCAAGATGTAAGTGATTCCAAGTGAATGAGATTGATTCAAAGTGTTAATGAAAAAAAGCTAAAATGTGATGAAAATGAGTGTAGATGAGTGATAGCTATGAGTAAAAATGCCCATAGTTATATTGCATGAGATTGTGGATCCATATTTTGCAAAGAAAGCTTCTACTTATAGGACTCAAGGGTTGAAGAGTGAGTGAAATTGGTGAATGTGGAACTAAAAGGGGATCCAATAGTATTGTGACACTTGTCGTAAGGCTAATGGATGGGGGTGGAACACATATTGGATAATGTGTAGAGTTAAGGCATGTAGGTGGATTTGTAAGAGGATGTAAGGGAATTGAATGAATATGGTTGAGATGTAAGAGAGACAAGATGAAATGTAAGAGAAATTAAATGCCCTTGTAAGAGATACAAGATGGCATTTAAGTGCAATTAGATTCCCTTGTAAGAGGTATTTATGAGTTTGTAAGAGGCTTTTAAAGCCATTTGGAGGGAAATTGAATGAAGGGGTGGTTAGGAGGAATATTCCTAGGAATATTTAATTGTGAGGAAAATAAGCTATTTAGTTAATCAAAAGAAATGATTTTCATGTGCAACTTGGTTAGTAGACCATGGGTTGATTTAATTTTGATGAAGTTAAAAGCTAGAGAAATGGGTAACAAGGATTAGGGAGTGATTATAGTTAATTAATTTAGAATTAATCAACCTGAGTGGGTTAGGGGATTTATGACATTTAATTTAAATGATGGGATTTATTTAATCAAATGAGAGGACTTAGGGGGATTTAATTAAATGATTTTATTTTAATTAAATAGGATGAACATTAGTTAGAGGAAAGTGAATTAATCCAATAAAGTTAATTATTTTATTAATAGTATAAGTTGATGAATTTAACTAAATAATAAAGATTATTTAATTAATTGGTTAGTGTAGAAATTATTTAGGCGGAAGTGATGTTAATTAATCATAATCAGATGTGTAATATCGATTGGGACTTTTTTAGTGTCTACATTTTTCCCCTCTTTAAAGTGAGGTACCTACTATGTTGGTTCAAAGAATAACACTTTCAAGATCAAAATTCAAAAAAATTATGATTTTTTTGGATGCCCCACTATTGCCCTAGTGGAAGGAATTATGCTTCTACACTACCCCCTCGAGAGATTGTGCATAATTTTCAATTTTGGGTCAAGCTTGTGAAAAAGATTCAACAATGGTTCTAATGCATAAAATAGTCTATAGGACACGAAAATAGGATCAAGATGATAAAAACTAGTTAAAATAGGCTTTGTTGCTCGTAAAATGAATGAACAAGATCAAAAACCCTAATTTTTCAACTTAAATAGGAGGGTTGGGGTCATTTTCAATTCATTTGTGCACTTTACCTTTTGGAATTCTTACGATTTTGCTTTGAGGTGTTGATGAAATGGCTACTCATGTGCTTCCCAAACATTGGATGAAGTGGGTTCATGAGTTCCAATGGCCTCCAAACATAGGACCCCCAGTACACAAATTGAAACTTTCTCATTTTTCATGTTTTTGATACATTTAGTAGGGTCCTAGTAGGTCAACCAAAAGAAACTCTGTAAGGCATCGCTTATGCTTCTGTCGATGTCACTTTTGTCTATGTAGTGTCACATTTTTAGTATAGCGCCACACGACATAGTTAGGTTCTAGGGTCACGCATCCAATGTCAACCTGCCTTTGCAATGAAGCGTCGCGTGACCCAGGGTGGGTAGAGTGCCACAAAAAAATGTCAATTTTCCTTTGCGATGAAGCATCGTGCTAGCCTAGATGGGTAGAGCACTACCCAAGGATGTCGATTCACCTTTTTCATGGGCCACCACCTTAGAATATGGCATCACTTTTGCAAAATTTAGTGTCACTTTTTCCAATACCAACTCACCTTTGCATTTTAGGGTTTTTTGATCTTTCAAATTTGTGTCATTTTGGTTAAATTTTGACATCCTACATATTTTGAGTGTAAGAGGAACTTTTTCCACTCCATTCAAAGAAGCATAGATGTCGTATACTACACTCAACGAGGCACTTGATAGATGAGGCATTATTTTTTCTGGTGTGATTGGGTTTGGACATGTATTGCAAAAGTTGGTGATATGTACACACCTAGCGATGATGATAGCCCTGGTGGAGCGATGGCAGAGTGAGACTTCATTGTTCCACCTACTGACTGGAGAGGCTACTATTACACTAGACAACATATGGTGGATCTTGCAAATCCCCATCTATAGTGAGCGGATCATTTATGATGTTGAGGCCAATGTCAATGCCATGTTCCAAGTGCTTGAGGTTGATGAGTACGTTACAAATAGTGGGAAGATTGATCTACATCATTACAAGGGAATTTCCCTAGATTTGATACTATTTTTTGGTGCACTAATTTCAACAGTTCTCATTCTTGACAGATGAGCAAGGGGTTGTAGTGTTGGATGCGGCATAGTTTGGTCCCATATGATGGAGGAGATGATAGTTTATGCTTGGCGTCTAGTTGTCCTAGCCTCGTTATATCATGACATGCACTAGGTGGCATATTACGAGGCCTGTAGCATTGGAGTTGGAGTGACATTGCTCCACATTTGGGCTTATGAGAATATAGCAGTGTTGTGGTCTACCATCAAACTTGTATAGACAGATCATGACGAGCCCACAATGTATAGATATGGGGGTATGACCATGCTTCACTATAGAGGAATCACAAGTATCTTGCACTAGAGGTGAGCTATTGATGAGATGATAGTCTTTAGGTGGAGGCCTTAGATTCACTACCACAGATGGCATGGCGATGATGAGCATCTATTCTACTGCCACTAGATGAGGAACATGCAAGGGTGGGATCACTTGATGATTGAGCACTACCTTCTTGATAAGGTAGCCCGTTAGTTTGGAGAGCTGTAAGATGCACCAAATGATGCCTACTGAGCCATAGTTGCTAGGAGATCTCGAGAGATAGCATGGGGACAACGGTTCCTACTCCAAGTTGTGATAGATGAGTTTAGGAATCTTGTGATGCAACCGTGGGTGTATTTTGATGGGCTTGAGGATGCAGGGACCACTTAGGAAAATGATGCATACTGGCAGGAACATGCCCTGATTAGAATTACACTACCAATTATTCTAGATGTAGGTAGAGGATGACAAAAAGGTCATCAAATTGGTCAAGATTAGTAGTAGCCACTATAGGGGCCACTATGGGGACAAGATGGGCAAGATGGACATGTTCCATTAGTACAACTGATGGACCAGAGGGCACCACAATAGCCACCACCAGGTCCTGATCCACGAGATGCATAGATAGCAGCCCTGCAAGAACATGTGTAGTTATTGATAGGGCAGTTACAACAAGCTATATCACAAATGAAGGTGTTGACATGGGAGAGGGATGAGGAAAGACATGAGGTAGCATAGGAGTAGTAGATGCGACAAGATTTTGAACTCGCCCTAGCACAAGAGATGGGGCACTGACAATAGTTAGAGGCCACAATGTAGGACATACAAGGGCAACCGAAGGTCCATATGCATATGTAGGGGACAACCATGCAGGAGGCTACTTATTAAAAGATGTGTTACTATTAGGTGTGTCGTCAAAAGCAGAAAGAGATAGATTTTTCACACATAAGCTAGGTAGCATTGAGCAGGTCCCATGGAGGACCATCAAGTAGCAGATAGGCATTGGGATCTCACTGCAATGATCATCAAAGCCAGGGGAGCTCTGGTTTCTAGTACTAATAGACACTTTTGGATGTACAACCTGATTATGTGATGTATATGCATTCATTGGCTGAGTTTTGATAGTCTCACGTATATTATTTTGATCATATTACACATTGATCCCAATTTGTACCATGACATTCAATTTTATTTATATATACGAGATGGCTTTGATGTAGAATTATATGATGTGATGTTTCTTTATTTCATGTGTTATGGATGTGTGGATGCATATGATATGTATGGATGTGACTTATGATTATCCTATAATGTTTTATGCTTTATCATGTGATGTATGTGATGTTATGGATGTATAAATGGATGCCCCTATTATGTATGGTTCATTTGTTTTCATTTGAGTATCTTTTCCTATGTGATATGCTATGATGATGTGATATGTATGTATGGATGCATTTCTATATATGTTTATGAATGTGATGTATGGATTTAGATGCTTAGAATAATAGATATATATTATGATGATAATGCAAAAATATAATGACTTTAAGATGCTTAGAATAACAAATCTATATTATGCTAAACAACTTAAATGATGATGCAATTTCTAAATGAGATGGAATGAGATACTTAGAATAAATATATATATTATCCTAAACACCATAGATGATGATGCAATTGATGGATGATTTTTTTTATTATGATGATATGTTATGAGTATGCAAGATGGGTTCATGTTGAAATTTTATGAATGTAGAATGGATGTAAGTAGATTTTTGTTCAATGTCATGATAACATGTTAGTATGAGGAGAAGATAGAAGAATGAGAGGGATCAACCCTTGATTTCAAGAAGATGTAGAAGTCCAACAAGTCTATGAGTCATCTAGACTTTATTGGATATGATGATGACTGATGATGATGTTTCACTTATCTAGGGATTGGGGACATAACTACACAACTTTTATTATGTTTCATAACACACATAGATACGATGAATCAAGGTATAGACAACTAGGATGTCATAGTATCTAGTGCAATGGAATTTGAATCAACAAACAGATAGGAGTATCCTTGTCCACATCAAGCATACAAAACCTTGTTTAGGATGTACTTCAGACATTTCGAACACCTCTAACCAAAACACAAAAAGGAAAAACCTCCCAATGTAATAGTCAACAAGACATCCAAAACATCCTCCCTATAGACCTAACAGAGCACGTATCGCTAAGGTTATATTACAAGAATATCCAACAAGCACAATAGATAAAAGATAATAATCAATGCCCCAATCCTTTCTCTCTAAATTTATTAGATAGACATCATCAAGAGGCCATGGGAATAGGTGCAATAAGATAAATCATAAGAAAAGATCAAGTAAGAAAACAAGCTAATGTTCTTCATACCTGTAGCCAAGACTAAACTGTGGCGATGTTCGATGTTGATGTCCATTGTAGGAAAGATGTATCCTAGGACATGATATTAACAAATTATTTTGAGACAAATGGGATGATGGGCTATTGATACTAAGAGTCAACCAACTTTTTTACCTATTGATCTAGACTTAACACCCTTACGTTTGAGTTTACACTTTTTAATTTTCCATACTTATTTCTATTTGTTTTTCCAAAGGGTGGAGATGACGATTGATTTATTGTGAGTGGATGCTTATTGTGGGTGAACATGAAATGGGATGAATGATTTTAATTTATTTTTGATTTTTTTGGAATTTTGAAATGTTTTGAGCTTGTTTTGGGATTTTAAGATGTTTTAAAAATGTTTTGATTTTCAAATTTTCTAATGTTTTGGTATTTTTTGAGATTTTAACTAACCTAACCTAAGAACCTATCCTAGGGGTCTCTAGGGCTGATCAAAGATTAGCCTTTCCTACATTATACACATAGAGACCACGTAGTTTGACTGATACAACTTGTTTATTGATGAAGTATGAATAGTTTTGGATTGTCAGCTTATTGTGATGGACACCTAAAGGACCTATCCTAGGGGCTTCGAGGGTTGATCAAAGATCAACCTTTCCTATGTTATACATGCAGAAGCCTCATAGTTTGATGTGGTGGACTACGTTTTTGAATTTTCTATTTTTGACCTTTTCTTGGACTTTTTTGATATGTTTTGGATGTTTTTAGATTTTTTATGGATTTATGAACTTTTTGGATTTTTCGATGTTTCAAAAGATTTCAAAGATATACATGAATCTGATCTGATGTAAGTATAGGAACATGCCCCCAATGTGATGTGATAGACTACCTCGATATAGGCAGGAGAAATTGACCTTAGGAATGTGCCAAGTAGTTCTAGGATGGAATATGATACATACACAAGATCAAGCCATGATGCAAATGTAGATGTGTGATGGAAAGAACAATGGAATTCAATGGGTGAATGTGATGGAAAGTGAGGTGAAACAAGCTGAAGAATCCATGGTGGATGGAAAGTTCTTTATTTACACAAGGTGCCCATTTTCTAGGTTTTCACCAAGGTACTTTCCCAAAGCACCACTGAAGTGGTTTTCACTAGAGGACAATTTTTTTTCTTTACTTTTTTCAATCCTTTTTCTAATTTTTTTGATTTTTTTGTTTTTTGGATTTATACCTTGCAAGCTTAGGAATAATTTTTTTGAGATGGGAGTTAATGATGGGCTCCTATAGAGGCTCACCTTTTGGTGTAGATAACTGAGATGCTCCTAACTTGTAGCTTGTCGTGATGATGAATGGTCCCAACCAATTAGGCTCAAATTTTCCTTCATTATCTAGGTTTGGCATATTCTTTTGATTTTCTTTCAATACAAGCTCTCTAACTTGGAAGGACCAAATTTTGATCTTTTTGTTATAGCTCCTTTTGAGATAGTTCTAATAAACTTGCAGGTGGTTCAAAGCATCCATGCACCACTCATCTAGTAATTCCAACTCATTCAACCATGACACCTAGTGCTCCTCATCATTAATAAGATTTTGCAATTATATTCTTTGGGATGGGAGCTCAACCTCAATAGGTAGGATGGTTTCTAATCCATAGACCAAGTATAAAGGGGTTGCACTTATAGGTGTGCAGATACTTGTTTAGTAGGCCAATAAGGTAGGGTTTAGTTGTAGGTTCCAATCATGACCAACTTCATTGACCATTTTCTTTAGGATTTTTAAAATGATCTTATTGGAATCCTCAACTTGGTCATTACCCTAGGGGTAATACTAGGCGGATAAGCAATGTTGGATATTAAATATTTGGAATAGCTCATGAACATCCTAGTTTTTGAAGGGTGTTCCATTATCAAAGATAAGGGCTTGTGGAACATCGTAATGGAAAATGAGGTAATTCAAGATGAATTTAGAGATCTGCTTCCGTATGATATAGGTCATTAGGATGACTTCTACACACTTTGTGAAGTATTTAGTGGTGGTGATAATGAACTTGTGTCCATTAGATGAGGTAGGTGTGATTTTATTTATGAGATCGAGCCCCCACTATGAGAAGGGCCAAGGTGTGCTGATTGGTTGGAGCTTCTGAGCTGGTGCATGGATGAGGTTCCCATGTTGTTGGAATTGCATACATTTCCAGACATAGTCGTGAGCTTCTTTCTCCATAGTAGGCCAATAGTATCCCTTCCTCAGCAGTTTCTTGGTCAAGGTCATACAACTGGAGTGTGAACCACAAATTTCATTGTGTTAAGGCATCATAATAGGGTACCTTCGATACTCCTACAGTAAGGGGTGTTGCCTAAGATGATGAATGGGGATGAATTTTTAATGAAGGTTTTCTTGAGATTTAGGGGTGATGGCAGTGGGGAGGACTCCTATTTTTAAGTGGGTGAATATATCATGGTACCAAGGATCACTAGGACAAATGATTTTGCACATGAACTTAGATTCTAGTACCTAAAAAGATGGTACTAGAAGTTTCTCTACAAGAAATTCATATTTATGGACATTCCTTAGGATATCTAGCAATGATCCAATTGTAGCCATAACAAAAATTTCTCTGTTGTTTACCCTTGGTATTTTCTCAAATGTTATGTTGATGTAGAACCCTTTGAGATCCTCAACCATTTTTTTTGTATGGGGTAATTTTATCATCCTTAGTTTGATATTCATCATTGACTTGATTGATAACCAGTTGTAAATCCCCATAGACCTTGAGTTCCATGATTTGTCATTGTACTACAATCTAAAGTCCTATGACAAGAGCTTCATACTCTACACTATTATTGGTGCAAGGGAAAGACAACCTATATGATTTTGGGATACAATCCCCTTGTGTTGTGATGAAGAAAATTCCTACTCCTAACCCATGGTGTGTGTAGGATCCATCAAAGTATACTTTCCAATGGTCTGCAACATTTAGGAGGAAGATTGACTCATATGGAAACTATTATACTAGCTGTTTCTCTGCATATATGGGATCTTCAGCCAATTGATCTACAATTACTTGTCCTTTGATGGCTTTTTGTTCCACATAATCAATGTCATACTCTATCAATATCATCACCCACTTGGCCATCCATCTTGTTAGAGTTTCTTTGGATAAGAGATACTTGAGGGGATTGATCTTGGCAATGAGCTTAATTTGATGAGCAAGCATGCAGTACTTGAATTTTTGTGAGGAAAACACCACTACAAGACAAGCCTTCTCAATGAATTTGTAGTTTAGCACATGTCCCACCAAGGTTCTATTGATGTAGTAGATATCTCTCTCTTTCCCTATTTCATCATGTTGAGCCAAAAGACCACCAAGAGCTATTGTTGTAGCTGGAATGTAGAGGATCAATGGTTTGTGCGGGATTGGTGGATTAGGACTTGCGGTGTTAGCAAGTATTCCTTGATTTGTTTATATTCTTGATTGCATTTCACGTCCCACTTATAGGTTACCCCCTTGTGGAGTAGATGAGAATAGGGGATAGTTTTATCATTCGGTTGTGCTATGAATCTTCTGATTGATTGAAGCCTTCCCTATAGACCCCTCAATTGTTTAAGTGTCCATGCTACTTCCATGTCAAGGATTGCTTTGAATTTTGCAAGATGAATCTCGATTCCCCTCATCAACATAATATATCCCGACAGCTTTCCTGAAGTTAACCCAAAGACACATTTCTTGGGATTTAACTGTACCTTATATTCTTCGAGCCCGTAAAAAATTGAGCCCAATGTTACTATGTGGTCTTGGAATTTTCATGATTTGGAGAGGATATCATCCACATAGTCTTCCATAGTCTTGTGGATCATGTCATGAAAGATCAAGGTCATAGCCCTTTGATACATAGCTTTGGCATTTTAAATCCTGAATGGCATCATATTCCAATAGTAGGTGCCCCATGGACATGTGAAGTTTTTTTATGTTGGTCTTCATTTGGAATCATAATATAGTTGTATCCTAAAAAATCCATCCATTAATGATAGCATTTCATGCCCCACTATCAGATCTACAATCATATCTATGTTGCAGAGGGGGAAATCATCCTTAGGACATGCTTTATTCAGGTCTCTGAAGTCGGTGCAGAGTCAAATGCCTCTAGTGGGCTTAGAAATAGGTACAAGGTTAGAAACCCATTTTGGATAATCAATGGGTTGGATGAAGCCAGCATCAAGGAGTTTTTTAGCTCAAGTTTGACCAATAAGGTGATTTGTGGATGCATTTTTCTCAATTTTGGTCTCATAGGTTTTCCTTAGGCTACATTGCTAGATGATGAACCACTAATTTTGGATCAAGGCCTAGCATTTTGATGTATTTCCACACAAAGTTCACTTTCCCTTACTTTAGAAATGCTACTAGATTTTCTTTCTTAGTCAAAAGTGACTCAGCATAGAAGCTGATGTGCAGGGCCTCCTTAGTTCCAAAGTTCACTAGATTGCACTTCTCTACTAGGACTGTTGATTTCTCTTGATGGATGGAACTAAGGGGAAGATTGAATCTCTCATACTTTGATGCCTCAGATAGAATTTCACCATTGGATACATCCTTTATTTTTACTATTTTGGGATCAGAAAGTGCCACAATGTGGTTTTCACTTAAAGTTTGAGACACTACTCTTAGATTTTCAATTTTGTGACTAAAAGATACAATGATGTCCCCATAGTATGCATGTGTATCTAGCTTGATGTTGAACCCTTCTTTACAATCTTCATGTTGCAGATTATCCCCTAGTCCCATGAATTTTGAGAGAGCCTCATCATTTTCAAATGTATCTAAGATCGGTGTTCCTCGTTGGTCACAATCAATGAGTTGGGGGTAAACAAGCTTTAGCTTATTGACTTGGTCACTTGACTTGAATGACATGGAGGTGATGATGAAAAGAGAGAAATCCTCAAAATAGCATGGGTAGGTCAAAGATGGGATCCCCAAAGGGACTACTAAGTGAGACATGGATTGAAGAGGAAGATTTGACTGTTTTAATAGGAGCACCTTTTCCAAGTATGGTTATCTTCATAGGGGTACATCCAAGGCCAATATTCTTAAGGAAATTCTCAGAAATGATAGGTTCTAATAGGTCATTGTCATTTTTCCTGAGCTTTTCATTTTTGTTGTAGCCATAGCCAAACATTAATTGTAGACCCTTGTTGTCCTTGTTCATCAGGAGAATGGTTGAAGGTTGGTTATCTTGATATAGGAGACTTGAGACATCTTCTTCATCCACAACTTATTTTCTCAAATACTCCCACTTTTTGAAGGTGGTAGGAGATGTTGTGAATGTTTGGGATGTGTCTTTGCTAGGTTGTGGTCTTCCATGAGATTTAGGAGATTGTGGTAACTCTCCCACCACATATGTGTCTTTCTGTAAGTTATAGTCCCCACAACCATTCTCTTTGATTACAACTTTGATATACAAGATGTTCAGAATGGTAGGTGTCTTTGTTGCAAAAGTGAAGGCTACAGTGAATGGATCGACATAGGGAGATGTGGGTCCCTAATAATTTTTTTGGAACTGGGGAGTTCTTGTAATATTTGGCTTCCATATTCTTGCAATAATACAAAATTTTGGGGTTGCCATGGATCATGACTTCTTGATTTTGGTAAGGGAATTTTATGCATTGGTGGAATGTAGATGCAACAACTCGCATCCCATGGATCCATGGATGCCCTAGGAGAATATTGTAGGGAAGCTCAATGTCAAGGACCTAGCAAGTGCTTTCCATGATTGCTTGTCCAACTTGGATGGGGAGTTGAATGGTGCCTTGGAACACCCATTATTGGTCATCATAGGCCCTAATGGTGATACCTTTTCCTTTTTCAATGAAATCCTTCAAGAATCCTAAATTATTTATTAGTTGTAGGATACAAATATTTAAGCCTGCACCCCCATCCACCAAGACCTGTTTGACTTTATTCTTATAGACCAAGACCTCAAGGTGGAGTGCATGGTTATGTGATGGTTGGGTTGGGAGGTCATTCTCAAAAAATGTAAGGAGATGTGGTGTAGTAATCTGTCTGACCACAGCTTGAAATTTTTTTGCATCGATTTTTGTGGGAATGGAGGATGCAGCCAAGGATCTCTCTATGATGTCCCTATGTGCAGGCGATGTTTTAAGCAACTCCATGATGGATATTTGGGTTATTGTTTTTTTTAGTTGTTCCAAGATGTTATAACCACTAGGGTTTGATTTTATATTGGCAGGTGGTGCCCTAGGTGGTGGTGATGGTCCTGGGATAGAAATATTGCTGCTATGTTTGGTGACTTCACACTTAGCTCTAGGTCCTTTAATGTTGAAGACTATTACAAACTCATCTAATGATGCTACAACATGGCCATAGATATGGTTTACCTTGGTGTAATTCTTTCCTTTTCCATTTTTGTTCCCTTTGTTATGATTCGTCATTGGATTCATGTATATCTTGAGATCTTGATTTCCCGCTGGTTGATCAATGATTATGACTTTATCATCAATGAGGTCTTGGATAGGGTATGTGTAGGATCATCATGGAAAAAATAGGCTCTTAAGTGGCAAAAAATTTAGAAAAATTAGAGTTAGGCAACTTGACGTAAAAATTTGAATAAGTTATCTATATTATTTCAAAAATATGTAAGAATAGAATCTATATTGAATTGAATGTAGTTTCTAAACTTCTAGGTTTATTTAAAAAAAAAATCTATTTGGTGAAATTTTCAAATTTCAATGCAGTAGTACTTAAATTTCAGGGAAAAAATATGAAGTAGGTGTCGACCACCCTAACCAAAATAAAATGATAATATTTTTTATAATATTTTAGATATAAGTAGAGGACTCATGTCTCGATGTGATGCATATTTTTTTGTAATTTTTTTCCAAGTAAATAATTAATTATGAATTTTTTATTACAACTTTTAAAAAATATAAAAACTTGTATGTCTGGCCACCTTAACTTGGTCAAAAATTCATGAAATTCAATTTTTTTTAATCTTGTAGTATGCAAATCATAGTATGTGATGCATGTTTTGGATTCAAAAAATGTGATACCATTTGAAAGCTATAAATGTTTTTGAATCAGCCTATCAATCAAGACTTTAGTTGTAATTCAAATAGAAAATGAATAATAATTATTTAATAAATTCAAAGTAAAACATAATTTATATTGGTGGAAAGCTGAGAATCTCCTTTAAAAACCCTTTTTCATTTCATCAATATTGGGTAAAAAAAAAGTCATCAGCCACATACGCATCATATCGCCACTTTTTGGCCCATCATGATCCTACACATACCTGATAAAGTTTTTGAGTCTCATACAACTAGATATTATGTGTCCCTTGATTTTGTGAAAATCACAAAGGTTCTTCTCATTATACCAGGGTTGTTTAACTTGAGGTTCTTGGTAATTTTCATAAACAAGAAGCATGATGAGGTTTGCTTGCACTAGTTGTTGCATACAGATTCAATGGGTTCCCCTAGTGTTGTATACTTGTGTTTTGGTGGATATTTGCACCTTGGGGGTGGTCCCCCTTAAGTTTTCACATTTTTGACTATTTGATTATTCGGTTGTTGTTGTGATGGGTTTGATTGTGGGTTGTATTGGTGAATGGGTTGCTATGTGTTGATTTGTGGTTGATGAGTGTTATTTTGTGGGCATGTTTGTTGTTGCATGTTTTTCCTTGGGGTGATAATAACAACTTTGGCATCAACAACAACATTGTTGGTAAGATTTTTATTTTTAGCCCTTGTGTGAGGTTTATCATTGTAGCTTGTTAATGATCTATTGTCTTGGTACACAGGTGTGTGTGCTTGCACTATGAGGGCTCTCTCAATGTTGAGAGCTTTGGGGATTTATAGATCGTACGTCATGATGCATTTCATCTTTAGATGGAAGGACAACTCCCCTTCAAGATTAGAGATGATGGTTCCAATTTGATGTTCCTCTGGCATGGGCCATTTTCTTTTGCTAGCTTTGGATCTCCATCATTGCAAGAAAGCTACAATTGTATCTCTCTTAGCTTGTTTGAGGCCAGATAGTTCTTCCAAGCTTACTTCCATGTCTAGGTTAAATGAATAGTTTTCTATGAACAGGTCTATGATGTTTTGAACTTCTTGATTCTAGGGGGTAAGCGGGAGAAAATTTCCATTGCGAGACCAGCCAAGCTTCGAGGAAAGATTTGCATTAGATAGGAATCGTCATATGCTACTTCCATGCAATGTATGTAAAATTCTCAGATATGGTCCTCAAGATGGCCTTTTCCTTAGTATTTGTTGAATTTTGGTATTTCAAATCCTAGTGGGAATGGAACCATAGCGATGTTCCTATCAAATTAATAGGGGCACAAATATCGTTGGGTGTATGATTTTTTTCTTTTCCAAATTGTATGTCCTGCATTTGCTACGAGAGAAATTTGACCTATGTGGAAAGATCAATTTGTGGATCAAGTGGTCAAATGTGTGTGTTTTGGGATGGTATGGTTTTTTGGTTAAATGTTGGGGTGGCATGTGTTACTTTCATGTTAAGGTTCAAATTTCTTTTTTGCATGTTTGTGAAGGGTTGTTGGAAGCTTTTTTGTATGAGCAATGCTTGTTGGTACACCTATTGTTGTTTTTGTGCTAGCAATGCTCGTTTTTGGGCTTGTTGTTTTTGTGCCAATAGTGCTTGTTGTTGTGCCTATTGTTGTGTTTTTTTCTATTGTTGTGCTATCAATGCTTGTTTTTGTGCATGATTTTGTTGTAGAGCTTGTTGATAGGCCTGTTGTTGTAACAAGGCTTGTGCTTGTGCTTGGTATTGAGCTTTCTCTTGGGCTTGAGCTTGAGATTTTTGTTGTGCCTATTGTGTGGCTTTTTGTTGTTGTAGAAAATCTTGTGCTTGCACTTGTACTTGGGCTTGAGCTTGAGCTTGCACTTGGTCTTGTGCTTGGGATTGAGATTGCGCTTGGGCTTGTGCTTGAGCTTTTTGGGCTTCTAATTGCTGCAAGGCCTTTTGGTAAGCTTGTTGTGTTGCTTTCAATGTGATACTATACAAATTTGTTGCATTGGGATTCAGAGGTGGCGGTGGGGGATTTTAAGGGATGGTGTGAGATGATGTGACAAGAGTTTTTTAGGGTAATTTTTTAGGTGTTTGTTAAGTGATGAAAAGGGGTTGAGTGGTGGATGATGGATTCATAATCGTATTTGATGCGTCAAGCCCTTGTGAGACTAGATTTTGGGATGTTTGAGGTGTTGTAGATGATGTGATTAGTGGTTGAGATATTTGGGATCATTCCACTTGGTGTTGTGATATTAGTGGCACATTTGGAGGATTTGGTGTGATAGATGTATTGATTTGATTTGTGCTTGGGGGGTTGACTTGATTCAGTTGATTTTGGATTGATGTGTTTAATGAAGGGATTTGTCTCATGCCCTGAATTGGTGTAGATGATGGTGTCAAGATAGGGAATGGTGGGTATGATTGTGATATGTTTCCTTGTGGAAGTGAAGATGAAGCATTGAAGGTACCCACTTGTTTGAATAGATAAACTTGTCCTTGTGAGATGTTGGGGTTGTAATCTTTTGTATTAAGGGAATAAGTGGGTGTGGCATGGAAAGTGGATGATATATTCAAGTCTTGGAAGAAAAGTGGCACATATGGATGTTTAGGGGTTTGTGCGATGGTTCTAGGCATACCCGAGATCATGTTGGCCTCTAAATTTTGATTGTTGACAAGTGGGTGTTCTTGAAGAGCTTTAAGCAGTGAGATTCCCTTGGTGATCATGGGTTGACTTGGTGTGTGAGATAATGATGGTTGAGAGATAAGTCGGATTATGCTTAGGAATTAGGCTGTGAATGATGTTTGTGGGATGTTCACTAAAGGTTTCTCTATGATGGTAATTACATCAAAATTGGAAGGGAGTTTATCTCCTTCTCTTGCCAATGCAAACATGTATTGGGTGGGATTTAATTTCATGACTGTGTTGACAAGTTTGTGGGTTTCTAGATTTTTTACTAATTCAAGCAATTCATCTTGGGACATCTCTTTGTAATTGGTTTTGACATCCTCCACATGGAAACCTCCCTCTTGAAAATATTGTGGTAGTTGAGGGGGATTAGTTGGAGGATTGATAGATACCCTAGGGTCAAATTTTGTTTGACTCAAATAACTTTTGGTTAAATTTTCCTTGTTTTTCTCCATGCTCTTCTTGTATTGTGATCTTGTTTGGACCATAAAATTGGGATCAACTTTTAGGAATACATGGGATGAACCTTCAACTCCTTTGGTTGATCTAAACTTTAGGTACAAAAATAAATTCTAGGATGTTTTTTAGGATCAAAAGATGATGATGTGATAAATGAGGGGTGAATGATATTGAATTTTGAACTTTAGAGAGCTTTATATCCATATTAGACCTTAGGATTTTGATTTTGATTTTTTTTATTTGGATAATGAACTTGTAAACCCTAAGATGTTAGATGTGATCTTAGGATGAAATTTTCCAAAAGGGGTTGCTAAGTTAACTAAGTGTGTGAGAAAGGATTCATTCCCACACGCCTAACTAAACCAGATGATTTTGATTTGGTCTAAGTGATTTACCAAAAGCACAGCATAAGGATGTTTCCAAAGTTCTAGAAAATTGTTTGTGAGATGGATTTTTGATAAATGTTTTGAGGATTGATGAAGGTGTTTGTTTTTACCCTAGATGAACCTAGAAGAAATTTTTTTACAAGACCAAGGTGTTTAAGAACATGCTTTACCCTATAAATGACTCAATCCAAAACACCAATGTTGATTTAAATGAGGGGTTCATATTGAGCATACATGTCTAGATCATTCATTGAAATGTGTCTATAAAAATTCCTTACCAAGATGTTTCTATTGTATTAGAGTGACACAATGTGTTTCTTGATAGCCTTTGGGCTATGATGTCTAAGTTTAAAGTGGTGACATGTGGTCCTTTGTTTAGAAATTTTGACTTTGTGAGAAATCATGAAGACAAACACATGTGTGGGGTCCAATTATTATTTCATCTTGATTAATGAATTATTTTTACCACATCAACTTGTCTTGCTTAAATTCAAAATAAATTTCTATATCAAGTCATTCTTTCATTCCACAAGGTCCATTATGTGAGAATCAAGAAGTCAAATCCATAGTTTCCTTATGTTGACTTTGAGGAGTGTGAATGAAGATATGAGTACAAATATTTAGAAGCCTCTAAGGAATGAATCCCTAGGGACAAGCAATAATATTAGACTCTTCAAAGGTATTCACTCTCTTTCAAAGGGTTTAGAATTTGATGACTTCTTTAATGTTTGTTTCAATATTTTGGAACCAAGCAATGTGTTTTCAACTGACTCATAAGCAACACAATCCTAGGCTAAATAGATACTACTTGTTGAGTCCCCACTCAGATTGCTCCAAACACTAAGACAAAGTGAACAACTATATATTTGGTGACACTGGCTCCCCCTTACATGACATAGGCACACCAAATCTCAAACCCTGAAGATCCAAAGATTTGAAGAATTTTTTGTCTCTACAATGAATAGTTGAACATGGGGCAACTTCAAAATGACCATTCCTACACCAACAAGCTTAAAGGTTTTTGGTCTCTACAACAAGTTGGTTCTTAATACAAGTATTTGGGATAAAAGATCGGTGCCATACACACGGTAAGATTAGCTCAATTAAGAGGCCTCCCAATCCCTTCCTAAGAAGGGATTTTAATGTATCACATGGATACTAGTGGTGGCACTTATCGGTATGGGACAACAACACCAGTTGGTTGATGACCTTAGTCACCAACATTTAATTTATATTGTAGACCTAATTTGAAAGCACTGCTTTGGGTCATTCCCTCTCTCAAGTTGGGAGGAAGGCCCTTCTAAAGGTAACACATTGACATGAAAAAAAAATGTGCAAAAAAATATCAAAATGTTTTTCATCACCCAAGATCACCAAAAGGCACGAAGGGAGAGGATACACACCTCAAATGCACAAACGAAAGAAAATAACACTTGATTGTTTCTCTTCACCCAAGATCACACAGTGTAAGGGGAGAGGATACACACTCAAAACTTGTCTAAAAAAATATCACTCACTTTAAGCACTTGTTCATTTTAACCTTCAAAGCAATGGTGAATAAATTTTAAGCAACAAACTGAGTTTGAGTTTGCTTTGTTCAATTTTAATCCCATATAGAAATGATCTAGTAAGTTTGTATGTTCAATTTTAACCAATTTGAAAAGCTCAAGTCAATGATTAATTTTAAACCCAAAATAATGCTAGTTGGTCCTAAAGAAAAAGATGAAAAGAAGAAATGGAAATCCTAGGCTATTACAATGAGCATTAAAAAATGATTTTAGTTTTCCAAGTTGATGTTTCTCTTCAATCTACAAAGGAAGAGTTGGATAATGAAGGCAGTGCTATATTTTTAGTAAAGGTAGTGCTCAAAGCATAGGTGTTGCTTTGGTGAAAGAAAAAAGTGGTTCTCTACAATAGACATTGAGCACAAAAGTGGTGTAGTAAATGCAAAAGTGACACTCTAGCAAAGGTAGCACAACAAAACATAGCGACAATGACACAACGTGACAAAGGTGGCATTGTAAGAAAAAGAGGCATTGTATCTACAAGCAAAGGTGACACTAAAAGAAAAGGTGGCACTCTATGGGTAAAATGTAGTGTCGCCTTCCTATAGCTACAAAAAATATTATTTTCAAGCCAAAATATCAAATTTTTAAAAGGTCATCCCTCCTTCTAGTGCCAAAATGTGGAATCCAATCTACAACTAGCTAACAAGAGACAAAACAAACAAGGTTAGTCATGTTAGAAAGCACAAATAAAGCATTCCCTATGAAATTATTGATCAAACATAGAGAAGAAAAAATGAAATAAAGCATGTAACATGAGAAAATAAACATGCAAACCTATCTACATCAACCAAACCTCCATCCCATAGGGGGATTGGTGCCACTTTGACGTGGAAAGTAGCCCTTTTCCCAATCCCTTTGATAAGCTCCAAGATTTAAGTGATTCCAAGTGTTATATATTGATGCAAAGTGATAATGAAAATAAACTCAAATGTGATGAAAATGAGTGTAAATGAGTGATACCTAAGAGTAAAAATTCCTATAGGGATATTGCATGAGATTGTGGATCCATATTGTGTAGTGAAAGCTTATACTTATAGGACTCAAGGGTTGAAGAGTGAGTGAAACTGGTGAATGTGGTACTAAAAGGGGAGCCAATAGGATTGTGACACTTGTCACAAGGCTAATAGATTAGGGTGGAGCACATTTTGGAGAATGTGTAGAGTTAAGGCATAAAGGTGGATTTGTAAGAGGATGTAAAGGAATTGAATGAATATGGTTGAGATGTAAGAGGGACAAGATGGCATGTAAGAGAAATTAAATGCCCTTGTAAGAGAGACAAGATGGCATGTAAGTGCAATTAAATTCCCTTGTAAGAGGTATTTATGAGTTTGTAAGAGGCTTTTAAAAGCATTTGGAGGGAAATTGAATGAAGGGGTGGTTGCGAGGATTATTCCTAGGAATATGCAATTGTGAGAAAAATAAGCTATTTAGTTAATTAAAATAAATTATTTTCATGTGCAACTTGGTTAGTTGACCATGAGTTGATTTAACTTTGATGAAGTTAAAAGCTAGAGAAATGGGTAATGAGGATTAGGGAGTGATTATAGTTAATTAATTCAAAATTAATCAATTGGAGTGGGTTAGGGTATTTATGACATTTGATATAAATGATGGGATTTATTTAATCAAATGAGAGGAATTAGGGGGATTTAATTAAATGATTTGATTTTAATTAAATATAATGAACATTAGTCAGAATAAAGTGAATTAATCCAATAAATTTAATTATTTGATTAATAGTAGAAGTTGATGAATTTAACTAAATAATAAAGATTATTTAATTAATTGGTTAGTGCAGAAATGATTTCGAAGGAAGTGATGTTAATTAATCAGAATCAGATACATAATATTGATCATGAGTTTTTGAGTGTCTATACTTAATAGCATAAACTTTATGACTATAATATTTAGGAAGAGTTCTCAGTACCTTCTTTACCACTTCTTCTTCAAGTTTTCCACCAAGACCTCTAATGGAATTGACAACTTCATCCAAATTTTGCATGTATCTTGTAATGTTTTCATCTTCAGACATCCATAGGTTCTCAAATGTGATCTTTAGATTCTTTATCTTAGCTTGCTTGACCTTATCATATCATTCATAAATCATTCCCAATTTTTTCTAGATATCTTTAGCATATTTCAAGTTCATAACTTTGCAAGTTCAGTATTAGAAAGACCATTTAAAAGATAATACCTTTCTTCACCATTATTCTCATAGGCCTTGATCACATCATCAATACTCAGACCATTAGTAGGCATAGTATGTGCAGTCTCAACAGAATTTCAAACTCCAAATCTAAGAGATACCAAGAAACCTTCTGTTCTTGTCTTCTAGAAGCCATATTCTAATCTATCAAACAAAGAAGCATCCCTCTTGTGCACTATCCTAGATCTACATTAAGTGGTTAAGCTTTCTTCCAAGGAACCTTGATCTGATACCAAATTTTGAATGCACACAAGACAACTGAGGGGGGTGAATCAGTTGTACATTAAAACATCAAAACCCTCATAAACATTTAGATCCTTATCAACTTTATTAAACCTTAATTTTTTTATAATGATTTATCATGAAAGAAAATAACTGAACTAAAACACATCAACATAATGCATAATGGAACACCAAATTTATGTGCAAAACCTAAGAAGGTAAATACCATGGTGAGTATTAGCTCACAATATAAATTAATTTCAACACCAAATATAATAGGCTCTCTTCCAAAGGGCTCACTGCCCAAAAGAAAGAAGGGATCAGTGTTAATGGATCAGTGCTAGATTATAGAAAATAAGAAAGAAGAATGTTACAATGAGAAATTTATCTCATTGCAACAAAAAAATCCACCATAGAATCACCAACACATTTGCAATCATTCTAAAGATTGTAGAAACCTTTTGCTCATTGCTTACATTGGCCTAACTCATTAAGCTTGCACTGCACTTCACAAATTCGTACTTCACAACTCTATAATTTGCATAACACACTTCACAAATTTTTAATTCACATCACACACTTCACAAATCACTTCTCCATCAACTCAACCCTTATTTATACCTTTTTCAACCTTGAAAACTTTCTCCAAGGTCATCTATGCACCTCAACCATGCAAATTCAAATTAGGTCAGAACTAAGCATTCCTATGTTGGAGAGGAATGAAAGCAGACCACATAACACTGTAACTTGGACCTAAATTCATTCATACATGCCATGACATGCTTCCATAATCACCGGAGAAAATCTATAATTAGTGTAAATAGCTAAGGTAATTTGAACCTGTATAAATACCATTAAATTTTAAGTACACTTCTCCTCAAAATTAAAGGTGACCCATGGACCATGCACAACATTTAATGATATTCTGGAATATTCCACAAACACCTTGAAATCCAACAAATTCCTTTCAAACAAATTTCACCTGAATAATGTAGACACCCAATACACTCAAACAAACTTCCATACTCTATAACTCGAAAAAACCAAATTTTAAAGCACCAAACCCCGAAAAAGTTTGACTATAGGTAGATATGATCATTATCAATACACTTCCAAAACCGCAAGACTAGGAACCAAACTATAGAGAAATGTGAAGAAAAACCATTTCTCTCAAACACCACTACAACATATAGTTCACACACCGATGAACACAACTCTCTATAAAATGACCCAAACCAAGAATTTTTAGATATAGAACCTCTAAACACCTTTGAACAAAATATTTGAACAACATAAGAAGATATTCAACACAAAATAAATGTGGAGAAAAAATAGAACACAAAATCTATATACTAGTACACCTTTGTAACACACTATTTCCTCTTTTATTCAAATTTTCTCAAAAGCACTTGAAAACCAAGAACCAAAGATGAATACTAGTCATCTTCAACACTTGCTCATCATGAGAAAACTAACATCATTCAAAAAGAGAAGCTTATCAAATAAACAACAAAGTTTGACACTAGTAACACTTACTAATGACAACATAATGCAACTAATCAAAGCATCACTAGTTGAAATTAATGACAGCACAAACATATGTTTGTTAACATCAATGACAACACCAACTACTTATACTTGCAACATGAATTACTAACCTATTGACCTTTTCATGCTCCTTAAAGTGTGCTCCTACTGAACTTGAATTGAACCTCTAAAAAAGAGCATGAAATTTATTGGGATTGATGTATTCAATCAATTTGCATGAAGTCTTCAACTTTTTGGTTGTACAAGGAAAAAAATCCTTTATTTTAGGACTCCAAATTTCCTCAAATTGTATGATTTTAGCCTCAAACTCCTCTCAACTCTAGTTGTAACCATGTGCAGTTCTTAATAGGCCTAAACGACCTATAATTACATAAAAACCTAAGCATAAACAAGTCACTTAACTTACAATAATATTATGAAATCCTTTCATGATCATAGGTATGTGAATTACTTACAGATAACTAGGCCTTCACCAATATTACATTTGACTATCCTTCGATGATTGGTAACCCTAACACTTTGGCCTTGTTCATAGAAAAATGTCTTGATAGTAATCTTGCAATATTCTTTGTCTTGACTATCATCATCATTTTTTCTGGTTCGAAACTATCCTCTTTTGTCTTGATCAATATTCTTTGTGCATCAAGCATTGGTGAGTACATTTTAGGTCTTAACATCATGTTTATACTTGTTGAATGAGATATTTGACATAAAAATTTAATGTTGTTGAATGATATATTTGATAGAACAATTTAATGTTGTTGTTTAATGACCTCTTGGTTCAATATTATCCTTGATTTTCATATCTTCATCTAACTATTACTTTTTATCCTCGAATTTCAACTCACTCATTTTGTGGGATAACCCCTACAAAACTTGTCTATTTCATAGCCCATGTTCTCTAAGCATGCATATCAAGGAAATTTTTGATTGCTCTCATTTGTAGTTTGATCCCTCAAAAATTCATTCGATTAGATCACCCATTTTGTCTTTTGAAAATTACAAAAGGGAAAATTTTGAGGTGTTAGTTATTTTTTTAAATATGTAGGTCACTAAATTTTAGCGACACTACATATTTTGGTCCTTGCATCCTAAGATGTAGTCATAAAGAATTTATATGTGACAACACTCCTGAACTCGTATGTTCAACATTTATGGAAGATTTTAATGTTGGTTTATTATAGTTTTAACTTGTTTTATTTCTCATTTTTCCTTCATCTCTCCACTATTTCTTGTGCTCTTGCTTCTTCTCTACCTGTTATCGATATTTTTCTCATCTCCTGTGAAGTTTTGATAGATTTTCCACCTCTTTTCAAGGGTTTGTAGGTATGTTTTCTTTAGGTTTTTTCCTTATTTGCATATCCTTTCATTTTTTCATCCATCATTTTCTTTTGCATTGTTCAATTTTTATCGTTATTTTATTTAGGTTTTTATTGGCAATGTATGTATAAATTTATTCCTATGTTTTCTTCTATCCGCTAGCTTTATTTTACTTACACACTACTCTACATGAGTATATGTTGTCCTTATACTATTCAAGGTATTTATCTTGATAACATTCATGTTAACAAAACAATGTCATTTAGAGAATAAAACCCAAATGACATCCTTAAAACTCAAAGCACCCTTCATGTGTTGGATAGAGTACTTTTCTTGACAAACACCCATGAAAAACCATTCCTTACAACATTTAGGGTTTCTTCGTCGACCGACATTCATAAACCATTACTATTGTGTTAGGTAGAGAATTTACTCTGCATTAAACTTACCTATCCAAACTACCATTTTTTTTAGTTAGTAAAATTTTTTTGAACTACACAACTATCACCAATCATCTATGCACTTCATGAGAAAATCACAGACCAACACTACATCGAACTTTACATGTTACCATGTACTCCAGGGGATTTTCCCTGAAGTGCATTTAGTCAACCTACCACCAATGTACTTTAGGGAAAATTACACAAAGCACATACCTATACACATACACAATTTTAGGTAAGGAAATTATTCCCAACCCGCACAAAGTCATTTTTCCCCATGTAGATCGAGAAAAATTTCTTGATTTGCACTTATATTTTGATCTACCCTAATTGTAATTCATGGAATTTTCTTTGAACTACATCTTGTTGACCAATATGTTTTCCCTCATGCAAAGATGGAGAATTTCTCCACCCTTCCATCCAATGATGTAATTCCTATGTAGTTCAAATAATTTTCTCTTAACTACACACCAACATGTCAAATATGTAAAAGTGCAGAATTTTTTCGTGATTTCATGTACCTTTCAAATTTCTCTAACATTGGAGGATTTTGAACTTCATTTTTACAGCTTCATCATTAATGTATGATCCTTATCCAAAGAATAAGAACATGAAATATAAGTATCAGTGTGTGATTTCAATGAAATCCATGGAATCTAATGTTGATTAGATGAGAGATATTGAGATCAAACATGTGAATATGTCTAAATTCCTGGAGAGGGTAAACAAGAAACCAGATCATTCAAGAATGCAATGTTTTCTTGAGAGTAGTATTCACTTAGTTTCCTCATTTATGGTGTCATCCCACAATCTTGAATTTATATTAGCAGTAGTTGCACATTTAAACAAGGAAACTAAGATTGTTATAGATGCAGATGGGAAAGTGATCATAAGGCTTGATGAAGAGTTCTATAAAAAATTTAGATGCCCAAGTAGTGATCAATATTCCAACCTTACCATGGAGACATGAGAAACCTTTTATGTCAATAATTTTGATAAGTTTAAAAAAACCATCAACACTCAATGGCTCAAGACTGTGAGGTCTACTATTGAAAGGTGTCCTAAGAACCACCATTATTGTAAGTTCAACTTTGTCAACACAAATCATGGTGGTAGGTATAGAATGAGGTTCTTCCACTCTGCCTCCATGGTTGACGTCACAAACACCCAGGAAGAAACAATTTTTCTCCCCAAATGACTTTGATTTTGGACAACTTGTTCTAGCAAAGACCATGACTAGAAAGAAGGCCAAAACTCTTTCTTTGGTGATTGTTGAAAAATTAGGTTATAAGTATGCTAAAGTGGCACAACCTCCCCCAAACAAGAATGTTGAGGAAATCAAAGGGTTAGACTATGTGATCACTAGAGTTGAATTGGGAAAGAAAACACACAAAAGTGCAAAGGAATATTTATGAGTAGAAATGGCTTCTTTGATTGAAAAATATGATAGGGATAAAATCATCAAGAATCAAATAAAGATCAAGGTGGATCAACTCACTTCGGTACTTCAAAAGATAACTCAATCTTCTAAGTCCATCAAACTTGTTACCACAAGTGTGGATGATGTCACAATTCAAATGGATAAAAGGATTGGTGCACAAGGCCATGTAGTCAATGCATGGATAGACAGGATAATGGCACAAGGCACAAAACTATTGAAGTCTTCCATTGAATTGATTAACAATATGGAAAATTTTGAGTCATAATTAGATATACTAACTCAAAATCTATAGTTGATGGATAAAGATCTAGAAGCTTGGAAAAAATTGAAATATTTCAAGCTAGTGTGTTGGTGGAAAATTGGGTGATCCCCACTAGAAGTATGTTCACATTGGACTCAGGGAAACAATGAAACATAAAAGAGATATCATCAATGAATTAATTAAATATTTGTAGGAAGCTCAGGAGATATGAAATGATAGAGAATCATACCTCACCATCAAAATTGGGGAGCTTCTTTACCAAATACTTGCTGAAAATTAGAAGGTTCTTCTAGTGGATGTAGTTATCCAAGAGTTCACTTCACTAATTCATTCCAATATTGAGTCTAATGCTTTTTCATTAGCTTCCATTTATAAATTAGTGGATTCTCAAGTGATTCTTGATAATATAAAAGTGATATTAGATAAACAAAAAATAATGTATTAATATCAAGGAATCCAACACACAAGTGCTCACCATCTCCAGCCATAGAATTGGGCCAAACAAATCTGAAGTTCAATCCGTATTGAAGAAATATGAATATTTCTTAGAGAATGATGTTGAAGAATAAAATAATGTGTTGATTGATACTTAGTTTATTTTCAAGTTTTTCCTTTATGTAATTTATAATTTTTAGATGAAATTTTACATGTCTTTTGTAATATAACAGTTACATGCAAGAGGAGTGAAGTCCTAAATTAAATCAAACTCTTGCTTTTAATAAGTCAAAGTAGTTATAGGTTTCCTATTTTTTCTCTTTGCTTCCATCTATAAATAAGAGGGATCTCTTTTGTAAATATTACCTTTTAGCATATGAAGTGAAATGATGCCAAATTGAAGAGCATATTGAAACTTTTTTTTTGAAGTGTAAATCAAGATTCAATCAATAAAAGAAATAAGTTGGCATCCAATATTTACCTTGGATCAAGTTTGTTGTGTATTGGGATTCTTCTTATGTATTTCCTATTACATTCTCTTGTACATGATTGAATTGGGTGGTGAAATAATATGTTCTAGGAGATAATCCAAAACTAATTTTGAAGTCTTTGAGTTGCAATATTATATTTGGAATTTGTGTTTATGTGTGTAATTTGGAGACAATTTAAAGAATTTCAGTGGTGAGTTATCATCTATGTTTATTTGATCCTATTGTGGCATATGTTGGAGACTTTTGGCTGCCTCATATACTACTCATATTTCTTTCAAATAAACAAAAGAAGCAAACAAAATACTTTGTTCTTTTATGGGTTTTATTCCTATTAACATTCACTAGTATCATTCAATTTATTATTTTATTTAAATACATTAGATATTGGTTATTATTGCTCCAACTAGTATTGCATGGTTAATTACATGTTGTAATTGTCACAAGATTATCATTATAATTTTATAAAATGAAACATCTATTCTAAAAAAAGAGAATATAATGAATGGAAACACCCCCATGGATAATTGTTGTGTACATAAACTTAGTTAATTACTGGTTGTTTTTGGTTAGCAATAAGAAGGGAGCCTTCCCTTTTTCAGAGGAAAGATTTAATCTCACTATACAATGGATGATATCACCATTTTGTAATTAGTTAGTTGATTACAAAATATTCACCCAACACTGCCCTCTTTATATTTAAACCCTTCCCTCACTTACTAAACCTTTATGTTAGTTCTGTCTTCTTGAACACTCTTGATTGTTCTCAGGGTTAGTGTTGATCATGTTTTCTGCACAATAACAGCCAAACATAATATGATATCCTATCTCTCTTGAAAGGTAAATCTCTATCGGCAAGCCTCAAGAGATAACCCCAAGGTCTCTAATGTTAGGTCTTGACAATGCATAAACAACTCAGTAATGAAATGTGAAAATGTTGGTAATCACAATGGGACCTTACTACGAGCAAAATATTGAATCAATTTTATCAGATCTAACAATCTAATGATGCTTCAATCCTAGTTTTAACCCAATAATCAAAGAAATAGAAAAAGAGAAGGGTTTCAAAGAGATTTCTAAGTCTAATACTACTCCTAGGATTAACACTGAAAGTAACCAATACTCGAAATGGACCAATCCTTCAAAACTAATTTCTACTTGACCAAGATAAATCTACAATCTCACAGAAAATAGTGCAATCTTCTGAGGTATTAAGATTTTTCAAATTGTAAATATTCATTCAAATAACCCTATTGCAATTAAAATGAACAAATCCTCACAATCGAACTTAAGCATATGGAATATAAAGTCCAGGCTAACTTTGCAAAGCAACTAACAATCAATTGGCTGTGAAAAGTATGGACTGAAGGTTTGTTACAACATTCAAGTATTAAATCACAAATAGTATTGAACCCAAATCTAACCTAAACATTAACCTTCTCAAAGAAATTTTAAAGATGGAATAACATGAACCATGCAAAACAAAAGAAACAAGTATGGCACCAAATCACAATGTCATTTCTCATATTTAAATTGTTCACTGTAGCAACAATTCTAGCTTTTTGTTATAATATTTTCTTGAGGGAAACTACCTGCTAACTTACTCTACTTCTAACTAGCTCTGCTCTATGTTCTAGTCATAAATTCTAACCTCCTAACTATTTCTAACTGTTCTAACACTTTACAAATGAGGTGACATGCCCAATATATAGAAATCCCAGGAATCCATCGGCTAGGCAAGGGTTTCGCAGCAATAACTCGACACAACAACCCAGCCCAGAGAATCTTTGAAATGGGTCAAACAGGAATTAAATGCACATCCTGTCCAAGTTGGCTTGTGATTCGTAGTGCAGCTCGGACAACGCATGGGAAGATAATAGGGAAGCACAAATCGTGCCACAACCCATCATTAGCCCTCTTCCCTATTATCCCTGTGCCAATCTAACTCTTCATGTAGCTTCAAGAATGCTACATCTAAGTTAGCTACATGTGGTACTGGCAGAATCCTAAGTTGCCTGCCAATGGACGCAATCTCATCCCTTGAGTGTTTGACCAACCTATCCCAATCTACCCTATATGTCACATGCTTATCAATAACTGTGAGGTAGGTGGCTGCATCATCTAGTTGATGCTCGGAAATAGAACCATCATCAAGTGGTGCATACACATCATGCAACCACTCTCTCAACTGTTCCAAGCTCAAGTACTTGGGCGCGATCTTTCTTCTTCCCGTCATGATTTCAAAGAAGGTAATGGAACCATTGTAAACCCCTGTTAGGGTGTCATCAATATGCTTCCTTCATTTGTAAATCTTTTTCAACACCTTCTGCCTAATTTGTAACACTTCAAACCACTCCCATGGCTCGAAAAATCTAGAAGAAGGAAGGATCCCATCACTCACCAATCTGTCCCGGGTGTATTCCATTAGAGTTCTAGTTTTCTACAGAAGGAGGTCCATATCCTCCTTATCTTCTGCCAACACCTATTTTAACCATTCATTCACCATGACAACATCATTTCCAGTTGACAGGATCTCCTTGATAGCTTCATCACCTTTTACTTGCACCCCTTTCAACCAATTCACAGTGGCAAGGGTGGAAGCTTTCATCTTTTCTAGCTCAGTTATGGTATCCTGAGGTAGAGGATTGGTAGCAAAGGAAGAAGGATTAATGGACTGCATTGGCTTCATTAATTCCTCCAAGCACTTCCTGAGATTCTCATTTTCTTTCTTTAGTTCCTGCTTGGTCTTCATTTCTTCCCTCAATCTATCCACAATAACTACACTAGAACCCTCATAATCCTTAATATCCTACTCCATAGATGTAGGTCCTAGATTGAAAGTATGAACATGGTAATCCTTTCCAACCACATCATCTCTATTTTTGTCTGGAGCAGGGGTAGCAATATGAATAACCCAATCATGGTTTCATCTCTTTCAATTCTTGAGATCACCTTTTCTTCTTACCTTTATCTTTCCCAATTTTGGCTAGCTGTGCATCCCAATTTGGTGGACTATCTTCCATAACCACTTATTTTCTCTTTATCTCTCTATTCAGCCACTCCAGAATAGTGGGCTCCAATTGCACTTGGCTCTGCCCCATTTCTTTTGGTTGATCTTCATGTGCCTCCTCAGCCAATTCTATTTCTGAGGGGTCTCATCAGTTTCACTTTCCTTCCCCTCAGCATGCTCCTCTTCATGTGTAGGTGAGATAACCTTTTCTACTTCTTCCTCCCTTGGAGGAGATTCAACTACCTCATTTGTGACTGTTGACTTTGCATATGTAACCAAGGGAGATTGCATTTCTTTTTCAATTTCTACCTTTGCACTATAGAGTTTCCCCTCATGGAATTTCTCTCCTTCAGTATCTGGGCCTTCATCAACTTCTTTTGTCTCACCAGGTTCACTTTGGGTTTCATGAGTGGAAGGAACATCACCATGCTGCTCCTCATGAAGAGTGGTAGGAGGAAAATCCACCCTAGGCACACCGTTCTTTGCTGAAGGAGTCCTAGACATCCTTATACCTTTGATTTCTCCTCTGAACTTTCAACATTCACAATTGGTGGGGAAAATACCCCTTTTACAACCTTGGAGCTTGCCTTCTTTGACAATTTGACAATTCTTTTCCTCTTCAGCACAGGAGCATCAACCTCAAGATTCTATCTTTCAGTCTCTTTCTGCTTGGACTTCTTAGCCCTTATTCTCTTCTTAGCTTTTGGCTTCCTCTATATTTCTACTTCCTGGGCTTCTTCCTCCTGAATACCTTTTGTCTTGATCTTGCATGGGGAGTCCAACTTACCTTTACCCTTATGGTCTTGCTGCCCTGTGGACTCGTTAGAAGTAGAATGGGAATCTAAGTCTCCCATCAGGTTGTATGTGCATTTCACTCCTTTATTTTCCAACTCCCACATAGTGTGCTTGAGCCACATCTTGGTAACCTTGAGATCTGGATCCATCAGTTGCTTTAGTTCTGTTTGCTCCTCCTCTAACCAGTCTATATCACCAATTGGTCTATCTTTTACTGCCTCATAGGCATGATCCTGAATTAAGTTCCCATCATCCTCCAATTGATCAGACACTACCCTTACATTGCATAATTGGACTGCATCAACTGGAGGCTGGGAGAATTTATTATTTTTGACCTCATATTCATCACCACAATTGGCCCAGTAGTCCTCTAAATCAACCTTAAGGTTATATTCTCTACTGGCCTTCTTTTGAGCTTCTCCTGTGATGTCAAATCTGGATCTCTTGGAATAGAAGGGCAAGCCAAGGGTACTCATTTCCTCTTTTGAAGCTTGGGCAGAACCAATGGAAGGACAAACCTCTCCAGTGCCAATCCTCAAGTGGAAGTCTCCACCAAATCCAGTCTTGTGTTTTTCCTTCTTGACAGTGGCATCAAAATCACAAATCTACCTAGTTACTTCCAACAATATGATGTGGTCAGTCGGATACCTTGGAAGTCTATATGGGGCCCTTCGGCAGCCATCGACCTGAATGTAGGAGAAGTTTGGGAATTGAATAAACCAAGCTCCATATTTCTTAATGAGCTCCTTGGCCAGATCTTAAATCCTGACATGCTCTGCTCCTTGAAGCATTCTGGTGATATGTATGGTAAATGCATCATTTTCCCTCCTATAGTTTGAACCTCCCTAGTGCAACTAAGGGAACACTTCATAAATAATATCCTATCTGAAAATCCCTTTCGTATCCAATCCTCTGTAGGGGTGGAATCTAGCTAGTGCATAGACCAAATATGAGATCATTGTGAAGGTCTTTGTCTACAACACATTGGACAACTGTTTGTGAATTACTTGGTTAATGACCCCTGCCCAATGTTAGTTTTCTTTCTCCTGCTCCATCCTCACAATCACATGGCACATTCAATTCTCAAATGTACCAGCACTCTTCAATCCAAGCACCTTGCTAAGAAAGGTGATGGCATCATAGTATTCCTTCTTGAATTTTCCTCTGTATAGCTACTTAGGAAACTTAGAATAGTGGGACTTGGGCTTCTCCAGCCAGGAGTTGATTAGCTGGTGTGACTTCACAGTCTGGTCATCGTAGAACTCCTGAGCTACCTCAATGGTGAATCCCACCACATGAGACCGGTCTGGCATGTCAAAGGTTTGGGCAATGGAGACCGGGTTGAGATTTGCAACAACTCTCCCTTCAGGACCAATAATCCTTTGCGTGTCCTGATCATAGTGCCTAGCGCACTCAAGGAACAACTCATAGCATTGCACCGTAGAAAGGAAACTGGTAACATGTGACAATCTCGACTCCATCATCCTTCTAGTCACCAAAGGAGGATTCTCAGCCGTTGTTCTTTCTTTAAATTCTTCATAGTCCCAGAGGCCAACATTTGTATCAGTGACTTCTGACTAGACATAAGTGATCTTACTCTTAGGGACCTTGCTCTTGATGTCCAGCTTAACCCTCTCTGCATCAGTCAATGAAGAAGCAGCTACTGCTTTGCTTGATTCAGCCTGCACTCAACATGAAAACATAATAAAAACCATAGGAAATCAAGGTTAATCCATCAAAACACCATTAGAATGCATCTCATATAGTCAAGGTGTTATTAAAATTCATATAAAATGACCATAACAAATTTTGGGTTTCAAGACCATCCACGGAATCTGAGCCAAAGAGGAATTTTGGGAAATTCTAGACCAATTGGATTCCAATAGAAAAAACCAAGAAACACCTACTTAATCATTTAACTTGATAATTTTCCATCAATAAATTCACATGGGAGATCCAAATATGTCATGAAATATTCATCAAATGCATCGTAAATTGTAAATGAATCCAATTATTTCATGTTTCTTTACATTTCATCAACTTTCGGGAAAATCCGCTATAGACGGATTTCTGCGAAGAATGGGCCAAAGAGGAGACTTAAGAAAATTAGGGGGGTAGTGGAATTCAGAGAAATTCAGACCTAATGGACATCCACGGCAGAGGAAAAATTTTGGACCAATGGAGAGATTCTCGGAATGAAATTTTTGGAAAGAGTTAATCATTTTGCCGAGAAGTCTCGGTGACTCCTGGGAGTCTAGCTGAAGGAAGTCACTAGGATAGGTTTCGCTAAGACCTAGTGGTTTCGGTGAAGCATCCTGGCGATCATTAGGAGTCTTCACAAAAGAAAATATTTTTGCAAGAGTATGGGGCTCGCAGTAAGGTCTCAACGAAGCATAAATGTCTCCCTGACAGAAGGTTACTCGACAAGAGCAAGATATGTTCGGTGAAAGGTCTCGCCAAAAGGGGGAGGTCTCAGCGAACTTGGGGAAGATCAACAAGATGAAAGGAGCCCGTTATGAGCTATTGGCGATGAGTTTTGTCTTGCTAACAGCTGGTATGAACAATCATGTCGATGAGACATCTCCTCACTGGGTGAGGTCTTGGCGAGAACAAAGGTCTCGCCGACCGGTATGCATACAAGATTTCATCAATGTAAAAATGATAGTGTCATGGTGATCCAACGCAAACCTAGGAATACCACTTCAGCAAACCTTAAGGTGGTCGATATGATATCTCAACGATCTCAAATGGTCACAGCGAACTTAAGTTGGAAGGGATGGATTATCCCGGACTGTGATGCTGAGCCATGACTATGGATTTCGAAAATTTTAACTTAGGGCAAGCCGGGGACGGACCTCTCATGAATTTTCTTCATATTCTAGGTCAATCTTAAGATGAAATCACCTGATATGGCATTTCCCTAGGTCCAAAAACCCTACTCATCTGCCATTAGCACACAGGCATGTTAAGAATTTAGTTGTTTCCACTGTTGAGTCATCACCAGGGTTTACTAATTACTCTCAGGCAAGATTCATTAAAATGCAGATGGACACATGAACTCAAAACTTGCCTACGAGATGACAAAGGATGCAATATTGAACAAACCTAGCATGAAATAAACAAATACACCAAAACTCAAATCCCACAAGCCCTCACAATATCAATGTGCCATTCATAATTCAATTCAATTCAGAGCAATCAGACACATACCATTATAAAGCGGGAATTGATCTCAGCAGCAGCAAATGCAAAGCTCAATGGTGTCCACAATGAACATAGGTGATAATGCATAAGAAATCACCACCAAATCAATCAATTCAAACCCGAATGCCCCAAAATCCCAACCAAATACTCACAAGAAAGCACTTCTGAGCTCAATGAGGGAAAATAAGAAACAGGATGGCATAAAAGACCCCAAAATCAAGTTAAATACATCTCTCAGGACATGCACAAAGCCATTAATGCAGTCGATAAGATAGCCAGAGAAGGAAATCGAGAATCTGATGATAGGGCAGAATCTGAGAAAATCTGGACCACGTGGAAATCTATGAAGATCAAAAATCCTTGAACAACAAGGGTCCAGCTGGAGTCTAAGTAGGATCCGGGAAAATCTGACTAGGGTGGAAAATCCTGAATCAGGGCAAAAGCCTAAAAATTCATCTAGAACTTAAGATTTTCAATAAATAACTTGGGGAAAATACTTAGGCAATCAAAATAAACAATTTAAGAACATGCCTAGGGAAGATAAAACCTCAAAAAGAAAGGGCCAAAACACCAAAATCGAATCGAAAGGGGGTCCCTGCTTTTAGCGGGGCGTGTGTGCAAAAACTGCACAACTAATGGTGACTTCTGTTGGGAAAATGCTCCAGTGCATTTGATGACGAACAAGAATCAAGAACCTAGAATCTCTGGTTTCAACCTCACCATCAAACAAACAAGTCAGAATGCAAGATTTAAAGAATCAGAACCAAAGGATAGATCAAACCTTCCATAAACTGAAAATCCAAGTGTGTGCACATGAGTTCATTTCCCTCCTTAAGTTACTACAGGGACCAAGTTCAGTCAAGTCAGGCTACGTAAGGGTTCTAAGTTTAGAAGCAACCTGGATAAGGCCTCGCTACCAATCAGGCATCCATAGCCCTAACAAGGTTATCATTGTGACCCTCCTGAACATAGCTCTACTGCTATCCAGGCATCCATAGCCCCGGTAGAGATATTCAGGTATCCATGATAAGTTGAATTTATTTTTTTGATTTTCAACATTTCACTTTTCTTTGTTTTGATATTCTTTATGTCACTTTTATTTCAACTTGTGAACAATGAAGTTCACACTCAGGGCAGAGAACCACAGTGGATCTGAAGCAGAAATAGGATTTTTCACTCGAAAAGACTTCACAAGGATTCCTATAGTGACATCAGGGTTCTTAAGATATATGATGTATATAATATTTTCAAAGTACTTCAAATTCAAATCCACACCAGTGACTCAACCTTCTATAAATGTGACATTAAGACTGTTGGCAATAGCAAAGGCTTCAACCATCCTTTCAGGAGGCAAGACTAAAGTTCACCAAGGAAATACTTAGAAAAATTCCAAAGAAGATAGATTTTCCATGCAAGTGCAACACACCCAGGCGAAAACAGAGAAACCCCCAAAGCAAGAGCAGAGAAAAAACAAAACAAACCAAAAGAAAACCTACACTAACCAAAACAAACAAAAGCAAAGTAGAAAGGAAATCCCTAACCTAACTATATACAAGACCAGAGCTGAAAATAGCTCAAGACTGAAAATAATGCTTCAAATACTACCCATTGACAGGCAGTGGGATATCCTCTCCAGTGAGAGTTTTCAATCAGAAAGCATTATCTCCCAAGATTTCTGAGATCTGGTAAGGACTGAGCCAAATTTTATCAAATTTTCTATGCTCTCCCTTATGGTCATGGGCTTTATCCCAGGAAAGAACCAAGTTAGAAATCCTAAAATCTTTAACCTTGGCTCTCTTATCAAACCATCTCTTGACAACCCCTTGATGTTTAGCAAAGTTCTATAGGGCTTAATCCCTCTTTTCTTCAAGGTGTAATAGTTCAATAAGTCTTGCCTCACGTCTATCTCCCTCATCATAATATTCATTAATGAACTTAAGGGTAGGAATTTTCAATTGTATGGGAAACACAAGTTCTAATCCATAAACCAGGTGGTAGGGTGACATCCCTATGGAGGCTTTATGTCTTGTACAATCTGCCCAAAGAGCAAATCCAAGTTGGGTATGCTAGTCTCTAGGGTTCCTTTCTAATAACTTGTGGATGATAGTCAGAAGATTCTTATTAGAGGATTCAGCCAACCCATTACCCTACAGATAGTAATTGGATGCAAATTCTATAATGATCCCATGATCAAAAGCCCAGCTAGAAAACATTATCGATGAAAACGTAGGACCATTGTCACAAACCATAGACATAGGATGTCCAAAATGATTAAGAATACCAAATTCAAGGAAGTTAATCACTACCTCAAAAGTGCATTGTTTACATGCAAGAGCCTCTATCCATTGCGTAAAATAATCAGTAATGGTGAGGATATACCTATGACCAATAGAGGATGGTGGATTTATGGGGCCAATGAAGTCCATTCCCCATTGAGCAAAAGGCTTTACCTTGACAACTGACTGAAGTGGGAGTGCTACATACTTCTCTTTGGTGGCCACTGTTTGACACACATGGCATGTCCTAACATGGCTGTAGGTGTCTTTGAACAATGTAGGCCAGTAGTAACTAGCTCTGTGAATCTGGTTTGCTATAGATGGTGCTGACCCATGGCCTGTACCATATCTATCATGGAATTCCAACATCATTCTTTTAGATTCTGCCCTTCCTAGGCACTTTAAGTACACCCCCTTGTGATTTTTCTTGTATAAAACAACCCCTTTTAACATGAAATTGTCACTCTTCAAGTGCAATGCCCTTCTTTGTACTGGATTGAGATGATTAGGGAACCTATGAGTCAGGAGATAATAAACATCATCATACCACTTGCCAAGAGAAGCATCCTCTAAAGTATAAGCCTGAGCTATAAGATCAGGGCCTATCTCTGCCATTGTCTTTGTGAGCCCCTACCCTCTTACCAGTTTCATGGGCTAAATCTCCATATCATACTCCTATAGCATAGTTACCCACTTGGCTCTTCATTCTCCCAATTCATTCTATATCAAGAGCAGCTTGATTGCAGGATTGGGAACTATAGCAAAGATCTTATTTCTGATGATGTAATGTCTAAATTTTTTTGACTACCTTGACTAAGGCATAAGCCTGCTTCTCCACATTTAGGTACCTCAATTCTGCATCCTTCAATGGTGTGCTCATGAATGCTATGGGTTGTTCATTGCCTTGGTCAAATTTTTGGGTTAATATAGTAGCACAGGAGTGGTCTGAAGCAAATGAATATTGTAAGCGTGTAGAAGGGGAAAACTAAATAAACAATGCATCTACGCTTCTAAATAAGATATTGCATCTAAGATTAAGGAGTTTAAGCTAAATTAAACTACAAAATCTACAGAAATTTATCTTATTGCTCTCTAACTCTAAAGACTTCTCTAATTTACTTAGCTCTTAGATTTGTAAGCTAATAAAACCATTAAAGTGACACTTAGAGAACGAGAAATGAATTATTCTACTCTAATATGTTCTAAATGTGCAAATTCTATTCTAATGGCAGCCATGACTGCAAATGTTGGATGCTAGATGAATGCTGGATGAATGTTGGATGAATGTTGGATGATTTGGATGCTTGAATGCTTTGGAAACCTGCAGAGTAAGATTGCATAAATTGGGATCCTTTTCTTGCAGCCCAAGAGCTGTATTTATAGCTTTCACGGCATCACAATTGTATAGGAAACCGGGATGAGGGGCTGTGATTTCTTCTAGAGAATCTAAAGGCTTGGAATGAGAAGAAGGAGCTGATCATGGGGAATGGTTTCTCCCCATGAAAACACTAGGCAATATAAGAGGGAAGGTGGGTGGAAGGTTGTTGAGAGATCTTCCTGCAAATTTTCCCTGAAGCATTTCCCGTGAATGGCAGTGCCATTAATTTGATTGGTGAGAAATATATATTTATTGGTGAGGGAATAGTGCAAACTTTATGTAATAAATTTAAATAATTTTAATTTATTTAAATTTAGCAAAAATGAGGAATAAATAATTTAATAAATCAAACTATAGGGTTTGGTTTTATTAAATTAAAGGAGAGTGATAATTAAATAAAAGATTTTTGACAATCTTTATTTAATTAAGAGGAAATGTGAAATTAAATAACACGAATTATTTAAATTGTGTATTCAATTTTAAGATAGAAGAAATAATGATAATAATTAAATAAAACAAAGTTTTTAATTTTGTTTATTTAATTAAGAGAGAATTAATGTGATAAAATTGATAATAATTAAATAAAACAAAGTTTTTAATTTTGTTTATTTAATTAGGAGAGAAAAATAGGAGAATTGATAAATGAACTTAATATAAATAAATATTTCTATTTATTTACTAAGTAGAGGAATTTAAGATTAATTAATCAAATAAGGCGTATTCGATTAATTGGATTCTCCAGACCATTTTTAGGTGTCTACATTTTGCCCCTCTTTGAAGTGATGTGTTTATGCAGTGCTTCAAAGAATGATTTTGCTTCAGCTGCCAGTATTGACGAAAGGTTTTTAAAGCATGCCCCAGACTTGCCCCAGATGATGAATTTCAAAATGATAGTGATATATGCCCCCTCGGGAGATAAATTGATGAATTTTGGATTTTTTATGATTTTTCAAGAATTTCAAATTTTTCTGATGATTTGATGATTTTGATAATGGTTTGATGAAGAAACAATGATGAAACAATTTATCTCCCGATAAAGAAATAATGATTCCTCTAGTTGATTATGATGATGATTGATGATCCTGATAGCTTAGAAGATTATTGATCTCATGATAGGTGAGATTCAATGATTGATTGATGATTGATTGACCTCATGATAGGTGAGGATCAATGATTGATTGATTGATAATTGACCTCATGATAGGCGAGGATCAATGATAGAGGCTCGCAAGATTTGATCAAAGTCTCATCAGAGCTGATTCAGATTTGATTAGGCAATGTGGTTTGACTTCTTTGATTGATATGATATGCCCCAGTATAAGATTGATTAATGTACTGGGACTTGATGATGCAAAATGATGAATAGAATAGGGGATGAGGAAGAGATAATGAAAGGAGAAGATGAAAAGTAAGTAAGCACAAATGGATTCAAGGATAAACGTGATGTTGCCCCAGTCAAGTTGCAAGCCAAGATTGAGGATGATGATGATGATGATGATGATGATTGGATAAAGGCTTGTAACAAGGTTGGGAACAAAACCAAGGATGTGATTAAATGATTTGTGCTAGAATTAATAGATTAAGATTGGATGGAATTTGAGATGACTAAAATGAAAGAAAATGATTCAGAAAGAGATGATATCCTAAGAAATATTGAAGAGATGGTGATATGATGTAGAGAGGGAATACGTGTAGCGTTTGAGATTGAAATGTGGTAGCTTTGAAACAATCTATAAATGCATATGCAAGACTAATATGGATGCAATCTATTTTATCATGCAAATCTATTTTACCATGCAAATCTAAGTGTCATTTCAACAATTTTTTGATTTTGCTTTGTATCATCACTGAGCTTTATTTTAAAATGTTGAAAGTGAATACAAGCATCAATGATATGAGATAGACCAATGATGACCTGAGTATTTCTTTCATGATATTTGATATTGCAAGCGAACACAAGCATCAAGGTATAAGATAGACCAATGATGACCTGAGCATTTCTTGCGAACAGACAAGAATTAATCATTTTCTTAAGTGAATCGGAATGTCATCCATGATACTTGGTAGAGCACTTCCCGCAACAATTCACCCGCGACAATTCACACAAAACAACAAACAAAGAAAAGGTATCATTCTTCTTCCTTACTTCTCTAGTTCAATACATCATTGAGTAGCTCCAAAGAAATGATAATCAAATGATAAAATGAAAAGCACAACAATTCAAATTCTACTTAATGTATTTCAAATCATTATTCAGATTAGATCATCAGTGTTGAGATGTGTGTGCTGATGTGTGCATGATATTCCCAAACGTTTTGACCAAATGATGTGACCTAAAAGTCCTATCCTAGGGGTCTCGGGGACTGATCAAAGATTAGTCTTGCCTACGTTATACACGCAGAGACCACGTAGTTCGACTGACACAGACTCCACTTTTGACTGATGTAGACTCTATTTTGATTTTTCGATGTTTTTGGATTTTTGGATTTTTGTGATGTTTTTGGATTTTGATGGATTTTCTGATGTTTTTGGATTTTGATGGATTTTCTAATGTTTTTGGATTTTGAATTTTTTGATGTTTTTGGATTTTGATTTTTCTGATGTTTTTGGATTTTGATGGGTTGCCACTTGATGTTGTTATGTTTAACTGCCCTTCCATGCAAGCTGAAAGTCTACTTGTACTAGATAACATTAGGATGTTACCCCCAAGCTAGGGTAAAACATGGTATCCTTGCTATGATATGGATAGTGATAATCTCAAATGATAGATGGAAATGATATGAAAGGAAATAATCGTAACAAAACTGTACCCAATAGATAGAGGAGTTTTGGTGAAAATAACAAGTAACGCCTGTTTTCCAGGTTTTCATCACTTGTTTTTATTGTGTCCTCTTTCTTTTTTCTTTTTTTTTTTGTATTTTCAATATGTTTCTCTTTCTTTTTCTTTTTCTTCTTTTTTTTTTTTGTATTTTCAATATGTTTCTATTTTTTTGTTTATTTCTCTCTTTTTCTGTCATCATGATGCCTGTTTGCCAGGTTTTCATCGAGACAACTTTATTGATCGTGCACTAGATATCCTCAAGTGTAGAATCGCTAGAGATGAATGCTGTTCATGGGCTCCTCCAACATGTCTCCCTCTGGTGTAGACAGTCGATATGCTCCTGATCCATAGAATGATATGATTACATAAGGTCCTATCCAGTTAGGTTCAAACTTTCCCTTCTTTTCTCTGTCTGCTTGATTTCTAGGGTTTTCCCGTAGGACCAAGTCTCCAATCTGGAAGACTCTAGGTTTAACCCTATGATTATAGTTTCTAGACATCCTTTGTTGATAGGTTGTTAAATGATTAACAACTTGTTGTCGATGTTCATCAAGTAGCTCTAGTTCCTGAAGTCTAGAGACCCTATAATCTTCATCTGAAATGAGTCCCTTTAGTGAAACTCGAAGGGATGGGATTTCTACCTCAATAGGCAAAATTGCTTCTGATCCATAGACAAGAGCATATGGTGTAGCTCCTGTTGGTGTTCTGATGCTTGTCCTGTAAGCCCAAAGAGCAGGGTTTAGCTGAACATGCCAATCACGTCCCACTTCATTTACAGTCTTCTTGAGAATTTTGAGGATTGTTTTATTTGAAGCTTCTGCCTGTCCATTACCTTGAGGGTAATATGGGGTTGAAAAGCGATGTTGGATGTGGAACTTTTCACATAGCTCTTGGACGTCTTGGTTCTTGAAAGGCCTACCATTATCTGTGATGATTGACTGGGGTATCCCATATCTACAAATGAGATAATTAAGAATGAAAGATGATATTTTCTTTCCAGTGATTGTGGTTAAGGGAACTGCCTCCACCCATTTTGTAAAATATTCGGTGGCTGTGATAATGAACTTGTGTTCATTAGATGAAGATGGGTGAATTTTCCCTACCAAGTCTAGTCCCCACTGACAGAAAGGCCATGTAGTTGCAAATGGATGCAGCTCCTGTACTGGTGCATGTATAAGATTGCCATGGATCTGGCATTTTGAACATCTTTTGACAAAGTGATAAGACTCTTGCTCCATGTGTGGCCAGTAATACCCCAAACGAAGGAGTTTCTTGGCTAAAGATAATCCACTTGAATGTGTACCACAAATTCCTTCATGAACCTCATGTAAAGTGGAAGCGGATTCGTCATGTTCTAAACAACATAAAAGAGTACCATCTAGGCCTCGACAGTAAAGGGTATCAGCAATAATGGTATGTTTGGCGGATTGGCGTATGAAGTTGTGCTTTTGGTTGCGAGAAAGATCTGGTGGTAAGATATTATCTTTCAGATAAGTATAAATTTCTCCATAAATGGAGGATTGGGCACTATCCAAAAGGCTTATGGTTTGGGATTTGGGATTTGCGTATGTAGGGTTTGATACTTGTTCTACAATAAATTGATAATGATCTTGTGTTTTGGGGCATTTTGTAGAAGAGATGCTATTATTAGCCATGGCATCTGGCGCTTTGTTCTACGATCTTGGTGTCACACTCCAGAATTTGATTTCTATGCTTTTAAGTAGGTCATCCACCCGACCTCTTGGCAGTAGAGTGTGTCATGTAGTTAATAGAAACCATTGTTGACTTGATAGATGATTAGCGGGAGTCTCCATACACACATTAGTTCTATGATTTTCCATTCAATAGCCACTTTAATTCCAAGGATCAAAGCTTCATATTCTGCCACATTGTTAGTGCAATGGAAGGTAAGCCTGTATGATCGTGGGATTGTGTGCCCAAGAGGTGTGACAAATAGAATTCCTGCTCCTGATCCATGTTGTGTGTAGGATCCATCGAAGTAGAGTTGCCATGGTTGTGTTGTTACATTGAGGATATCTGCATCAGGAAATTCCATGGTCATATGATGACTGTCAGATAATGGAGCTTCTGCTAATTGATCGGCGATGGCTTGTCCTTTGATAGCTCACCTTTCCACATACTGAATATCAAACTCACTGAGGAGCATGACCCACTTTGCCAACCTTCCTGTTAAAGCTGCTTTGCTCAGTAAATACTTGAGAGGATCAATTTTTGCAACAAGCTTGATAGTGTGAGTAAGCATATAGTGTCGCAATTTTTGTGTTGCAAATACTACTGCTAAGCATGATTTTTCAATGAAGGTGTAGTTTACTTCATGTCCATTGAGTGTCCTGCTGATATAGTATATAGCCTGTTCCTTTCCTTCATTATCCTCTTGTGCTAGCAAGGCTCCTAAAGAAATGTCTGTTGTTGCAATATATAACAATAATGGCTTGTCTTCACTGGGTGGTACCAAGATTGGTGGTGTCATCAGATAATGCTTGATTTGATTGAAGGTACTCTCACACTGTTCATCCCATTTGAAAGGCACATTTTTATGCAAGAGATGGTTGAACGGATGACACCGATCTGCTAGTTGGGAGATGAATCTTCTGATGGACTGTAGTCGGCCTTGTAGAGATCTTAATGTGCTGATATTCTTAGGAGGTGGCATTTCCATAATGGCCTGGACTTTTGCCGGATCTACTTCAATTCCCTTTGTAGAAACTATGTATCCTAGGAGCTTTGCTGATGTTACTCCAAAGGCACATTTCTTTGGATTCAATCTGACTTTGAATTTTTCCAACCTGTCAAATATTTTGGCCAATATCTCTAGATGTCCTTCCCTGGTGTAAGATTTGGCTAAGATGTCATCCACATAGTCCTCCATGAAGGTATGCATCATGTCGTGGAAGATTGTTGTCATAGCCCGCTGGTATGTAGCTCCTGCATTCTTTAACCCAAAAGGCATGACGTTCCAGCAAAAAGTGCCCCATGGACATGTAAAGGCTATCTTTTCTTGGTCTTCAGGAGCTATCTTGATTTGATTGTATCCTGAAAATCCATCCATGAGTGATAGCATTTTATGGCCGGCTGTGAGATCTACAATCATGTCTATGTTTGGCAAAGGAAAATCATCCTTTGGACATGCTTTATTTAAATCCCAGAAATCAGTACATATTCTGATGGTGTTATCCGGCTTTGAAACAGGCACAATGTTGGATATCCATTCCGCATAGTCAATAGATCTGATGAATCCAGCATCTAGTAATTTCTTCAAGTCATTTTTCACTAATAATGCAACATGTGGATGCATTTTTCTCAGCTTCTGTTTTACTGGTTTAGTGCCAGCTGGTAAGGATAAGTGATGCATAATGAGATATGTGTCCAAGCCTGGCATGTCAGAGTATGACCAAGCAAAATTGATGCATCGTTCTTCAAAGAATTTGATAAAATTTGGCTTTTCTGTATCTGTCATGGATGCGGCCAAGTGTAATATTCTTGCTTTTTCCGCTGTGCCAATATTAATAGACTGTGTGGGTTCTATTAACATTGATGATCTTTCATGGTAATGTTGCGGGAGAATGTCAAACCTTCCATCCTTTGGTGCCTCAATGAGGTTTTTGCCATCGGATGTGTTCTTTATTTTTACTATTTTAGGATCAAATACTACCATAGAATGGTTTTCACCATTAGATCCATTTTTTTCTTTCATATTTTTGCAACTGGAAGGTTTGGCATCCTCCTGCCTAAAAGCATCATTAAAAGAAGTATTGGTAGAACAAGCATCGGATTCCTCACAACAAAGGTAGTTAATAATGGAGGAATCATTGTCAAAAATAGGGAGATTAATAGGATGTTGGGCTTCCCATTTGATAAGTTTGGGATGTAGTAAAGGCAATGAATCATTAGATGGGTTGAGGTCAGCGATTGTGAAAGCTCGGACGGAAATGTCGTCTAGGTTGTCTATGGTTATGTCGAGGCCTACAAAGGTATTTTCTTCCACATCATTTATCTCAATCGATGTCCGTTCATCTTCACTTGAGTCATCAAAATTTTGCGTTTCAGAGACAATAGGATTAAAACTTGAGCTTTGACCCTCCTCGTGATTGGGGGTATACTTTTTGATAATATCAATCTGAATATCTTCATAGGAAACCTCTGATAGGTTGTCCCACTCATACTCATTTGAATCTATTTCAGAATTATCTCTTATTTGAAGAATACGCTCCACGGTTTTATTGGTGATTTCTGCTCTTGCTTTTTCTGTGTATCCTAGTCCAGTTTTGTCCTTATGTTGGAGCGTAAGAGGCTGGATTGGTTTTGTTATGCCTTGTTTTCTTAACCCAAGAGGTCCCTGTCCTGAATATCCCATTTTCTCCAGAATAGTTTTTCCTTTCCCATATTGATTTGTTTTTATGATGTTACTTGTGGAAACGGAGGCTTCTTCATCCTTATAAAGCCAATTTAGTATGGCCTTATCTTCTGATTCTTCATCTAAGCTCCTAGCTTTTACAAATCTGCCATCTAATGTTGTTGTAGATGTTGTGAAGTGTGGGTGTTTGTGGATGGTTGTCCATGTGTTTGTAAGGAGGGTAACATTTGTGATAGATGGAATGAGTGTCCAACACCATATTCACTAATTCCTTTGTCACTTATCTGTACTTCTTTAGTGAATTGATGTGAGAGTGGAGCCAATTGTTCTTCAACATTTGAAGGGTTAGATTGTGCCACCCTTATCTCTTGTGATCTTTGTTGTTTTGGAAGCCACTTTAAAATGAAGCTTTGTTGTTGCTCACTATCTGATGTGCCAACTTCTCTATTGTTAGGTATGAATGTATCTTGAGATGTCTTCAATGTATGACAAGCTTGGGTGTCACTGTAGTCTACTGTGATTGTTACCTCCTATCCATTGACGGGAAATTTTAGGCATTGATGATAGGTAGACGGTACTGCTTGCATATCATGGATCCAAGGGCATCCCAACAGTATGTTGTATGTCAGTTCCCTATCTAAGACTTGGAAAACCACTTTTTGGACAATAGGCCCAACTTGAATGGGTAATATGATCAATCCTGTAGAGGACCTTTCTTCTTCATCATATGCTTTGATTGTGATTTTTCTTCTGGTATCAATGGCTTCATCCGAGTATCCTAGTGCACAAATCAGCTTTAAGGTACAAATATTTAAACCAACCCCTCCATCTATCAGGACACGTTTTACACGATGTTTATGGATAAGGACTTCAATGTGAAGGGCGGAATTATGCGGATGGGTGAGTGATACATCATCATGTTCAGAAAAAGAAAGGCAATGAGGTGCAGATAGATGTCCCACCATAGCTTGGAATTGACACACATCCAGATTGTTAGGTACTGTAGTTGATACGAGAGCTTGTTCAAGAACCTCTTTGTGTGATGGGGAAATCTTCAAAAGTTCCAAGATTGATATTTGTGCCGGTATTTTCTGTAATTGATCGATGAGATTATATTGATTGGAGGGGGATCCACTGATGGGGATGATATTGATGCTCCTTTCAATATAACTTTGGATTGTGCCCTTGTTGTGGCATTAACCGGTTGGTACTCTTGTTTCCCTTTGAGTGTGACTACATTGATTTGGTTTTCGGATTTGTCCATATGTTGTACCAAATTGGTAGATGTAATGTCGTTGTTCTGGTTGATTTGATTGCATAACTCTTCATCCTCTTTAGCAGCAGAAAAACAAAGGATTGTTGCATCATAAACATAACCAATGTTCTTACCTTTGGTGTTTGCGGAAGAAGATTCTCCCTTTTGATAATTGGGTAGAGGATTTTTGAATGTTGTATGATCCTTGTTTGTTTGAGGGCCCTCTACGAATACTTTCTTTTGATCTATGAGGTCTTGTACCACATGTTTTAATTGCCAACAATTTTCAGTCATGTGACCTTTATTTTGATGATAGTGACAGTAATGTAAGTCATTCCACCATGATGGTTTGACTTGAGGGTCCCAATTTCTAGCCTCTTGCACTTGAATGAGTTTTTCGTTTAAAAGTTCTTTGAGGACTGATTCCAACGATTGTCCTAATGGCGTGAATTTTCATTTATTGGAGGGTCGTTGGAATGATTGGGTTTTCGTTTCTCCACTGTTTTGATTATTTCCTTGATCACTACTTTGTTTGATATTAAAACCATTGTTTTGTTTGTTTGTAGTAGTTGGTGTCAAGGTGAATACTGGTTTAGATGTATGTGCATCGATCATGGTATCAGTATTCTTGTTCTTTTGCCAAAATCTTGGCTTTTCGTTGTTGCTGTTAGAGGAATGGTTATTGTTTGAACCTTCAGTGAAATGTTTGATTGTTCCTCTTTTGATTAGAGCCTCTTCGATTTTAAGCCCTTTTTCGATAACTTGTTCAAATGTGGATGGACATTGTAAGTCCAATCTGTAGTTCATGTCATCTACTAAGTTATCAATGAACATCTCTATCTTCTCCTCTTCAGGAATAGATCTAGGGTATTTAGCAAATAGCCTTCTCCATCGTTGGAGAAAAGAGAGAAACTTTTTGCCCTTTGCTTGTTTGGTGTTGTAAAGTTCTTTTAAGGTTACCCCATGTTGGATGTTGAATGAGAAGTGTGTTATGAACCTATTGATTAGTTCCTCAAAGGATTGAATTCCAGGTTCTAATTTAGAAAACCACTCCATGCAAGTGTTTCCTAGGCTTCTTGGGAATAACCGTAGTAAGTAAGAGTCCTCGTGTGCGAACTCTATGCTCATAGCTCGAAATTCTCGTACGTGGTCAAACGGATCAGTTCTCCCATTGTATTTGTTGTATGTTGGGTACTCACAATACCTTGGAAATGGTATCATGTTGATGCTTGAGTCAAATGGATAAGGGAAAATGTCTTGTAATAGATACCTCTTTGTTGGCCCTTGTTGGATATTCTGGAATTGTAATTGTAACTGTTGGATTTGTCTTGTCAAAGCATCTATTTGATTTGGATTCTCTATATTAGTTGAGTTAGGTGTGGTTGCTTCCTTGAGTTGATTGACATCAAAGTCTTTAGGAAGCTTAGCACCTTTGTCAGCTAATAAGAGAAGATACTTTTCCATGTCTTGCTCTAGCATCTTTTCCATAAATTTATGGAAATGAGGGTCTTGTTGCACTTTCTCGATTTCTTCTGCAGTTATTTCCTTCTCATGTGAGTTAATAAGAGGATCAGTGTTGCTATATCGTCCCCAAGGGTTTTCTTCAGTCATGGCTGCTATTTTTTCATTTTCTTGTTCTTGTTGTTTTTGATATGCTGCTCGTGTGAAGATAGGCATACAAACGTTAAAAGGTTTACCCTAGACTTTGATCTTGGATTTGATTGGATAAGTGTCAAGGTTGTTGATTTAAAATCTGATTTTGTTTTGTCTAGTTTCGTGATGAAAGGATGATAGAATCCTTGATAGGGAAATTTTGACAGAAAATCTCAGATTTTGGTGATAACGACACTATGCAAGATGCTGCAAGATCTAGGTATAGGGGTAAAGCTTTTCTTTTTGTATGACTATTGTGTTCTGGACTATAAAAAAAATTGTTTTGAACTGATAGAAACCTTGTATTTGATATGGGCAAGCTGACAAAATGCCCTATTAACTCTCTATTTTTCGGGTTTTATGGCGCGCTAAAACAAATACCGGGCACGCTAAAACAGAGACTAGGCGCGCTGAAACATAAATCAGGTGCGCTAAAACAGAGACCAGGCGCACTGAAACATAATCCAAGTGTGCTAAAACAGATGCTAGAGGCGCTAAAATAGATACCGAGTGCGCTAAAACAGAATCTAGGCACGCTAAAATAGAGATACAAAGCGCTGAGACAGAAACCGGGCGCGCTGAAACAGATTTCGAGGGCGCTAAAACAGATACCAAGCGCGCTGAAACAGAAACCAGGTGCGCTAAAACTATGACCTGAAGGGGTTTAAAACAGAAAAAACTATCTTATTCTATGAAACTCACTTGGTCTGGTATCATATTAGATGGCCGGTTGTGGGATGTATTCAGGATGAATTCTCTGACTATGATTGTGATGTTGTCTAAGAGCTCTTCTTTGAAAGTATGCTTGTGAGTCTAAGGGAGCTATGGCGTAGTCGTCTGTATAACCTCTAGAGAAATTGTGATTCCTATGAATAAAAGTTCTATGTTGGAGTAGAACTTTCCTGCTTTGATATAGAAACCTTTGTTTTTTTAGGAGTTGTTTGTAGGTAAGTGTCCTCTTTGGTTTTCAGATTCGTTTGGCAAGAGATTTCTTGACAAACTTGGTGGATACCCAATCTCGAATCATGAGAAATCCACAAGTATTTTGTTTTTTTAGGATTTTTGTGATGATCTTATCTGAGTTTAATGATAGAAAACACATCAATCAAGAATAGAGTGGTTGTATTTAAAATCCTAGAATCTAAACAAGTAGTGTATGTTCTCAAGAATCAATGATTCTTTTTTATTTTTACTGGTTTGATAACAAGATAAGACAATCCAAACAGACTCACTCCTAGAGACAAAAGGTCATCATTATATACTCAAACGGCCCACAGCTTGGAATTGCGTCGACTCACACAGCCATGTCACCCCCTAGAGGGCACCCATTTTTTTGTCTTTTCCAGGTGCGTACTCAGAGTGACGAAAGTGGATACCAGATCCCCTGAGCAAACAGTCCTTGGCAATTATATGGTGAGTGCTTGAGGGTAGATTCTTCCCCGCCCCTGCACCGCCGAGTATTACAATGTTCGGAAACTGACAAGCGTGCTTCTAGTTCTAGGTTCTTAGATATGGTTTCCGTTCGGAGCGGCAAATGGATAAACTCCCTCGAGAGACCTCCCAATCTTTAAAACAAAGATTTTGGGGATGGTTATCCTGCGCACTTCCGTTGAAAGAGGGTTTCCCCAAATTCACATAAATTTTAAAGTGGGTTGGAATACCATGGCTTTTGGCTGTCCCCACTCAGGTCGTTCCCGTAGGGTGAGTACTTTTTCCCACTACGGCAGGCCTGTCTAAAGGTTTTAACAAAAGCATAAAATTGCATAAAGTAAATGGTGAGTCTGGTATTCTGATGCACCCAGTTAAGGGGAGAGCATAAACCTGTCACCCAAACACAGCAAGATTTTGTTCTTTTTAAGCCCAAAAGACAAATGATTTACTTCTAATGGAGATATTGCTCCATGACAAGCAAGATGTTCAATTTTTAAAACCTCAAAAGAAGTGTGATGTTTCTATCCTAGGATTGGTACATTTTTAATCCATTTCTATCCTATGATTGGTAAATTTTATCCATTTCTATCCTAGGATTGGTAAATTTTATTGTTTCTACCCTAGGATTGGTAAATTTTAACCAAATAGAAAGAAATAAATGAAATCTGGCCGCGGACGCGTCGGATCCAGATGAAAGAAATGACTTTAAATGAAAAGAAGTGGCGCACTAGAACAGAAACCAGGCGCGCTAGAACAGTGACCGGGCGCACTGGAACAGAAACCCGGTGCGCTGGAACAGTTACCGGGTGCGCTGGAACAAGAACCTGGCGCGCTAAAATAGAATCCTGGTGCGCTGTAAAAACTCTCGATCCCGTGAAAACTTTTACGCCGATTCCTGTACGACAAGATTTTTAAAAATTAGCAAAATACGGGGTATTGCCCCATGGTGGGCGCCATTCTATAAGCGTGTAGAAGGGGAAAACTAAATAAACAATGCATCTACGCTTCTAAATAAGATATTGCATCTAAGATTAAGGAATTTAAGCTAAATTAAACTACAAAATCTACAGAAATTTATCCTATTGCTCTCTAACTCTAAAGACTTCCCTAATTTACTTAGCTCTCAGATTTGTAAGCTAATAAAACCATTAAAGTGACACTTAGAGAACGAGAAATGAATTATTCTACTCTAATATGTTCTAAATGTGCAAATTCTATTCTAATGGCAGCCATGACTGCAAATGCTGGATGCTAGATGAATGCTGGATGAATGTTGGATGAATGTTGGATGATTTGGATGCTTGAATGCTTTGGAAACCTACAGAGTAAGATTGCATAAATTGGGATCCTTTTCTTGCAGCCCAAGAGCTGTATTTAGAGCTTTCACGGTAGCACAATTATACAGGAAACTGGGATGAGGGGCTGTGATTTCTTCTGGAGAATCTAAAGGCTTGGGATGAGAAGGAGCTGATCATGGGGAATGGTTTCTCCCCATGAAAACACCAGGCAATATAAGAGGGAAGGTGGGTGGAAGGTTGTTGAGAGATCTTCCTGCAGATTTTCCCTGAAGCATTTCCCATGAATGGCAGTGCCATTAATTTGATTGGTGAGAAATAAATATTTATTGGTGAGGGAATAGTGCAAACTTTATGTAATAAATTTAAATAATTTAAATTTATTTAAATTTAGCAAAAAATGAGGAATAAATAATTTAATAAATCAAACTATAGGGTTTGGTTTTATTAAATTAAAGGAGAGTGATAATTAAATAAAAGATTTTTGACAATCTTTATTTAATTAAGAGGAAATGTGAAATTAAATAACACGAATTATTTAAATTGTGTATTCAATTTTAAGATAGAAGAAATAATGATAATAATTAAATAAAACAAAGTTTTTAATTTTTTTATTTAATTAAGAGAGAATTAATGTGATAAAATTGATAATAATTAAATAAAACAAAGTTTTTAATTTTGTTTATTTAATTAGGAGAGAAAAATAGGAGAATTGATAAATGAACTTAATATAAATAAATATTTCTATTTATTTACTAAGTAGAGGAATTTAAGATTAATTAATCAAATAAGGCGTATTCGATTAATTGGATTCTCCAGACCATTTGTAGGTGTCTACAAATATATGTAGAATGGTTTGGCATAATCAAGACTTACTAAAACTAGAGGTTCAACAATAGCCTTCTTTATTTCAGCAAATGCTTCCTTCGCTTCTACATTCCATTCCACCTTGGCCTCCTGCTCCAACATTGCATTTAGTGGCTTGACTAAATCTGCAAACCTAGTGATAAACTTCCTAACAAAATTGATTTTTCCAAAGAACGACTTCATTTCTTTTTTACTAGCAGGTGGTGGAATCTTGAGAATAGCCTCTATACATTCTAGATCAATTGCAATCCCCTTTTTAGAGATGATATGCCCTAGTAACTTACTTTCTATTACTCCAAAGATGCATTTCCTAGGATTGAGTGATATGCCAAACTCTCTGCATTTCTATAAAACTTTGCACAAATATGAGATATGGTCACCTCTATTCTTTGAAAATACCGTCAGGTCATCCATATAGATGATTATGCACTTTCCAATTATATCTTTAAAGGCTATGTCCATTGCTCTCTAGAATGTAGCTCCAGCATTAATCAAGCCAAAAGGCATTCTTCTATAAGCAAAACTGCCCCACTTAGTGGTGAAAGCAGTCTTATGTTTTTCCTCATACTACACCATGACCTGGTTGTATCCTGAATAACCATCTAGGAAGGACATCATCTGAGATCCATTGAAGATCTGGAGTACTTCATCTAGTGAGGGCATTGGATAATTATCCTTTTCTGATGCCCTGTTCAGGTTCCTAAAATCTACGCATAGCTTAATTTCACCATTTTTCTTTCGTATAGGAACCAGGTTTGCAACCCAAGTAGAGTGTCTAACTAGAAATATTATCCTTGCAAACAACAATTTCTACACTTCCTTTTGTATTATAGGCTCCAGCAAACCATTAATGGGCCTTTGCTTCTGTATAAAAGGTTTCACTCCTGGATTGAGAGGCATAGTATGAGTCATGACTGATGTATCATAAGTCTTCAAGTCTTCATAACTCCAGGATATCACATCTGGATATTTGTGTAATGCATCAATGATTCCATGTCTTTCTTTTGGGGTGCATATTTTTCCAATAAGAACATTTTTTACATCCTCCTGGGATCCCACATTATACTTGTCACATTGTCCACTAATGGACTCCTTCCTAGTGTCTTAATCCTAGTCTCTGATCTTGTCCAGATCAAATATTCTTTCTAATTGTACCATCCCCCTGGGAATAGTGTTGGTCTTCAAATTGATTACCCCTTCGAGGTCCATCTCTGCTTCTCGGGGCTCAATTTCATTGATGCTGTGAGAAGCAAAAACATCTATATTTGTGATAAAATCTAGAATATGCTTATCATCTTCAAACACCTAGAAGTTGGTAACATTATGAGGGATTGAGGGCACTGGGGTCAGTTCCACTATAAACTTCTTCAACCCAGAAAGAGATAGAGGTTGTAGAGTGTTGGCTACCTAGGCCAAGGAATCAGTTGTCTGGCTTTTATTTCATGGAATCAGCTGAATGTTGAAGGTGTCAAATTCTTCAATAAGGTCCCATACTCTGTGTCTATAGTTAGTCATCCTTCTGTCATGGTAGGAGTACTTCCTTCTAACTTGCTTGACTACTAATTCAGAATCTCCATACACTTGCAAGATCTTAACCTTCTTCTTCAAGGCCATTAACAATCCATGAACCAAAGCTTTGTATTCTGCTACGTTATTTGTACAATGAAACTAAACTCTATGAGTAGCAAAAAATGTCTTACCTTTTGGGCTGATTAGCTCAAATCCTGCCCTAGCTCCTTGTTTTGATTTGGAGCCATCGAATCTTAATGTCCAACAGCCAGCACTTGCGAACTTCTTCACTTCCTCACTTACATTATTGTTGCTAGATGGCTTTTCAGAAGGCATCACTCCTTTTCCTTTGTGGTCTTCTTGGATATTGATTGGGATCATAGGAGTAGGACTAGTATACTTCTATATTTTTTTTACTGCGGCTTGGCATAAGCAACAATCTAATTCTGAATGTGAAGCATTATGTACCCTACACGAATTGGGAAAAAGTAACTCTTCAAAGTTCATTCTTCTTCCTAACTGAATCTGACCTTCAATACATTTTTGAAGGAACTCCTAAAAATTGTCTAACAAAGCCAGCTGACTATCCTCTGGATCATCATTACTTTCAGCTGGTTCACCATTGTCCTTAACTGGCTCCACTAGGGCTTCAACACCACTAGACTCTGTTGTGAGGCCGTGAGACACTATATGCAACATGAGGATCTCCTTTGAATCTAGTTCTTCAAGGGGAGCAGAAAGCATGTAACTACCCATACTTACTTTTAACACTAGAATTTCAGCAGAGGTTTTCTGATACTCCGTAATCATGTACTTCATTTTGGGTTCTCGTTCAATTCTAATTTGATTTGGCATTCCCTTCCAGGGAAGCCACATATGGTAGTGATTAGTTGAAACATATCTATTCAGAGACCTCGTAAAGTCGCTTCCCAAGATTAGGCCATAGGCGTCAGGGATGTCAGCCACTTGTATATTGACAACTTGCTAAATTCTAGGATCAAAAGCAATCTATAGGTGAATCATATTCAACTCTCCTACAACATTGACTTCAGTCCTATCCAACTGTGTGACCTTCTTCTGAGAATCAGTAGGGGTGATACCCATAGCTCTACAGACACCAAGGGGCATAACATTGGTTGAGGCACCAGAATCCAACAAACAATTATGTAAATTCTTGCCATATACACAGACAAAAATCAAGAATGGGGGAGTATCTGTTTTTCCTTGAAATAGAGTCAAGGGAGTGTCTACTTGGACAACTTGAGATTTGTCCCTTTCCTTCCTAGTGTCCCCAGGGGGCATATGGACTTGATCATGAGACTGATTTTGCCCTCTTATTGGCTAAGAACTAGACACTTTATGGACATTCTTGCTAACTGATTTATCTTGCAACATGAAATTTGCATCATAATAACCTAAAACTGCATTCCTAATGGATGGAACTCTTAATAGCTCAAATGTAGATAGATTTACCTTTAATTTGTGGAGTTCTTCAACAACATACATGGCCAATTGCTCTTCATTTAAATAAGTGGGGTTCTCCCTAGGGTATTCCACCATCTTTTCTTTATTGGTATCTACATTTCTTCCTTTTGGTACATCAGCATATCCTCCTTGGGATAAATATTGCCTGGAAACCAAGGGAAATGAGGGATTGTTGCTAGCATTAGGGTCTAGAGGTGTTTTGAAATTATTTGGTGGAATGGAAGTAGTGAAGGGGCCTCCCGCCTATGGGCGCCCATGTGGCAACTCTCTTAAGTCATATTTCTTGACAAGTCTTTGGAAGGTCTGCATGTCTTCGATGTAAGCTTCCTCTTCATCCCTGGGACCATTATAATTCACTAGATGCTCATCGAATAATTGTGTCATTTCATCACCATTGCATACCTGGTCTGCCTCTTCCTCCAACTGGTCAGACTCCTCTTCAGGTACATTGTCCTTACTTGCGGAAAAGGAACATGGTTTAACACCAACACTGGTGAATCATAAGGAATAAAAAGTACCATTTCCTGACAGCTTGTATTGTTCTCCACCTCATACTAGAAAATTGAGGCTGATGTTTGGAACTCTTGACAATCCAACTCAGAATGCTAACTAGTCTTGTGGAGCCTACACCACCCTGATAAAGCAGCCTCAGTTAGATATACACCACTAGGAGGCTTCTCTTGCTTGGTTGGTTGACTGGCAGACTGATTGATAGGTTGACTACTTGGTTGATCTAATGGGGTGGGGACTCCTCCATTGTTAGGACCTATATTCAAAGTCCTATTTTGTCATGACTATTGTCTTCTATCGAATCCTTGTCCATCACCTGGTCCTCTATCAAAGTTCTAACTTGATGATTGTCCTTTATCATAATTTTTCCTTCTTTCATTATTATATCCCTTATCATTATTGTAACCTATGTCCTGGTTATATCCTCTATCATTGTTATACCCTTTATCCTGACGTTGCCCTCTGTCAAAGTGTTGTCCTTGTGGATTTTCTGTATTATGATTGGACTGCATATTCCTCTAAGCAGCTTGCAACTGACTGTTCTGATTCCTCAAGTAAGTCACCTCCATATTCAATTTCTTTATTTGTTCTGACAATTCATCCAGTCTTTCCTTGTCAGGATTATTGTATGAAGGTTGATTTGCATTACTTTGGAAATACCCTACTACTGCATTGGCATTTAATGAATGTTCAGGACTTTAGAATTTTGTAGGTATGAAGGATAACTAGCCTGAGTTTGGATATGTAGAGGTTGATTCACCTTTTACTAAGGATAACTAACTACGGATGAAACTTGTCCACCAGGAGGTTCTGGGTAAGGGACCAGAGACAACTAAGATACCTGGTTCATGATCGAGGTGTGGTTCGCAAAAGCTTGATTGAGAGCTAGAAATTATCTAGGGTGAGCAACAGATCCTAATGAGGGTAAAGGCCTAGACAGATGTTGCCTTAGATTTGTACTAACTTTTATAGCCTTTGCATATGCATCTAGTAAACTCTCAGGGGGGTTATTACTCCATTTCATAGAAGTAGCTATTAAACTATCAAGTCCTTTGTAATAGACTTCTAGGGCAGTGGCTTCATCAACATCACACGAGGCCTATAATTTGGTATAGGCACAATGAAACCTAATGTTGAAAGACCCTATGGGCTCATTGACCTCTCTCTTCACATTAGTAAACTGACAGTAAAGTTCATTAGAACTAATGGGGATTCAAAAATTCTGCAAAAAGGAAGCCTCTTGCTTAGTCCAATGTTGGATAGACCCGACAGGCAAATGGTTATACCAATAAAATGCATCTTCTCCTAGTGAATAAAGAAATAACCTATAGGCTACATCCTCATGGTTTATCCCTCTATCCTTAAGGCCAGTCTGGAAGATTCTAATGTGCTCCTCAACGGTTCTATTGGGATCGTTGACATGGAATTTTGAACAGAAGTGTTCAGGGTTCTTTGGCATAACATTGTAGATAGCGAAACTTAGTGGAAATGGGTTGGTTGCTAGGAAAGCCATTGGTGCAGGTGGGGGTGGTAATGGCTAATTTAGGACTAGCTAAGGTTGTGGACTGGGAATGTCCTTAGACTCAAATGAACTTGATGAAGATGGGGATGATGGAGATGTGAGAGGTGGATGGGATGAAGATGATTCTCCCCTTCTGTTGGTCCTTCTTGACCTAGTAGGGTCTGGTAATTTTTGGAATTCTTCCTCTCTTGGAGTGGATCTCGTTCTTCTTCTGAATCTCTCAAGAGAGATGGTGTTCAAAAATTGATCCAGCTTGCTTATTCGTGCCCTCCTTCTAGCGCCAGTTCCCGTTGATCGTGTTTTCTACACAATAACAGCTAGATAGAATATGATATCCTATCTCTCTTGAAAGGTAAATCTCTATCGGCAAGTCTCAAGAGATAACCCCAAGGTCTCTAATGTTAGGTCTTGACAGTGCATAAACAACTCAATAAAAAAATGTGAAAATGCTGGTAATCACAATGGGACCTTACTATGAGAAAAATGTTGAATCAATTTTATCAAATCTAACAATATGATGATGCTTCAATTCTATTTTTAACCCAATAATCAAAGAAATAGAAAAAAATAAGGGTTTCAAAGAGATTTCTAAGTCTAATACTACTCCTAGGATTAACAATGAAAGTAACCAATACTCAAAATGGACCAATCCTTCAAAACTAATTTCTACATGACCAAGATAAATCTACAATCTAACAAAAAATAGTGCAATATTCTGAGGTATTAAGATTTTTCAAATTGTAAATATTCATTCAAATAACCCTATTGCAGTTAAAATGAACAAATCCTCACAATCAAACTTAAGGATACGGAATATAAAGTCTAGGCTAACTTTGCAAAGCAACTAACAATCAGTTGGCTACGAAAAGTATGGACTGAAGGATTGCTACAACATTCAAGTATTAAATCACAAATAGTATTGAACCCAAATCTAACCTAAACATTAACCTTCTCAAAGAAATTTTAAAGATGGAATAATAGGAACCATGCAAAACAAAAGAAACAAATATGGCACCAAATCACAATGTCATTTCATGTATTCAAATTGTTCACTGTAGCAATAATTCTAGCTTTTTGTTACAATATTTGCTTGAGGGAAACTACCTACTAACTTACTCTACTTCTAACTTGCTCTGCTCTATGTTCTAGTTACAAATTCTACCCTCTTAACTATTTCTAACTATTTTAACACTTTACAAATGAGGCGACATGCCCAATATATAGAAATCCCATGAATCGATTGGCTAGGCAAGGGTTTCACAACAATAACTCAGCACAACAACCTAGCCTAGAGAGTCTTCGAAATGGGTCAAAATGGCATTAAATGCACTTCCTATCCAAGTCAGCCTGTGATCCATAGTGCAGCTCGAACGATGCATGGGAAGATAATAGGGAAGCACAAATCACACCGCAGCCCATCATTAGCCCTCTTCCCTATTATCCCCATGTCAATCTAACTCTTCATGTAGCTTCAAGAACGCTACATCTAAGTTGGCTACAGGTGGTACTGGCAGAACCCTAAGTCACCTCTCAATGGACGCAATCTCATCCCTTGAGTGTTTGACCAACCTATCCCAATATACCCTATATGTCACATGCTTATCAATAACTGTGAGGTAGGTGGCTGCATCATCCAGTTGGTGCCCAAAAATAGAACCATCATCAAGTGGTGCATACACATTATGCAACCACTCTCTCAATTGTTTTGGGCTCAAGTACTTGGGTGCGATCTTCCTTCTTCCTGTCATGATTTCAAAGAAGGTAATGGAACCATTGTAAACCCTAGTTAGGGTGTCATCAATCTGCTTCTTTCATTTGTAAATCTTTTTCAACACCTTCTACCTAATTTGCAATGCTTCAAACCACTCCCATGGCTCGGCAACTCTAGAAGAAGGAAGGATCCCGTAACTCACCAATCTGTCTTAGGTGTATTACATTAGAATTCTAGTTTTCTATAGAAGGAGGTCTGTATCCTCCATATCTTGTGCCAACATCTGTTTTAACCATTCAGTCACCATGACAACATCCTTTCCACTTGACAGGATCTCCTTGATAGCTTCATCACCTTTTACCTACACCCCTTTCAACCAATTCATAATGGCAAGGGTGGAAGATTTCATCTTTTCTAGCTCAGTTATGGTCTCCTGAGGCAGAGGAAGAAGGATTAATGGACTACAGTGGCTTCATTAATTCTTCCAAGCACTTCCTAAGATTCTCATTTTCTTTCTTTAGTTCTTGCTTGGTCTTCATTTCTTCCCTCAATCTATCCACAATAACTACACTAGAACCATCATAATCCTCAATATCCTACTCCACAAATGTAGGTCCTAGATTGAAAGTCTGAACGTGGTAATTCTTTCCAACCACATCATCTATATTTTTGTCTGGAGTAGGGGTAGCAATATGAATAACCCGATCATGAGTTTCATCTCTTTCAATTCTCCAGATCACCTTTTCTTCTTACCTTTATCTTTCCCAATTTTGGCTAGCAGTGCATTCCAATTTGGTGGACTATCTTCCATAACCACTTTTTTTCTCTTTATCTCTCTATTCAGCCACTCTAGAATAGTGGGCTCCAATTGCACTTGGCTCTGCCCCATTTCCTCTAGTTGATCTTCATGTGCCTCTTCACCCAAATTCTATTTCTCAGGGATCTCATCCGTTTCACTTTCCTTCCACTCAACATGCTCCTCTTCATGTGTAGGTGAGAGAACCTTTTCTGCTTCTTTCTTATGGCTATATTCTCTACTGGCCTTCTTTTGAGCTTCTCCTATGATGTCAAATCTGAATCTATTGCAATGGAAGGATAGGCCAAGGGTACTCATTTCTTCTTCTGAAGCTTGGGTAGAACTAATGGAAGGACAAACCTCTCTAGTGCCAATCCTCAAGGGGAAGTCTCCACCAAATCTAGTCTTATGATTGTCCTTCTTGACAGTGTCATCAAAATGACAAATCTGTCTAGTTACTTCCAACAATATGATGTGGTCAGTGGGATACCTTGGAAGTCTATATGGGGCCCTTCGGCAGCCATCGACCCGAATGTAGGAGAAGGTTGGCAATTGAATATACCAAGCTCCATATTTCTTGATGAGCTCCTTGGCCATATTTGAAATCCTGACATGCTCTGCTCCTTGAAGCATTCTGGTGATATGCATGGTAAATGCATCATTTTCCCTCCTATAGTTTAACCTCCCCAGTGCAACTGAGGGAACACTTCATAAATAATATCCTGTCTAAAAATTCCTTTCATATCCAATCCTCTGTAGGGGTGGAATCTAGCCAGTGCAGAGACCAAATATGAGGTCATTGTGAAGGTCTTTGTCTGCAACATATTGGACAACTACTTGTGAATTACTTGGCTAATGACCCCTTCCCAATGGTAGTTTGCTTTCTCCTGCTCCATCCTCACAATCACATGGCACATCCAATTCTCAAATGTACCAGCACTCTTCAATCCAAGCACCCTACTAAGAAAGGTGATGGCATCATAGTATTTCTTCTTGAATTTTTCTCTGTACAACTGCTTAGGAAACTTGAAATAGTGGGACTTGGGCTTCTCTAGCCAAGAGTTGATTAGCTACTGTGACTTCACAATCTAGTCATCGTAGAACTCCTAAGTTGCCTCAATGGTGAATCCCACCACATGAGACTGGTCTGGCATGTCAAAGGTTTGGGCAATAGAGATCGGGTTGACATTTGCAACAACTCTCCCTTTAGGACCAATAATCCTCTGCGTGTCCTAATCATATTTCTTCTTGAATTTTTCTTTGTACAGCTGCTTAGGAAACTTGAAATAGTGGGACTTGGGCTTCTCTAGCCAAGAGTTGATTAGCTACTATGACTTCACAATCTGGTCATCGTAGAACTCCTAAGCTGCCTCAATGGTGAATCCCACCACATGAGACTGGTCTGGCATGTCAAAGGTTTGGGCAATAGAGATCGGGTTGACATTTGCAACAACTCTCCCTTTAGGACCAATAATCCTCTGTGTGTCCTAATCATAATGCCTAGTGCACTCAAGGACCAACTCATAGCATTGCACCGTAGAAGGGAAACCAGAAACATGTGACAATCCCGACTCCATCATCCTTCTAGTCACCAACGGAGGATTCTCAGCTGCCATTCTTTCTTTAAATTCTTCATAGTCCCAAAGGCCAACATTTGTATCAGTGACTTTTGATCAGATAGAAGTGATCTTACTCTCAGGGACCTTGCTCTTGTTGTCTAGCTTGACCCTCTTTACATCAGTCAATGAAGAAGCAGCTACTGCTTTGCTTGATTCAGCCTGCACTCAACATGAAAACATAATAAAACCATAGGAAAGCAAGGTTAATCCATCAAAACACCATTAGAATGCATCTCATATAGTCAAGTTGATATTAAAATTCATATAAAATGACCATAACAAATTTTGGGTTTCAAGACCATCCGCGGAATCTGAGCCAGAGAGGAATTTTGGGAAATTC